>QLNU02014176.1:137424151-137446082 GCA_006491805.2 Dysdera silvatica
GCATTTATATTCCCATTGATCACGCAAATTCTGCCCACACCTCTTGATGTTATACAACCCCAAATCATAACACTAACTGGGTGTTTCACGGTAGGTGTAATGCACTCAGGATGGAAATCTTCTCCAATTCTTCTCCATACGTATTTTACGCCATCACTACCAAACAGTGAGATTTTGGTCTCATCACTCCAAATTACACTGTCCCATTGTTCCGTTGTCCAGTTAACATGGGTTTTAGCCCAGTTTAATCTTTTCAACCTCTGTTTGACAGACAAAAATGGCTTTTTTCGTGGAATTCTTGCATTTAGACCACATTCATGCAGTCTGCGCCGAACAGTCCTTGCACTTAACTTCACATTGCATTGCGCCATTTCACCTTGTATACACAGAGATGATTTTTTCCTGTCACCTAGGCACTGTCTTTTAATTCTTCTATCATCACTTGCTGTTGTGCACCTTTTTCTGCCTTTACCAGTCTGGTTTTGTAATGACTGAGTCTCCTTATACTTCTTCAAAAATTTAGAAATGCCACCTTTAGTTAAGTTTCCCCCAATATTTCTTCTAATTTCTTCATAACTGTAGCCTTGTTCACTTAATATTACTATTTTACATCGCTTCCTAGGTGACCAGTCAACTCTTTGCGCCATTTCTTTAATTTTATTACGTTTTACAAGCACACTAAATCAAAGAGCACAAAAAAAAAACAACCAACTTGATAGCAATTACAGAACACACTGATAAATGTCCTGTAACCTGTTGGCTCATTGCCAAAACAAGAGAAAACATGATTGGCTCATTGCCAAAACAAGATGACACCTGATTGGCTCTGTAAACACTCATGCTCATTGGCCACATTCAAATGAAGGAAAGCTACTTCATATAAATGTAAGCAAGCTGTGCTTCTTTTTTCTGGTTATTTGGCTATAACTTTTGATAGAATACAGATAATTGAACAAATGTTATTGCATTACAATCTTTATTAAATTACCTTTCTAATGATATATAATTTTATAGTATTGGTACAAAAAAAAGTGGTGTTATTAGCCATCAAACCTCTAAAATAAACTTTTTTCAAAAGGTTTCCACAATTTTGTCCACTACTGTACGTCCGTGAACGACTCTTTTCAAGATGAAGTTAGTAAAATCAAAAATTAGGACCAGAATAACCGACGTCCACCTTAAAAACACTCTTAGGGTTGCAACGTCAAAAATAAGATATGACAGGCTTGTTAAAAATAAACAGTGCTATAAATCTCACTAAAAGGTTTGATTTCGCTTTATATATTAACAACTAAAAGTATTGTAAATTTTTTTGCTTCCATACTTATTTTACATTGTAATATATATATATATATATATATATATCATCATCATCATATTCAACCATTATCTATCCACTGCTGGATGAAGGTCTCTCCAAATGCTTTCCACACAAGTCTATCCTGAGCAATTCGCTTCCACGTCACCCCAACCTGTTTTCTTATTTCATCCACCCATCTAGTTTGAGGACGTTTTCTAGGTCTTCGGTGGTCTCTTGGAATCCAGTTCAGAATTTCTGTTGTCCATCGTTGATCAGTTCTTCTTGCAATATGCCCAGCCCATCGCCATTTCAGTCCTTTTACTTTAACAATGATGTCCTCTACTCTAGTTTGCTCTCTCACCCAAGTGTTTCTTTTTCGATCTCTCCTAGTTATTCCAAGCATGCACCTCTCCATGCTCCTTTGCGTTGTCTGTAACTTTCGTATTGCTCCAACTGTTAGACTCCATGTCTCTGATCCATAAGAGAGGACTGGCAATACACACTGGTTGAAGACCTTTCTTTTTAGACACAAAGGCAATTTCCCCTTCAGGATAAAACTGTTTCTTCCAAATGCACTCCAGCCAAGTTTAATACGTCTGTTGAGTTCTTTCATAATGTTGCCATCCATTGAAATCAGCTGGCCAAGGTAAATATATGAATCAGCAATTTCTAGCTCAGTGTTGTCAACTTGTATTTTTGTTTCCTCTACAAAATTATTGAACATGATCTTAGTTTTTTGTAGGTTCATCTTGAGTCCAACTTCTTTACTTCTAGTTGAGAGCTCCTGTACCATGTCTTGGAGTTCTGATGGGTTCGTTGAAAAAATAACAATGTCATCAGCAAACCGCAAATGATTTAAATATTCACCATTTATTTTTATTCCCTTGTTATTCCAATTTATCTGCTGAAAAATCATCTGTAAAGCTGAAGTAAAAAGTTTTGGAGAAATGGTATCTCCCTGCCTCACACCTTTACCAATTTTGATAGTTTTGGTATCTTTATGTAACCGAAATTTTGCACTTGCATTTTTATACACACGTTTCACCATGTCAATGTACACATCCTCGATGTCTGCTGATCTTAAAGAGTTGATGACTGCTGATGTTTTAATAGAGTCAAAGGCCTTCTCATAGTCAATAAATGCCACACACAATGGAAGTTCATATTCATGTGTTCTTTCAATTAATTCTCTTAATACTTGAATATGGTCCACTGTACTGAATCCACTTCGAAATCCAGCTTGTTCTCTTGGTTGAGCTGCATCTAATTTTTTCTGCAGGCGATGTGTTAGCACTTTTGTGAAGATTTTATAAATAGCAGGTAACAAGCTAATTGGTCGGTAATTTTTTAAATCCTCTTTATCACCTTTTTTATGCAAAAGAATTACTGTTGCAGAATCCCATTGGTTTGGTATGTTACCACTGTTGAGGCATTTGGTAAAGAATTTTGCGAGTATGTCTTCTACATGTTCTCCAGCTTCTTTTAAGATATCTAATGTAATGCCATCATCGCCAGGGGATCTTCCTTTCTTCATACTTTTTATTGCAAATGCTACTTCTTCTTTTAAGATTTTAGGAGCTGTTCCTTCGACTATCTCAGAGTCTTCGTTTAATCCACTGTTTCCCTCATACAGCTTTCTGTAGAATTCTTCAACTCTTCTAAGTATTTCTTCCCTATTTCTTGTTACAGTGCCATCCTCTCCTTTTAATGCAATGATGTGTTTCTTCCCAACAGACAAACTTCCTTTAACAACCCTAAGGCTCTTGCTGTTTTCAATGGCCTTCCTTACTAGCTATATATATATTCGGTTCCAGCGGCTTATGCAAAAAAATATTTTCGGGGGCGGGATCAATATAGAGATAAAAAAAAGGCAACAAAAGCGAATCCAGAGGAATCACCCCCTACCCCAACCCCCAGATCCGCCTTTGTTTAGTCTTAATATTGCCGGTACAGCAGTGCGGCCCGCAAACGAACAAAAATAAGCAAAATTGGCCCTTGGACTGAAAAAGGTTGAAGACCTCTGTCTTATGCTATCACCTTTCTTAACTCTTCTATGATGAAACGACATCATCTGGGCTCTTCGGAGTCAACTTAGCTGTTGAAGCATTACAAGTTAAAGGAATCTATCATAGGCAGAGACAAAGCAGCGAACAGCTACCAGAGAATCTTCCATCACTTGCAACAGTAAAACACTCGCGCGCACACTCACAGATGGCTGGAGACAGAATCCATGGAACCTAAACGGCGTAGCAGATTGTGGGCAACCCAAACAATTATATTCAGTTAAAATTATGTTAAGGTCTTAAAGGGCCCCGTGGGCATATGTCCCCCTTGTCCCCGGCACTTAATGTACACTAGAGTGTTCCGGGCCGAAATCGTTTAAACTTTTTTCAGGATGTAAGATATTATTACCCTTCACAGGGATAACACAATTGCCAAATATGGTCAACACAGAAAAGCCTCCGGGGCGAGATTTTTGTGAGTTTTCGTGGGGGAATTTATTATACAATAATTTTTGCCACCCACGTATTAATTACAGCTCAAACTAGAGCTTATGTAATTTTGGAGAAAAAGAGACGCTTTCCCCATCCTGGATTCGAACCAGGGTCCCTCCAATTTTTCAGGATCGTAAGGTTTAATTTTGTAGAGGACATCAACAAACGAAGATAGCAGCATTAATATTAAAAAATATGCAATGCAAAAATGGTCAGCGCATGGGCCGTTTTGCCATATATTTCCTATGGGCACTGCCGTAAGCAGGGGTGTTGATATGGGTTGTAACAACCCATTGCAATTGAATGTTGTATATTTAACATAGGAATATACGTGTGTTGTAACTTTGTAATTCCGCATTGAGCCCACAACCTCTCTTATGAACTTTCTGCGTACGCCAATGTTTATGGAATTGACTGATGTGCAGCTTGTAGCAGCTAACGATTTTGTTACCCAACTGGGATTGATCTGAAATTTTACCGAGGCAGAGCTGAGCATATGCTCTTTCTATTAGTACAAAATTTGAGTTGATCCGATAAGGTAAGCTGATTTGATCATTATCAAAAATTAATAACAATGAAATAAATTTGATGAAATATATTTTTCATGTGAAAAATTTATTAAGCTCGAGTTATGTCAGTTTCTAATGCAATTTACGCTAAATGTTTAATGCAAATTACGTTAATTTTGTTAAAGATGTCAGGTCATCGACATCTGTAGAATTTATTATTTTTCTATGCTGTAACCACTGCTTAACAGCAACGCACGAAACATTAACCACCACCACTGTGGGCTCCCACAACAGAATACCACATATTAAAATGTTTACTCTACAGGCCGCCTTGTCTATTGCCACTTAGAATAGCAAGAAACGAAAACTTAATACGTACAATTTCAAAATTTAAATTATTTGTACAAAAATCATGATTTAAAATAAAACTCCTGAAAAATGTATTTTATCAAATTTATTTCATTATTATTAATATTTGATGACGATTAAATCAACCTACGTTTATCGGATCAACTTGAATTTTATACCAATAGAAAAAGAATATGCTCAAGTGTGCCCCAGTAAAATTTTAGTTCAATCCTAATTGTGTAATAAAATCGTCAGCACAATCTGTCACTCATAGCAAATCAAATTTTTTGACACGTACACAATCTTTATTATCAGTGGTAGTATATTAAGAATTAGCGAAATTTGCTAAATTAACGAAATTAAAAGTGTATCATCAAAAATTACATCATGCTATATACTGTATTTACGAAAATTTTATCATCATATTACATGCTGTTTTCTGCAAAAGTTATATCATCATCATTAGTGTAGCTAGCGTCGATATCTGGAGGAATTCATCCTAGCGCTCGCCCTAGTTACACAAATAATCATTACATTTCATACGTCAGCATTTCTCTTTTTATTTTTTTACTTTTGTTTACGAAATCTTTTCCGTTTTAAAGTCAACGAAGCATATATTCTTTTGAGACTGTTTATTGATTCGCTAAATAAGAAATATCAAGTTTTTAGGTAACAAACATGTTATTTATATATGTGCGTATTCTACTGGTACTACGCTATAGAAGTAAAATATATAAATAATTCTAAAATATGTTTTATTAGTTAAAATAAGAAGAAAATATGACGCATTGGGAAATTCAATTTTCCTTGAACATTCGCTTTTATCTCATGAAATATTACTCAAGAATTGGTGATATATATAATGCTTTAGTGAAAACAGAAATTGCCCCAAGCAGAAATAATTCTTTCTGTAATTTCTAATACCGAACGTGTATGTGTTGATAAAGCAATGGCTAAAACTCATAGCTACTGAACTTCTTTTAACAGAGCAGTCGGAACATAACGATCATGTTTTAATAGGTTGTAACAATTTTTATGTTCCTACAACTGATTGAAGGGGGTAGGAAGGGGCGGCGAAAAAAGCCTTGGGTGGTATAAATGCCTAGGGGAGGCAAAATGGTAAATTTGCCCATGTATAAGGTTCTGCATGGAGTCAAACATCAGCCCAATTTCCTCCTGTAATATATTCTGCCATAAATGTAATAATAGATCGCTCGAATAGCCCGGTAACATTCTCTGATGTCTGTAACTGTCTACCCAGCATGCTCCAGAAGTACTCGATTGGATATAGGACTGGAAACCAAGCTTACCATCAGAGACCATGATTACCATGTTCAAAGTCTCGCAGCGCGTGCGTGGTCTAGCATTATCCTGCTATTAAAGAGCTCTTAGAAAACAAACGTGATATTATATTCGATACAATTGATTACAAGACGCTATCAGCGTACTCCCGTGCTGTCAAAATATCTCATAGTATAACTATGAGAAATCGGCGGTCTTAGAAAATGGCTCTCTCTACAGTTATCTCGGGTATGATGGTGAATATCTCCTAACAGCTGTAGCGGAACTTGAGAGCTCACCACGCTTCCTCTATATATATATATATATATATATGGATACTGTGAGCATTATACGTTTAAATAGGATTATATAAATTGTAATTCTCGGCTGTTCTAATTAAATCAGGGACGTAATTAGTAATCGATGGAACTAGATACAATAATCCAGTTGTCAAATAATAAGCAATGCACAAAAAAGATTAAAAGAATCGAAGTATATTCTTTCTGTCTTTAATTACTAATAATACATAAGTATCCCCACAAGTTTTTCCATTCGCTTCATTTTTTCCGAAAGTTTCTTGATTGCTCCCAATATTTTACCCTTTTCTTTAATTTCTCTTCCTTAAGTCCCTCTCTATGTTTTCCTTGGTCTACCTATTCTTCTATTTCCTTGGGGATTCCAATCTGCGACCTGTTCGAAAACACTGTCCTGTTTCTTTATGAGTTCATGTCCTAAAAGTTACATTTCTTCTTCGCTGTTTTATTCCCTCCACATATTTTACCGCAAATCTTCAATGGTTCTCTATTAGATATCTCTTTCAGCCAGTCTCTATCCAGTGACCAAAGAAGGAATTTCTTAAGAAATAATGGAAGGAGCGGAAGAATTATTCAAACACGAAGAAGTTTTTGTCACTCCAGTTTTAAATAATAAAACATGGATTTATATAATAACATAATAGAACCTGCACTTAGGCAGAGGTGGGGAGGAAGTATGTAGCATACATGTGCTGGTGTTTCTTTCTCTCTACCAACAATACATGTCAAGTATGGGCAACATAAAAGTGGATTGTCCAAAACTGAATCGCATTCGAATAATCCTTCCACATCTTCCTTTATTTTTAAAGGAATCCTCCATTTGGTCAGCGTAGATATATGCGAAAGAATAGGAGGGTGCGAATGTTCTCTGTGACCTAACGCCAAGACATTTGGGCGGCAATCAAGAAGCCGATCGTTCGACTCCAGTCTAACGTAAGCATGAGGAGCAATTTTCGCCCTACCTAAAACATAGGTCCTAGTATGAACTATGTAAATGTGGAACGTCAGAAATTCATAATCTTATTTATATGTTTGATATTGTGTCTGTGTGTGTGGAAGCTGTTACATACAAAACCTCGAATTTAGTTTATTATTTCCCTAGTTATTCCCCACGTTTCGCATGCCACAATCATAACTGATTCTGCGTTCCTTTTGAAACATTTTAACAGCACTCACTTCAATTTCAAAAGCGAGTCATATTTAAATTAAAAATTAATGTGGATTTTCTGGCTCCAATTTCTGATATAATATGCTAATATTATTTTTGAAATGTTTAGATGTTTTTTCTAATAAACATGTCTATGGTTGGTATCGCTATATGTTTAATCGTAATTTACACATTCATTAATATTTATTTAATCTTGAAGTTTTAGTTTTCATTTCTTTCACTCATTCTTCATTAAAGCTGAAACTTTAGCCCATTGTCTCTTTTCGTTTTACTTTGTCACTTCCCACGAGACAGATGATCTTACGTTCGGCCTTCAAGACCCTCACCATCAATCTACAAAAATAAATTAAACATTCCCTGACAAGAATTATAAAAAAAATGGCCTGAAGACCTAAACGAACTTCGAAATTCACTATTTTTATTTTCCGCTATGTATTATATGTAAGGAAATATTGCTTTAATTTGGATATATGTTTGGGTATTGTAATTTCAATACATGAATGACTAATCAACTAATGACAACTGATTTCAATGGAAGGTAACATTTTTAAAGAACTCAACAGACGTGTTAAACTTGGCTGGAGTGCATTCGGACGAAACAGTTTTATCCTGATGGGAAAATTACCTTTGTGTCTTAAATGACAGGTCATCAACCAGTGTGTATTACTAGTGCTCTTTTATTTATCAGAAACATGGAGTCTAACAGTTGGAGCAATACGAAAGTTACAGACAACGCAAAGGAGCATGGAGAGGTGCATGCTTGGAATAACTAGGAGAGATCGAAAAAGAAACACTTGGGTGAGAGAGCAAACTAGAGTAGAGGACATCATTGTTAAAGTAAAAGGACTGAAATGGCGATGGGCTGGGCATATTGCAAGAAGAACTGATCAACGATGGACAACAGAAATTCTGAACTGGATTCCAAGAGACCACCGAAGACCTAGAAAACGTCCTCAAACTAGATGGGTGGATGAAATAAGAAAAGAGGTTGGGGTGACGTGGAAACGAATGGCCCAGGATAGACTTGTGTGGAAAGCATTTGGAGAGACCTTCATCCAGCAGTGGATAGATAATGGTTGAATATGATGATGATGATTCTAATCATATAATACTTACTTACCATAAATCTATTAAATACCACAACAGAGAGCAAAGTACATCATAATGTACGTAAGCAAAAACAACTTGTGTAGTTCACTAATTGAAAAGAATTATTTTGCGTAAGTAAAATTATATGCGAAAATTTTTAGCTATTTCAAAACATGCGATAAAGATTACGCTTTATGTAAATTTTGTTCAACAAAGCGTATAGCAAAATGATTTTTAATACTTTTAATTTTATAAATTATTAGCTATTTTTATCACTATCTTAACTCAGCATGCTCTACTATACCATCCTGCCTTTTCTTCAGACTTCTTAATCCCAATTACCTAAACTAAATAATTTGCTACCAATCATTTAAACACAATTATATTGCTTTGCTTTACAAGACTAGAAGAATTTAATGATGAAACTCATCCATTCGTAGAAAGAGGGAAGGTAAAGAGAGAAGACAAGGTATATGGTAAATAAGTGAAAATAAAATTGAGGAATTAAATGAAAGCGCACGTTATTATACATATAATATTGAAAGGAGAACACAATAATCTATTAGTTTCTTGTTAACTATTACATCATCAAATATTTTTACTAATATTAGTACTATTTTGAAAATTCATAAGAGATAAAATTTTAATCATGCATTTAAGGCCAGAACAAACAGTAAGGGCCATACCGTGGCGCAGTGTGGTAAAGCGCTCGTCTAGGGCGCCGTTAACTGGGGTTGGACTCCCAACTGTGCAAAGAACACTTATTCAGAGATCTCATGAAGATTGCACTGCTCACTGTAGTCCGGGGTTTGGTACCCTAGACATTTAGAGGCTCGGATTTCTCGAAATGCAGTAGGTCTCGATGCAGCGTGATCATCGTAGTCATTGAGCCGTAAAACCACAAACAACAAAAAAAACAAATAAAAAATAAATAAATAAACTTTTACGCCAAATATTTTATAAATTAACAATTTTTATTTTGGAAACTATTTTTTCTGTGTAAATTTATTTATTTCACTTCAAATTTCATACTGGTTTCTGAAAATCTTATTTGGAAGATTATAATTCACACAATGTCTAAAATAATAAGCTTGTTACTATGGGTACGATCGGACTATAATGTCCTGGAAACACCTGCTCAGATCGAATCAAATTCTAAAGTAAAATAAATGGGTTTATAAAAACTCTTTGGGATTCTGTGAATGAGGTAATAGAAAGAAAACCACTGCAAATCCTAGTAAAAGATGATATACTAATGCGAATATGGGAATGCCAAAGACAAAAGAAGAAGTATGAACAAGTCGTAGTTCCAAGGAGACTACGTACTATTATTTTGAAGCATGCTCACGACATTGGTCTGGCAGGACACCTGAGCATAAAGAAAACAGAAAACTGCATATTGGAAAATATTATTGGCCGGCAATATGGAAAGATGTACAAGAATACGTGGCATCATATCCTGATTGCTAAAAGACATGCCGTCCAAATGGGAAACTAAGGTATCTTTTACAAAACGTTCCAATTGTTGGAGAACCGTTTTTTAAAGTCAGTACGGACATAGTAGGTCCTGTGAACGTGACAGAAGATGGCAATAAATACATGTTCGCGGTATTATGCCGTGCTACAAATTTTCCAGAAGTAGCAACATTGAGAGACATGCAGTCAGATATAGTGGTGGAAGAGCTGATTAAAATTTTTACAAGAGTTGGATTCCCGCAAGAAATTGTTTCGAATTGGGATAAACTCGTACCATACGCATTGTTTGCATATAAGGAAGCTGTACATGAAGGACAAGGATTTTCGCCATTTAAATTGTTATATGGAAGAACAATTAGAGGTCCGCTGGATATTTTGAGAAGTGCATGGACGAATAAACCAGAAGAAAGAAAACCAGTGGTGGTATACTTTCATTAATTAAGGAAAAAAATGAAAGATATACAAAAAATAGCGAACCAAAATTTGTCAAAGGCACAGGACAAACAAAAGTGGTGGTACGACAGGGGAACACGAAAACGATCGTTTGTAGCCGGAGAAAAGGTTTTAATACTAAAACCAATTAGGGAGAATAGAATGGACGTGGCATGGACAGAACCATATGAAATTGCAAGGAAATGCAACGATGTGAATTATGAGGTAATTTTGGACGAAGAGAAAGGAAGGAAATCGAGAACAAGTATTTCACAGTAATATGTTGAAAAAATGGAAAGAAAGAGTACCCATGGTAGCTCTAGTACCTAAAACAAGAGCGAAACTCAGAAACCACGGCTAGGGAATAATTCGACAGAATGTCAAAAGTAGAAGGCGGTAGCTTTATTAACCCATTTCAAAAACGTGTTATCAGAAAATCCGGGAAAACATATCTCACCAAACACGACATCGAACTAACAGATCATAAACTTGTTGCAACAATGGCTTACTGAAATCCATATGCGATGAGAGAAGAAATAGAAAAACAGGAATCAGAAGTACTGAATGATGATCTGATAGAACATAGTAATTCCAATTACGCGTCTCCTATTGTACTAGTGAAGAAGCCAGATAATGTTTCGTTTCGATTTTGTTCCGATTTTAGAAAAATAAATCCCATTACTAAGAGAGACACATTTCCTATTCCGACGGTAGACGAATTATTAGCGGGACTTAATGAGGCGAATTACCTACCAAAATTAGATTTGCAAAAGTATATTTTCAAATTCCATTACCAGACCCTGCGAAAGAAGTTACTGCATTACTCATAACTAAAGGTCTTTATCAATACAAAGTCATGGCAGTGGGCCTGCGAGGATCAAATTCCTCATTCGTTAGGCTTATGAATAGAGTACTGAAAGGAACTGAAAAATTTTGCTGATGTTATGTTGACAATGTATTAATTTTCAGTGGAAATTGGCAGCAACACCGAGAACACATAGAAAATATGTTACAAAGATTATGAAAGGCAGGACTCCCCATAAAACCCAGTATATGTGAAATAGGGGCCACAGAACTTGATTTCCTGGGATTTCACGTGGGAACGGGAGGAATAATCCCTAACAGAGCAAAAGTAGAGGCAATTAAAAATTGGCCGACGCCCGGGACAAAGAAACAACTGAAAGCGTTCCTTGGGACAGCATCGTATTATCGTAGATACGTAAAGGACTTTAATACAAATGCGGGACCACTAAATAAACAACCCCAATATTATTACATAGAGACACGAATGCGAAAAAGTATTCAACACTTTGAAAGAAATGTTGTGTTCACCGCTCCATCCTCGTAAGTCCGAACCCAGAGCGGCAACTTTACCTCCAAATTGATGCTAACGGAGAAGGGGTGGGTGCAGTTTTTGGGCAGATAAACCAGCAAGGGGAAGAACACCCGATAGCGTATTTATCACGAAGACTGACCGCAACCGAACAAAACTATTCAGTTATTGAGCGTGAAACATAAGGCTTAATATGGGCTATTGAAAAATGCCACCTATTTGTGTACAACAAACAATTAATTGTTTACACTGATCACAATCCACTCACGTTCATATTTAGAATGAAAGACAAAAATAGAAGAATCTTTATGTGGCCATTAGCAATCCAGGAATATAATATAGATATCATATATAAATGGGGATCATTAAATATAAATGCCAATGGACCTAGCAGTTTATATGGGGATTGAAATTAATGTAGTAAAATGTATTGCAGTATATAAACTCATCAATTTGTCTTGATAATTGTCTCACATATTGCACTTATTATGTATATTTTATGTATGGATAATGTTATCAACAGACATTAAGAAGCTGAAGAGCATTTTCATATTAAATATAGTTTCGTATTGATTTTTTTCAATATATTACATTTATTTCATGCCTTTTATGTACAGATAATGTTATCAACGGACATTAAGAATTTTTAATTATTACCACGTTCATGTACCACAAAACAAATGTGAATATTTATATGTTGATAGTGGTCTAATGTATTTAAAGAGTTGCTATATGTTTATGTTTTATGCAGGCACCATAGAAAGCATGTTGAAGACATAATTATATCCCTTCCAAAATGATTTTTTTCAAAGGAGAGGGAGATATGTAATGATCAAGCATGTTGGAAGAGGATGAGAAATTGAGACTTGTAGGTCTTCTTGGTGAAAAGGGCATACATTGAAACAGTCCGGATGTGGGCGTATGAAATTGTTATAACTCTTCTCAGTAATGTCAAGATTGACGTTACGTAATATTTATGTGAAATATGTATTGAACGGGGAGAACGGTCACACTGTCCAATCAGGTGTGACCACGTGATTAATCTTGACCAATGAGATCATATTGGGAAAAGAGTTTGTGGTGTGCAGCAGGGCTTATAGAATACAAGCGCTAGGTCACTCTCTCTCTTACGCTCTTACGCTGGCACCGGAAGTCGTCAGTGATGACGTAGCTTGGTTGACCTCCACGATCTGAGATTTGCGGGAGAGCTTTGTTTAAAATCACTAGCAAAATAATGTTAAATGCCCCTGATTTAAGTTTAAAAAGTTAATTTGTTCATAAAAATTGCTGTCCTTTATATTTTTTGAGTGAATATATTATACGCACATATGCATTTTGATTAACGTCCACTTATAGTTGGCATATAAAAATTACTTTATCCAAACTTTAAAAGCCTGGAAGGAAACAATTTTTAATTTTTCAAAACGGCCATTTGTTCTTTTGCATCCGATAACCACATAGTTTGTCGATGATAAATACAAGAGTAGAGGGGGAAAAAATAATTTTCCGAACATATAAAATATAATAAAATACTCTAGTACTACGGAAATTGGATTTTAATTTCAATGCAACACTAATAAATCCAAGAATGGGAAAAAGAAGACAACGCCCCCTCTCCTCTCCCTTGCAAATTATACATTTACATAAAGTAAAGGAAAATGGGTATTTAAATGCCCATTATTTAAATTTTTAACTAAATTTGTTGAAAATTTTAATATAAAAGTGAAGTTGTCCCCCACTCCGCCTGAAAGTTTTCCTCTATACTCCTTTGATATACTCATATAAATGTAAAATCATGGGATAAAAATAGAAAAATTTAATTATCATATATATATATATATATGTTGATTTTTTTTATTTATTGACTTGTTGTTTATTTCTTTCTATGTATGATTATTTATTACAATAAACGTTCTGGAAATTAGCACTTTAACAGTTCTTAAGTTAAAAGCAGTTTAAAAAGAAAGAAAGAAAGGAAAAGTGTAATATTTAAAATTTCACCTCGTTTATGCACGACTGTACAGACACCCCATAGGTGCAGCCAGGGGGTGGTTTTGGGGGTTGTAACCCCCATTGCAATGAAATTTTGTATATTTAACATAGGAATATATGAGTTGTAGCTCTGTAACCCCCACCATTGAGCCTATAAACCCCCTTGTGAACTTTCTGCCTACGCCTCTGTTGGAGACTTCAGCCATGTATCCCTTTTCTATTGTGCTTTTCTTTGAGATTTACAATAGTTAATTTTAGGCAATTATCACATTCATTAGCCTCATTTTTGTCTTGGATGTTTTCTGAATCATTTTCTTTTTCGAAAAGACGAGATTTTTCGTGGTTTAAACACTTGATTTTGTTTAAAGCATTACTTCTGTTTTCCTTTTTTTGTAGCCCGTAACGTGTTGGTGTTAATTCTTAGAGATTATTCGAAGGTAATTAAAGACTCGGCACGGCCGATGACTCTTAAGAGTTTTTTCTTTGGTAAACCGAGCAAAGGATTAATCATAGCGTCTTGATAACCTAAACTCTTAAAATGTTCACTACAAATTCAAGCGTTTTTCGTATTCAAAGGATCTGCTCTGCGATGTCGTTGAATCCAGCATTTTAATTCGATAAGATTATTCAAGATTACACGATGAAATAAAATACTTTTTTTCCTTTCACGTTTTTACCTGTATTTGGACATGTAGCCATAGCGCAAAATGCCATTCAAAAAAGTTTACTGTACTTACAAAATGATTGAATTGTTTCTTGAAATACGTACCCCAACCGTGTATAATCATATACCATTTTTTAATCATTTAATATTTTATACATAGATTTTGTATGTAACATTATAGGCGTAATCGAGCGGCAAGTCGGGCACATGCCCCCCCCCCTACCCCCAGCACCCTTGTTGCTTTAGAACAAAGGAAAATCTGTATTTTTCCACCCAATTTTGGAATTTTGTTTTTTGCCCCAGTTTGCGATATATTTAACCCTCAAGCTACGCCTATGTATAACATTATCTATATACACAACCACCTTTAAAATTCTTCATGAAAAGTGCGAAAGAAGAAGCAATCAAGCACGCAAATGAATTCGCATCGGGTTCAGCCAGGAGTCATCCAAGCTACGTCACACGACGACTTAGTTCCGCATACTTCAGTGCCAAGGCGGCATGGGTTAGATCAAAGGAATGAACTGACCCCTGGGTGGGCAGAAGGTAAGAGAAGAGACGAGATTAGGTAGAGAAAGAGGGCGGACGCACGTGTGTGTGATTCCGGAACTCATTAGGAGACTTAGGCGTTCATTAGGAGACTTAGGACATCCGGAACTTAGGCGCAGCGCCTATAGTTGAATTGTCTGAGTATCAATGTACATATGAATATCTCCTGAATCATATTCAATAAACATAGCATTAGCCTCTGTACTTCAATGGTGTCTACTAAGCCTTCATCGTCATCATTCTACTTAGCAAAATGAACACGGAACCCGCCTCACGAAGAGACGTATATTGCTCAGCTACGAGCCGAACTGTGGCAGCGCACAAAACTACCCAGGATAACAGCGTAATACACCTATTGCGGCTGTCATCATCACACACCATATCGGAATACAGGCTTGATGCACATATACCCGGGCATCACACCCGATCCCATATAAAAAAACAGAGAAAAGGAAAAAAAATGCAGTACACGCGAAATTTGTATTCAACTCTTTGCCAAAGCCCATCCCAAAATTCGACGATGAAATTGTTTTTAGACTTTATGCGTGCTGCGCTTTGTGATTCTATATTTTAGTGTACAATCATTTGTGAAGAGATGCAGAATTGGCAAGTACAACATAAAGGGCGTCAACAACCTCACCTTTAACTCATGTTTTATATATTCCAGCATTAATACTCTGAAGAGAGGGAAGAGAACGGAAGAAATGTACTGTGGCACATACTGTACTGTCTCTGGGCCCAGCATTCTTGGCACTTTTCCCCATTTTTCCCCCCTCCATCCCTTCCAATGGAACCACTTGCGTGAAAAATGTTCTTTTGGTAGGAGGCATCATGCATTAAACATTAGTCAAGCTAGTGTTGAATGTCAGGAGCACGTGACCTGGAAAAGACAGTGATGGACTTTTCCTGTAACCTTTCGTCTGTGCCTTTGGCATTGTCTGTTCCTTCCCTCAGGCCCACCTCCACCGTTCGTTTTCCCCCTTCTCTTTTTCCCGATTCTTGTTCAAGTCAGCTGTAGGGAATATGTCATTCACCGTAGCGATAGAGTAAAATTCCCTTAATAGGTTAGCGTGTAGGGAAATATCCCTTACACAACCAACACTAGCAGCCATTTCATTCGGCAAACTTGTAATTATGGAAATTTCCTCTCTTCATTTCAGGTTAAGTTTCATTTGTTTGTCCTAGTTAATGACTTTAAGTTAACGAAACTTCAAACCGGGAAAAGAATTTAAATTACAAAATTAAGTTCCGAGTAAGAGAATACGGCAGAATTACGGAGTGGTTGGCGTGAAATGCCTGGCGGTAGAATATATCGCAAATCAAAACTTTAAAAAGATCTCGAACTAATATCACATGTGTAATTAAAAACAACCGCTCACTGTGTAACAAGAGAATTACTTTTCACTAAAAAATGTATTTTGTGGGGTACTTTTTCTGAAAAACGCATATTATCCCAACTTATATTTTATGTTTCTACAAGCATAATAAATAGAGAAGCAGACAAAAAATGCAATATTTGATTTGTAAAATATATCATATTTAAAATTATGAAGCATGAATTAAATAAATATACAAGTGAATTTGTTTTTAAGATCATCGTCATCATATTCACACATATGTATGTTTATTTATATTCATATATAAGTTTTTAAGATAACACACACACATATATATATATATATATACATATAGTATGATGATATGCAACCCAAGATATGCCAATTATAAGATGGACCTGCTCAAATTAATAATTATTGTACATAGCCTTAAGAGCTATAAATATAAATTGTGATACATAAAAATAAAATCACTAATTTGACGAAATAATTTTTCACTAGTTAATCAATCTTATATCTTTTATCTCCATGTGAGCAGTATATCTTCGAATGCTAATAAAAATCAAACCAATGTAACAAGAACTATCTCAACACACATTAGACTCATCTATAAATATACCAACACCTATCTACTCTCTTACCCAATCGCAATTGTAATTAATTATGAGCGTTATTCAATATTCTGATTGGGTCAATATTTTAAAAATTTAGGTAAAGTTCTTCTTCGGGGGATATTTTCTTACTAAATTATTAAAAACCGGCTTGTTTCTTCTGTCTTGTCCAGAATGCAGGCATATTAGTAATACCTATCTTAATATTAGCCTACCTCCCCAGCAATATGGTCTCTTCCGGAAACAAGCTCTTATGTGCATCCTAAAAACATGTATTCACTTCTCATTCCAAATAGATTAAATTTTGAATAGATTTATTAATATATGACTAAACTATTATACCAAGTTTATTTTTCATTTAATACTTATGGATTAAGGGGGATAATTAATAATTTGTTAAGTAGTTATTTAAAGGACAGAAAACAATTAGTTTGTGTTCAGGGAATAAAATCATAATTAATGACAAATAATTATGGAACATCTCAGGGACCCAACATGGGGCCACTGATATATTCTTTATATATTAACGATGTATTTAATGTATCTAATATCGGACACATTACCATGTTCGCAAATGACATATGGGTGGTTTTAACTGGTAGTGACCAAATGAAACTGATGGAAGTGAACCTAAGAGAAATTGAGAAATACGAAACATGGTTTAATATTAATCAGATGAAGCCAAACGTAGCAGAACCATAGTATTATTATTTCCAAACAAAAATAAAAAGTACACAAAGATACAAAGAATGTTTCAATTACAGTAAATAATAAAAAGATTGAAATTGTGGATAAAACTGAATTCTTAGGAATTCAATTAACTAATAAATTGAACTGGAATGACCATATCAATAAACCAACAAACAAAATAAGTAAAAGCTTAGGAATTCTAAGAAGAATTGACACAACAATAATGGAAGAAAATACTTTATTATTCATTAGTCTACAGTCATCTAACATATTGCAATTGTATCTGGGGAAACATAGGCTTGGTTAATAAAAATATGTTGAAAAACATTCAGAAAAAAACAACGATGAAGTTAATTAACAGTGATAAAAGACTAAACTGAAAAAACTTATTTTTTAAGAACAATATATTGCCAATAGCACAGTTATATGAATACTATGTCTTGGTAAAATGTGTGAAGAATAAGGGAAGGAAATCACACTGAACTGGTAAGAATAAAATTAAATGAAAAAGATAGAAATACATGTCGTAAATACAATGATCTATTACTCCTAGAAATAAGGACCGAAGTAGGAAGGAATAATGTAAATTAAAAAGGCATAAAACTATGAAATGGGTTTCCAGAGGAACTAAAAAAAATTAGGAAGTACGTAAAGAAACATTTAGAAAAAAAAGACGAAGAAAATGTGTGATACAGGGTAATGGAAACTAAAAAAAATGGAAAAAACGTAATAAAAGAATGAGGGATTCACAATTAATTGTGTGTCACTTTTGAAATCAGATTATAAACTTAAGGTCCCAGGTGTGCTATATCCTTGCTGATATTTTCTTGGAACCTTTCATTGTAGAGTCTAATATGATGAACCTTTAATACATATTGTTGATGTAGTGCGTAGTACAGTAGTGGACAAAATTGTGGAAACCTTTTGAAAAAAGTTTATTTTAGAGGTTTGATGGCTAATAACACCACTTTTTTTTGTACCAATACTATAAAATTATATATCATTAGAAAGGTAATTTAATAAAGATTGTAATGCAATAACATTTGTTCAATTATCTGTATTCTATCAAAAGTTATAGCCAAATAACCAGAAAAAAGAAGCACAGCTTGCTTACATTTATATGAAGTAGCTTTCCTTCATTTGAATGTGGCCAATGAGCATGAGTGTTTACAGAGCCAATCAGGTGTCATCTTGTTTTGGCAATGAGCCAATCATGTTTTCTCTTGTTTTGGCAATGAGCCAATCATGTTTTCTCTTGTTTTGGCAATGAGCCAATCATGTTTTCTCTTGTTTTGGCAATGAGCCAACAGGTTACAGGACATTTATCAGTGTGTTCTGTAATTGCTATCAAGTTGGTTGTTTTTTTTTTGTGCTCTTTGATTTAGTGTGCTTGTAAAACGTAATAAAATTAAAGAAATGGCGCAAAGAGTTGACTGGTCACCTAGGAAGCGATGTAAAATAGTAATATTAAGTGAACAAGGCTACAGTTATGAAGAAATTAGAAGAAATATTGGGGGAAACTTAACTAAAGGTGGCATTTCTAAATTTTTGAAGAAGTATAAGGAGACTCAGTCATTACAAAACCAGACTGGTAAAGGCAGAAAAAGGTGCACAACAGCAAGTGATGATAGAAGAATTAAAAGACAGTGCCTAGGTGACAGGAAAAAATCATCTCTGTGTATACAAGGTGAAATGGCGCAATGCAATGTGAAGTTAAGTGCAAGGACTGTTCGGCGCAGACTGCATGAATGTGGTCTAAATGCAAGAATTCCACGAAAAAAGCCATTTTTGTCTGTCAAACAGAGGTTGAAAAGATTAAACTGGGCTAAAACCCATGTTAACTGGACAACGGAACAATGGGACAGTGTAATTTGGAGTGATGAGACCAAAATCTCACTGTTTGGTAGTGATGGCGTAAAATACGTATGGAGAAGAATTGGAGAAGATTTCCATCCTGAGTGCATTACACCTACCGTGAAACACCCAGTTAGTGTTATGATTTGGGGTTGTATAACATCAAGAGGTGTGGGCAGAATTTGCGTGATCAATGGGAATATAAATGCCCAAAGATACATAAATGAAATACTTGAGCCCAAGCTGCAGCCTTCTGCATGTGATCTTTTCCAAGATAATGAAGCATTTATATTTCAACAGGATTCAGCTCCATGTCATGTTGCTCGTGTGTGCAAAAAATGGTTTCAAGATCATCATATTCAACTGCTGGAATGGCCTGGAAATAGCCCAGACCTTAACCCCATCGAAAATCTATGGAGCCGGCTAAAGAAGCTTGTTAGTCGGAAGCAACCCAGCAATAAAACACAATTAACAGAAGCAATAATTCAATCTTGGTTTCATATTATAACAGCTGCAGAACTAAAGAACTTGGTTCACTCCATGGGAAAGCGTTGTAAGGCCGTAATTAAGGCTAAAGGTTACCCAACTAAGTATTAACTGGTATGGTGAACATTTTTGTATATCTCATTTTTTCTATGTATATCACCTTTCTTCTTTATGAATGCTGTTCTATTAAAATACGATTCATAAATGTTATTGCATTACAATCTTGATTAAATTACCTTTCCAATGATATATAATTTTATAGTATTGGTACAAAAAAAAGTGGTGTTATTAGCCATCAAACCTCTAAAATAATCTTTTTTCAAAGGGTTTCCACAATTTTGTCCACTACTGCTTCTTAATTTAATGAATTTTTTTTTTGAATTTAAGCAATTATTGAGTTGCATAATAAATGCTTGGATTCTGCTTTGGGTAAAATCAACACAGTTTACTTTATTTTTCAGTTTTCCTGCTCATTTATCGATTAGATCTCTTTATCATGGGTTGGGGGTATTGTAGGATAAAGTATAATTTTTTATAATAGCTCTCTATGGAGAAGGACTAACGTTTAAAAAAAAAAAAAATCTGGAAAAGGATACCGAGGAACTCTTTACATTTTGAGTGCCAATTATTGAAAAACAAAGTGTATGCACGAATCACTGTATCAGGTCCTTAGTATTATTTTGTTTTTATGAATGAAAGGTGATCCTTATTTTCCTAGTCTCTTGTGAAAAGTTGGCTTGGAGCCCTGCATGTTGAAAAACGTAAAATTACATATAAAATAGTAACCAATTACTCAACTAATGAATCCTTGTGCCATTGTGCATTTTCCACAGGCCAACATCATTAAATTAATTTGTGCTAATTTTCATTGACATATTGAAAGATTTCGAAGTCTAAGAATTCTCGACCATTCTGTCTTCTGTCTGTACTCTCTTCTGTAATTTGTAAATTAAAAGAAGTATCAGTAAAATAAATTTTTTACTACTTCATGTCTTTCATACATAAAATGTGCATTGTCTGTATAAGAATAAAATCAAACTCCTGTAATCAGTGTCAAATTAGCCGGGAAGTTAGGGATAAAATTTTGACATCCAACTTTTCCTGTATACCTCTGTGCACACAGATGAACACAAAATCAGCCCCTACACGGTACTTTGCTTGCATGCGGCTATGCATATAGGAGAAATAACGCCCCTACATAATATACTTTTCTTGTGCGCATAGATATATACAGGACAAGTAGCCTGTAACGGCAACTCTAATTTTGTTTTCTCAGAAAAAGTGTCAACTCTCTAAATTTTTAATATCTCGGCGAATTTTTCATGAAAAGCGACAGGGTGTAGTTTTTTCATCCTTATTCAGTGAGGCGAGCAAATTTTACTAATTAAAATTTTTTGGATTGTGGGGGCGTATAAGAAATGAATATTAATATTTTTATGAGTACCTGAAATTGAAACTATAGGTAGCTAAGTGCCTCTATTTGCTGATTATCTTTCACATTTCATTTTATTTTTATGACCAACCATTGATTTTATATTCCTTTTGGACACCCTTTGTGTGTGTATTTTTTTCATTTTTTATATCACTTTTGGTTTGTTACCACGTTGGATTGTTTGATGAAAGCAAAATTATGTAGGATATTGCAATAGATAACTTTTATTTCTGACTTCCAGTACACTAATCATGTATTATATAAACGAAATTATGTATGTATGTTTCCATGAAAATTTATTATTATTATTGCAAGCAGTATTTAAAAGTTCACTGATCTTCAGTACAACACAAATCTATGCTTATAGTTATATATATAGTATATATATTATATAGTTATATTATAGTTTGGAGTGCTGCTTTTTTAAGTTTCACCAAACATCGATTTCTTACATTCTTCCATTTCAATAACATATCAGGAAAACTTTTGCTTCACAGAAAACTAGATTAAGAAATAGTGGCTTAAAAATCGAAATATGATGGAAAATATGACACTTATTTTTTCTTCTGTT
>QLNU02014176.1:137446182-137460371 GCA_006491805.2 Dysdera silvatica
TGAATCATTTTCTGTTCCGAAAAGACGAGATTTTTTGAGGTTTAAACACTTGATTCTGTTTAAAACATTACTTAGTATTTTCCTTTTTTGTAGCCTTTAACCTGTTGGTGTTAATTCTTATAGATTACCCGAAGGTAAGTTAAGACTCGGCACGGCAGGTGATTTTTAAGTGTTTTTTCTTTGGTAAACCGAGCAAATGATTCATCATAGCGTCTTGATAACTTGAACTCTTAAAATGTTCAATACAAATTCTAGCGTTTTTTGTATTCAAAGTATCTGTTCTGCGATATCGTTGAATCCAGCATTTAAATTCGGTCAGATCATTCAAAAGGACAGGATGAAATAAAATACTTTTTTTCCTTTCACGCTTTTACCTGTATTCGAACATGTAGCTATAGCGCAAAACGCCATTTAAAAAAAAAAAAGTTTACTGTACTTACAAAATGATTGAATTGTTTCTTGAAATACGTACCACAAACGTGTATTATTATATACTATTAATATGCAATATTTTGTATATAGATTGTATATGTAACGTTATAGGCGTAATCTAGCAGCAGGGGGGGGGGCACATAATCCCCATTTTCTTCAGAACAGAGGAAAATTCGTATTTTTTCCACCCAATTTTGGGGTTTTGTTTTTGCCCCCTCCCCCTAATTTGTGCTACATTTAACCCTCAAGCTACACCTATGTATAACATTATATACACAACTACCTTTAAAAATTCTTCATGAAAAGTGTGCGAAAACAGAAACAAGCAAGCACGCAAATGGATAGGGGTTACCCTGGGTTCATCCAAGCTACGTCACACAGCGACTTAGCTCCGCCTACTTCGGTGCCAAGGCGGCATAGGTTAGATCAAAGGAATGAACTGACCCCTGGGTGGGCAGAAGGTAAGAGAAGAGACGAGATTAGGTAGAGAAAGAGGGCGGACGCACGTGTGTGTGATTCCGGAACTCATTAGGAGACTTAGGCGTTCATTAGGAGACTTAGGACATCCGGAACTTAGGCGCAGCGCCTATAGTTGAATTGTCTGAGTATCAATGTACATATGAATATCTCCTGAATCATATTCAATAAACATAGCATTAGCCTCTGTACTTCAATGGTGTCTACTAAGCCTTCATCGTCATCATTCTACTTAGCAAAATGAACACGGAACCCGCCTCACGAAGAGACGTAGATTGCTCAGTTACGAGCCGAACTGTGGCAGCGCACAAAACTACCCAGGATAACAGCGTAATACACCTATTGCGGCTGTCATCATCACACACCATATCGGAATACAGGCTTGATGCACATATACCCGGGCATCACACCCGATCCCATATAAAAAAACAGAGAAAAGGAAAAAAAATGCAGTACACGCGAAATTTGTATTCAACTCTTTGCCAAAGCCCATCCCAAAATTCGACGATGAAATTGTTTTTAGACTTTATGCGTGCTGCGCTTTGTGATTCTATATTTTAGTGTACAATCATTTGTGAAGAGATGCAGAATTGGCAAGTACAACATAAAGGGCGTCAACAACCTCACCTTTAACTCATGTTTTATATATTCCAGCATTAATACTCTGAAGAGAGGGAAGAGAACGGAAGAAATGTACTGTGGCACATACTGTACTGTCTCTGGGCCCAGCATTCTTGGCACTTTTCCCCATTTTTCCCCCCTCCATCCCTTCCAATGGAACCACTTGCGTGAAAAATGTTCTTTTGGTAGGAGGCATCATGCATTAAACATTAGTCAAGCTAGTGTTGAATGTCAGGAGCACGTGACCTGGAAAAGACAGTGATGGACTTTTCCTGTAACCTTTCGTCTGTGCCTTTGGCATTGTCTGTTCCTTCCCTCAGGCCCACCTCCACCGTTCGTTTTCCCCCTTCTCTTTTTCCCGATTCTTGTTCAAGTCAGCTGTAGGGAATATGTCATTCACCGTAGTGATAGAGTAAAATTCCCTTAATAGGTTAGCGTGTAGGGAAATATCCCTTACACAACCAACACTAGCAGCCATTTCATTCGGCAAACTTGTAATTATGGAAATTTCCTCTCTTCATTTCAGGTTAAGTTTCATTTGTTTGTCCTAGTTAATGACTTTAAGTTAACGAAACTTCAAACCGGGAAAAGAATTTAAATTACAAAATTAAGTTCCGAGTAAGAGAATACGGCAGAATTACGGAGTGGTTGGCGTGAAATGCCTGGCGGTAGAATATATCGCAAATCAAAACTTTAAAAAGATCTCGAACTAATATCACATGTGTAATTAAAAACAACCGCTCACTGTGTAACAAGAGAATTACTTTTCACTAAAAAATGTATTTTGTGGGGTACTTTTTCTGAAAAACGCATATTATCCCAACTTATATTTTATGTTTCTACAAGCATAATAAATAGAGAAGCAGACAAAAAATGCAATATTTGATTTGTAAAATATATCATATTTAAAATTATGAAGCATGAATTAAATAAATATACAAGTGAATTTGTTTTTAAGATCATCGTCATCATATTCACACATATGTATGTTTATTTATATTCATATATAAGTTTTTAAGATACACACACACACACACACACACACACACACACACACACATATATATATATATATATATATATAGTATGATGATATGCAACCCAAGATATGCCAATTATAAGATGGACCTGCTCAAATTAATAATTATTGTACATAGCCTTAAGAGCTATAAATATAAATTGTGATACATAAAAATAAAATCACTAATTTGACGAAATAATTTTTCACTAGTTAATCAATCTTATATCTTTTATCTCCATGTGAGCAGTATATCTTCGAATGCTAATAAAAATCAAACCAATGTAACAAGAACTATCTCAACACACATTAGACTCATCTATAAATATACCAACACCTATCTACTCTCTTACCCAATCGCAATTGTAATTAATTTTGAGCGTTATTCAATATTCTAATTGGGTCAATATTTTAAAAATTTAGGTAAAGTTCTTCTTCGGGGGATATTTTCTTACTAAATTATTAAAAACCGGCTTGTTTCTTCTGTCTTGTCCAGAATGCAGGCATATTAGTAATACCTATCTTAATATTAGCCTACCTCCCCAGCAATATGGTCTCTTCCGGAAACAAGCTCTTATGTGCATCCTAAAAACATGTATTCACTTCTCATTCCAAATAGATTAAATTTTGAATAGATTTATTAATATATGACTAAACTATTATACCAAGTTTATTTTTCATTTAATACTTATGGATTAAGGGGGATAATTAATAATTTCTTAAGTAGTTATATAAGGGATAGAAAACAATTAGTTTGTGTCAAGTGAATAATATCAGAGCTACTGACAAATAATTATGGAACATCTCAGGGACCCAACATGGGGCCACTGATATATTCTTTATATATTAACGATGTATTTAATGTATCTAATATCGGACACATTATCTTGTTCGCAGATGACACAGCGTGATTTTAACTGATAGTGACTAAATGAAACTGATGGAAGTGAACCTAAGAGAAATTTAAAAATACGAAAAATGGTTTAATGTTAATCAGATGAAGCTAAACGTAGCAGAACCATAGTATTATTATTTCCAAACAAAAATAAAAAGTACACAAAGATACAAAGAATGTTTCAATTATAGTTAATAATAAAAAAATTGAAATTGTTGATAAAATTGAATTCTTAGGAATTCAATTAACTAATAAATCGAACTGGAATGACCATATAGATAAAACAGCAAACAAAATAAGTAAAAGCTTAGGAATTCTAAGAAGAATTGACACAACAATAATGGAAGAAAATACTTTATTATTCATTAGTCTACAGTCATCTAACATATTGCAATTGTATCTGGGGAAACATAGGCTTGGTTAATAAAAATATGTTGAAAAACATTCAGAAAAAAACAACGATGAAGTTAATTAACAGTGATAAAAGACTAAACTGAAAAAACTTATTTTTTAAGAACAATATATTGCCAATAGCACAGTTATATGAATACTATGTCTTGGTAAAATGTGTGAAGAATAAGGGAAGGAAATCACACTGAACTGGTAAGAATAAAATTAAATGAAAAAGATAGAAATACATGTCGTAAATACAATGATCTATTACTCCTAGAAATAAGAACCGAAATAGGAAGGAATAATATAAATTATAAAGGCATAAAACTATGAAATGGGTTTCCAGAGGAACTAAAAAAAATTAGGAAGTACGTAAAGAAACATTTAGAAAAAAAAGACGAAGAAAATATTTGATACAGGGTAATGGAAACTAAAAAAAATGGAAAAAACGTAATAAAAGAATGAGGGATTCACAATTAATTGTGTGTCACTTTTGAAATCAGATTATAAACTTAAGGTCCCAGGTGTGCTATATCCTTGCTGATATTTTCTTGGAACCTTTCATTGTAGAGTCTAATATGATGAACCTTTAATACATATTGTTGATGTAGTTACACAGTATATTGTTATTATGACTTTAGAAATGAAGAATAAGTAAAGCAGTGATACGTTGCCTTTGTGAGCAGGCTTCTCTAATGACAAAACGTACGCAGGCGCATTGATCATATTTATATTATAATTATTAAAGTTATATTTGTTTGGATTATAAGAAAGTCGGGACATATTGTAACGTCAAAAATTAAATACCAACATAACTGTATATTATACTGTAATAACCAGTTAAATGTTAAGTAACTTACTTCAGATTGGGTTCATATTTTTACATTCACTATTCAAATTAGTGAGTTTAATTTGGCACTTAGAGCTTTATTATGAAATATAAAATAAAAAGACCGGCATAAACCCTATAGACATATTTCAATATTTAAGCATATGGTACTAACAATAAAATATTCTACATAAGTAATGTCCGAATTTAATTATACTTGAGATTATATACTATCTCCAATATATACAACATACTATAAACAATATGTAGTATGTAATATTGTGTATATAATATACTGTACACAATATGTTGTACATAATATTATCATCATAATCATCTTCATGTTCAATCATTATTTATACACTACTGTATGAAGGTCTCTCCAAATGCTTTCCACACAAGTCTATCCTGAGCAATTTGCTTCCACGTCACCCCAACCTGTCTCCTCAACCTCTTTCTTATTTCGTCCACCCATCTAGTTTGAATGCGATTTCTAGGTCTTCGGTAATTTCTTGGAATCCAGTTCAGAATTTCCGTTGTCCATCGTTGATCAGTTCTTCTTGCAATATGCCCAGCCCATCGCCATTTCAGCCCTTTTACTTTAACAATGATGTCCTCTACTCTAGTTTGCTCTCTCACCCAAGTGTTTCTTTTTCGATCTCTCCTAGTTATTCCAAGCATGCACCTCTCCATGCTCCTTTGCGTTGTCTGTAACTTTCGTATTGCTCCAACTGTTAGACTCCATGTCTCTGATCCATAAGAGAGGACTGGCAATACACACTGGTTGAAGACCTTTCTTTTTAGACACAAAGGCAATTTCCCCTTCAGGATAAAACTGTTTCTTCCAAATGCACTCCAGCCAAGTTTAATACGTCTGTTGAGTTCTTTCATAATGTTGCCATCCATTGAAATCAGCTGGCCAAGGTAAATATATGAATCAGCAATTTCTAGCTCAATGTTGTCAACTTGTACTTTTGTTTCCTCTACGAAATTATTGAACATGATCTTAGTTTTTTGTAGGTTCATCTTGAGTCCAACTTCTTTACTTCTAGTTGAGAGCTCCTGTACCATGTCTTGGAGTTCTGATGGGTTCGTTGAAAAAATAACAATGTCATCAGCAAACCGCAGATGATTTAAATATTCACCATTTATTTTTATTCCCTTGTTATTCCAATTTATCAGCTGAAAAATCATCTGTAAAGCAGAAGTAAAAAGTTTTGGAGAAATGGTATCCCCCTGCCTCACACCTTTACCAATTTTGATAGTTTCAGAATCTTTATGTAACCGAAATTTTGCACTTGCATTTTTATACACACATTTCACCATGTCAATGTACACATCCTCGATGTCTGCTGATCTTAAAGAGTTGATGACTGCTGACGTTTTGATAGAGTCACAAACCTTCTCATAGTCAATAATGGCAACGCACACAGTGAGAGTTCATATTGATGTTTTCTTTCAATTAGTTCTTTTAATACTTTAATATGATCTACTGTACTGAATCCATTTCGAAATCCAGCTTGTTCTCTTGGTTGAGCTGCATTTGGTTTTTTCTGCAGGCTGTGTGTTAGCACTTTTGTGGAGATTTTATAAATAACAGATAACAAGCTAATTGGTTGGTAATTTTTCAAATCCTCTTTAATACCTTTTTTATGCAAAAGAATTATTATTGCAGAATCCGATTGGTTTGGTATGTTACCATTGTTAAGCTGTTTGATAAAGAATTTTGCGAGTATGTCTTCTACATGTTCTCCAGTTTCTTTTAAGATATCTAATATAATGCCATCATCGCCAGGATCACTTCCTTTCTTCATACTTTTTATCAACGGCGGATCTAGGACGGTCTTAAGGTGGGGGGCGATTTCAGAAGCCCCCACCGGAAAAACTTTTAGTTTTAGTACACCTTGTTTATTACTAGCCCTGCTTCATACCAGGATTTTCCGGCATACGGCCCGCGGGCTACAATTCGGCCCGCGAACGATGTTTATCCAGCCCGCCTACAACTATTTGAAATTAAGTTCCCAAACATAGATTTTAGATTTTTTTCAAAAATATGGAAAAATAGTTTGGACAGCATAGGTGACCCCTTTCTATAACGGAAGTACACAAAGAAATAACTAGAAGAAACTCTTATGAGAGGCTGTTAAATGTAAGTTAGGTTTTTATTTTCCTTTTTTTTTAAGGAAGCGCTGGCCCGCAAGATCTGTGAAAAATTGTGTAAGTGGCCTGCTACCCGAAAAGGTTCGACATCCCTGCTTTATACTCACTAAAATGTATCATTTAGGCCAATGAATTAAAGCTGGGTTTGTCTTCAAGTAAACTGTGTAGTTTAGGGTATATTTTAATCAAGTATGACAGAAGGATAACTTAGTAAAGGAGACATATACAATAACCAAAAACGATAATTTACAATGTAATTAATAGAACAAGTTTAAATTTAAACTATAAAAACATTGTAATTATTTCACTTTTTTTATAACAAGCAACTTTTTAAAAAATTTGAAGTTTATAGTGCGAAGTCGAGCCATCTTGGTTTCTTTGAAAATTTGTCAATCACTTCGTTTATATCAATATTTTTCAAATTTGATCTTGTCAAATTCTTCCAATTCATGAAGTTTTGCTTGAAAAGCAAGGAATCGTCCATTATACGTAGCCAAGGTCAATAACAAACGGCAGTCTGGGCCATTTCAGTGATTCTTAGCACCCCCTGCTTTCATATCACGCTGACCCCTGCCTTGATCAGGAGCACTCCAGCACCTGGAGACTAGGGGCCATGGTTTTTGGTGTATTAGCATATTGGAGGAATTAGCCATCATTTCACCACGCTGGTTAGACGGATTGGTGAATTAGCCTTCACCTTCCCCCTTTCTATTCGTGCAGCAAATAATAATTTGCTTCATAAATTGAAAGCCCGGCTCTCAACACTCGAAGGCGGTGTAAAACATTAGGTTGTTGGCCCGGTCGGTTCCACACATCGTCGCATACCTTCAGCGTGTGGGTCTCCTTCCAGTCAGATACCAGCAACCCTTTTGCAGGCCTGTATACAATATACTATATACAATATACTTATGCATGCACAAAGTTATTTGCTTACCTAGGCTGGTGAATGCTATAGATCTTAATTATGAAATATCTGGCCAATAATATAATTATAGCTTTAAAAAATGGAATAATATGTTTCATCCCATTATGAATTCTGTCTCTCTCTCCATTATTTTAAAAGCACCATATACATCACTTGAAAAATGAATAAATTAACTAAATAAATATTGTTATAGTCTAACCAGTTATAATTAAGCAATTTTTCTAGAATTATGAAATTACATAAAAGTACTAATTATTTAAATATACGAAAAACAAGCCATAAATATATTAAGTGCAATATATTATGTATAATTGGTAATAAATATATTAAAGATGTTCTCATGCCTCAAGGGAAAAAATGTGAACCTAAAATTAAAAGCCAAAATGAAAGCTTCATACCAGAATATTTTTTTTTTTAAATCTAATTATTTTTAAATTTATTGCGATTAATGTTCTTCTATTAGAAGCAAAAAGTAGATAAAACTTTATCTAGTATACAAACTTAATTGAAATTCCCGAAATCATAATTTAATGCATATTTAGCCTGTCGGTTAATTCCCGTAGTTTACTAACTACGATGACTTTAAGCGTTATTAAACCCGCTTGAGTTATCTGCCTTAAAAGAACAAATTCAGTTTGTTCAGATCAATTAAATCCAAAATTGAAATAAGAGCATTAAAACTGGGTCTATGTTCGAAATTTCATCGAGTTTAAATAATAAATGTTATTTATCTAGTGATTGAATAATACTTTAATGGGACATTCCCCATTGATCAATACCCTGAACTAAAGCTTACAAGGGAATCTCGCGAATTACCAGAGCTCGATTTTTCTGAATTTTGGTTTATAGGCCAATATGATTCTTCGCCAAAAATGAGCGTGAAGTGTGTCTTATGCAAAAGTAAGGTAAACACTTCAAATATTTTTTACTTTTACACTGGCATACACAATGTATAATTATTTCAGATACAACTAAAATTAATATTATAAATATGTAACGAAACAATACAGAGTTTCACCAGGAGATTCCATAACAAACAGTTATTTTGACACTGGCGTAAGGTTTAAAAACACAACATTTCGGGAGCCAACTGCTCCCTTTGTCAAGTGAAGGCAGAATTTATGCCTTCACTTGACAAAGGGAGCAGTTGGCTCCCGAAACGTCGTGTTTTTAAACCTTACGCCAGTGTTGAAATAACTGTTTGTTATAAATATGTGCTATATTTTGTTCATATGTATTATTTTTTTCCTACGATAACGTTTGGCGCCTAATGCTTGCCCAGCACGCCAAAACACTGTTTTCACCTGTCATGCAGCGAAGCATCATCGTAGGGTGAGCTCTATTTTCAGTGGGCCGTAGTTCGACCCCCCAGGTCGATTGGGCCAAATTTGATTTTGGATCTTTCATCTACTCGGTCATATTGGCCTATAAACCGAAATTCAGAAAAATCGAGCTCAGACAGTTCTCGAGGTTCCCTTGTTAGTTTAATAGTCTACTAATGATTTAAGTTCTGCTGTTTTATATTTTAAATAAATATCGTAGTATTTAATATAAGTTATATTTAACATAAGTTCATTTAATAGTTTTATCACATTTATTTATCTAAAACTTTTAAAAAATATATATAAATCTTCTAATGTTTTTGTTTAATAATTAATTGGACACAACTGAATCCTAATACATCGAATACTGGAAATTACATTATTGCAAACTGATTATAAAAGTTATAAATATCGTACACTGGACATGCAAATTCAGAGGAGTATTCAACTGCGATCCAAGGCATACTGATCTTACTGGCATAAGCATTTGTGACGTAAAGCAGAATTAATAAAGAGTTTACTGAAAAGAAGCTTCATTCACGTTTAAGAGCATTGGATAGCTGTAATACAGAAAAAGACGATTGATTTATCGACAATTTTGAGGGACAAAGAAAGAAAGAAAGAAAGATGGGGATAGATGCTTGGATATCTGGCGTGAGTATCCTACATATGGTAAAACTGGTCGACTTTTCAAGAATAACTAAACAGAGGGCGTACAATGAAATCAAAAATCAATCAATGAGAGATCTTTTTACGGATAAAAACTGATACTCATTAACTAAAAGCAATGCGACTACGGAAAATAGGGATAAAAAAGGGACTAAATCTGCATTAGTTCGAAAAATAACTACAAAATGCAACATCGATAACTGAAAGCAAATTTGTGATGATACAACCCGAAATATATTGTCAGGAATGAAACTTCACACCAAACGGCCATAGGAACTGACTTGAAAATCAGTAGCTTTCCCAAAATTTCATATCAAATGACTCGTGCACTTTTGCATGGATTTATGTCTAATTTATATTTCATTCCGTCATATTGTCTGGCTGGAGCCTAGGCATGTGTATTATATTCTTTGAGAATCAAATTATATTCTTTGAGAATCAAATTATATTCTCTGAGAATCAAATTATATTATTTGGGAATCAAACTATATTCTTTGGGAATCAAATTATATTCTTTGAGAATCAAATTATATTCTTTGAGAATCAAATTATATTCTTTGAGAATCAAGTTATGTTCTTTGAGAATCAAATTATTCTTTGAGAATCAAATTATATTCTTTGAGAATCAAATTAAGAATCAAATTATGTTCTTTGAGAATCAAATTATGTTCTTTGAGAATCAAATTATGTTCTTTGAGAATCAAATTATATTCTTTAAGAATCAAATTATATTCTTCGAAAATCAAATTATATTTTTGAGAATCAAATTATATTCTTTGAGAATCAAATTATATTCTTTGAGAATCAAATTATGTTCTTTGAGAATCAAATTATGTTCTTTGAGAATCAAATTATATCCTTTGAGAATCAAATTATATTCTTTGACAATCAAATTATATTCTTTGACAATCAAATTATATTCTTTGACAATCAAATTATATTCTTTGAGAATCGCTCTCAAAGACCTAATGACCATCATATATGCAATATTCATAAAAATAAGCTCAAAATAATAACGACTGCAAGCGTCACTTAAAACCCCGTATATCGAAAATCAATTACTTGCCAACCGAAGAATGGAATTTTGAATTTCTTCAGTAAGTAGATTTCGTGATTATTGAAAACAAATGCTTATTTTCTTCGACTTCCTCACTTCATACCTAGTATCAATGGTCATGTTTTAAAACATGACCATAAACAAGCGACTATCTTTTACGTAACAACATTTTGAATAACATCTTTAGACATCAAATTACTCAGCATTAAAGTATCCGGGACACTGCCGTTAGTTCTTTTTCAACTTCTTTAGTTCATTGTTCGTTGCTCTGAAACTGACACCACACTAAGAAGTACTCATTTTCTAAAAGGAAATGGAAAGTTTCTACTTTGAAGAGATCAAAGGTATTTTTCTTGGGCTCCGGTTGAGACCTTGTAGAATACTTTACGAATAATTTATGGAAGCTTTGCTAGTCACGAGCAAGGTTCCCGACACTGAGATTTTAGTTTTCTTTTCTCTCCTTCGAGCTTTTGGAAAACTTAGAAAAATTCACTATATTTAAAGTTTTACTTGAGGGCACACTTAAAGTTCGTTTTAGCAGTTGAGTTTCTTAAGAAGTAAGTGTGGGTATACTATAAATTTTCTAAAATGCACAAAACAAATTTTTTACAGCCCTTTACTTTTTTTTATTGTCAACATTTCTTTATCTTCTTTGGAAGTTTTGAAACGTATGCATTTTTGCAATTTTGAACGATTCTTTTGACTAGGGGGTATTTTCTAAACGTTTGAGGGCTCCAATCGAAAGCTTTTATAATGACATATTTTCAGGATCCTGAAAATACTTTTACGGCTTCTTTCCTTTAAGATCGCGTGCGCACTAACTCACATAATAAATAAAAAGTACATAGTTAGTCACATTGTGTATGTATGATTGCAGTAAACTATATATATATATAGACCGTGTTAAATATCAATATTTGTGGGACAATGATATCGTTGTCTAGTTATATATCGTATGTGTATTGATTATACTAAATGTGTATAATGTACCTAATTATATAACCTAGTAATTGTATATACAGTTATTTGCCTTGTTCTTCTTATTAATACCTGAATTTTCGGGAACAAATCTCGGAATAACACATTACTTCTATGAGTCTTAGAATTTGGAATTTCCTCCCTAACAGATTACATGCACTTACTTCCATTTCTCTTTTTAAAAAATATGCCTGCAAATATCTATTAGAACTGTAATGGCTTTAATTACATGTATTGTATTTTCATTGCGATAATATTAAGATGTTATTCTACTTGTGTTATTCTATTGTTTCATATAATTATTACAACAATCTTTCTTACCTCGGGCAGCATGGGTTCCGTCAGACTCTATAGTTTTTATCTAATGCTGCCCAGGCGTATATCATTCTGCAATTTGCAAAATGTTATATCTATGTTATTAACTATGTAAAAAATACCATAATATAACTTAATTCCGCCTAAATTAATTTCTATTGTATTTGCATGGTAAAATATATCATGATTATGATTATTGTTATTATTATAATTAAAATATAACTTTATGTAATTTAAATGCAGTAAGAAGCGAGTTGCATTCATGATGCGAAGTATTGTAAAGCCTTAACAAAATATGTTTCAAATTTTTTTTTATTAAAATTAAAATGTTAAAACTAAATTATTTGGGGTTACGATTTTCAGGTATAAGTTACAGTATAATTTGTGAGTGTAATAAGAACATATTTGATACAGTAATAAGAACATATTTCATATAGTAATAATAACAGAATTTGATACATTAATAAGAACCGTACAATTTGCCATTGAATCTAATACAAGCGTAAAGGTTTGGAAATATACAAACTCATAGTTCCATATTGAATTATTTAGATGTTAACAACTATTTCGAAAGCGTGGAGCTTCCTTCGGTAGAAAGTAAGCAACACTGATGTGCACGTGTGAAAGGTACACTGTTGTCAACGCATTGCTCACAAATTTCAATCCTGACAGAACGAGGTCGCGGACGAAGTAACAGTTTCTTCGAAGCAAACAAATCTGCTTAATTGTCAATAGATATTAGGTGGTAAGGGTAAGTTGCATTTGGAATAAATTTCGTGATGACAACGCGCCGGTTTACCAATCTTGCTTTAACTCCAACACCTTCCAAGAATTTCCTGTTTTTTCTTCAGATTCGCGGTTTTTGGACTTCATTTCTATTAAATGAAGCAGGAACCTTTCGTTACAAATTAAAAAGATATATATATATATATATATATATATATATATATGAATTATCCACCATGCATAAAGACAAAACACAAGCTTTACTGGGATAGAGCAATCATAACAGACAAGACAGTCCCACATAACCGTCCTGACATAACCCTCGTCGATAAATCGAATAAGACCACGTACTTAATCGACATAGCAGTACCCAACACCAATAACATACAGACAACCTACACAACGAAAATCACCAAGTACCAAGATCTCAGACATGAAGTACGAGATATATGGGGTATGGAAAAGATCCTCATCATCCCGTTAGTCATCTCAGCAACAGGGATAGTACCAAAAACGCTTGCGACGAATTTGGAGATACTCAACATTGACCCAAACACCTACATTGAAATACAAAAAGCCACAATCCTAAACACGTGTCACATTGTCAGGAAGTTTCTAGACATGGCACATTAAGAAGTGATGTAAAAAGAGGCTTGGGAACATGGCGCTCTGCCCGTCCCAAAGCCTGTTTCCGCCAAGAATGGGCGAGGAAAACTTTTATATATATATATAATTTTAATCAGCGCATATAATTTTAATTAATGCATAAAACTTGAAGTGGGGAGAGCATTTTGTTTTGTTTTTTATTTCGTAAAGCTTTTTGTTTTCAATTGAGAGAGAAATGCTTTTGAAATTAAGATGTAAATTTAGATTCAATATGTGGATAAACGAATTTGAATAAACCTTTCCCCCCACCTCCGTGGTTAAAAAATAAGATTATATCGTGGAGACGAAAAACAGCATTGGAGTTTCCAACTTTGGCGATAGAAGTTCAGCTTAAATATCAATATTTCTGAACAAATTCTGTCCATTTTGAAAAATAAACCTAAATAATGAAATTTGCCATTAAAAAAAACCTATGAAATTTTGCAACCAACTGTTGACGCTAAATTACCAATATCGAAATTTTCATTGGGCTGCGCGAAAACCGCTAAATTTGTCCGTAATTATTTTCCAATAAAAATACGTCACTATTCATTCTCATATTTTAACAGACAGGAAGGAAATTAACCACAAAATCATGTCCTATCATCAATCATAAATTTTATCATCATCTAAAAATAAAAACTATTTAATATTTATTTTTTAAAAATTTATTAAATATTTCCTTCACCATACCGTGTGATATAAAAAGTATTTGAGAAACGTTTTC
>QLNU02014176.1:137460471-137507121 GCA_006491805.2 Dysdera silvatica
TGTAAACACGCCAATGAATTTACCAAATGTATTCACATATCTAATCCTCCGATGGCGAGAGGAAATAAAATGGGACACTGAAGTCAGTCTTTACTCATTACAACGTTTCGATTAACGAAATTTTCGGATTAACGAATTTTTTCTCTGTCCCTCGTGATCCGTTGATGGGAGAATTTTCTATATGTCTTTTCATGTCTATTGCCAGTTGTAAGTAATTTATACAAACTCACCACTTGTATGTATGTTTGATACTATGTATGATCGAAGTTGGATAAATTATTATTGGCTATTATTATTTATATGCAAAAATAAATGTATACTTTTTATGATTAAATATTATTATTATTATTATAAGTAAAAATAAATGTACATTTTTTACGAATAAATTATTATTATTATTTATATGTAAAAAATGAATGCACATTTTTAATAGGCACAGTACTCAATATAGGGGTAAATTTGGTTCATGTTTTTTTACATATTCCAATGTTAACTCGTATGTGTGATATGTACTAATAACTAAACAATGAAAAATCTGTATATACTCAACTTATAACAAAAATTAAAATTTATAATTTTAATAACTTTTAATACAAAATTTAATGAAACAAATTCCGGATTGTTCTATAGAGTTTACTGGGAACAGTTTTAACCGTCTGGGTGTCCACTATGTTAAGGAAATTATATTTGATGAATTTAAGAAAACAAACCAACAAGCATCTGCTACTTCAAAGCAGAATTATTGGATAAAGGGTAGAAGGTGGTTTAAAAATTTTATAAATTGGATATCTGCTCCACAAAAATTGTTTAAATATTGTGTGAACACTCTGAGAGGAAATCGCTTTTTTAAGGCTAGTTACTAGTTTTATTTTGCTTAAGGTATTATTATCTCTTGTTATTTTTGTCAAAAAGTGTGCCTTCTCTTTTAAATACACGAACTTAAAGCAATGATAAAAGCGCAGTATTTCAAAAATTGCTTTGGATTAATACTTCGCCGTAAAACAAGCAAGCAAATAAACAAGCAAGCAAGCGCTGTAGCACGACATCAAATAAGAAACTCAGATCTAAATTTTACTTTACCGGCTGGAAGACGACCAAATCAAACACAAATGAAAAATGCAGTTTCCAATATATTATTCCAAGGAAAAAAATAATAAAGGTAAGGAAATATATTTATAAGAATCTAAAGGTACAGATGAGTTTATGAATAGAGAAATAGTAGAGCACCGATTGAAAAAAAAAAATCAGCTTAATGCTTGTGAGATATGCTTGTACCTAACTTCTGCGGAAGAACGCGAATGCATAATTAAAAGAAGAAGAAGGAAAATTTTAGAAGATATTGAAAATTCAAAATTGAATTTTGAAGACATACTTTTCATCTTTTTTGATTTCAAAAATGCGGTTAACTTTCAATGTGAATGCATTATGTAATGTAAAGTTCATAATGTGCCATGACCTAAAGTTTTCTGAGGTATTCAGACCTCTTTCGCATACAGCTGGAGCAAAAGCTTGTCATCCTGCAAACGGCAAAATCATGCAAGTTGTCGTTTTTAGTTTTTTCCCTCTAAACTACTTGCTACTTTTGAAATTGTTAAATGGACGTTAAAACTCGGATCAGAATAAAATAAACGGTCATGGAAAATTTGCTTGAGACAAATATAATCAAAATTTAAAAGAACGTTATTTATTTGAATACAATTGAAATTATAATTTCCCCTGGCCTGAAATTTTTAGTGCCTTTACTATCCTGGCGCCTGTGTGCGCCGCACACCTTGCACTCTGAGTCGGCGTTCCCCTGTTAAAGAGCACTGCAAAAACCTCCATTCAGATGTGGACAGGGAAATAATTCAAATTATTATATATATATATATAAGTTAAATATTTTAATAAAAATTTAAGAATATCAATTTTATATAGAGTGAGACCCGTATATAATGGGTAATTGGGAACAACAAAAATGCTCACGGTATCCAGTAGCTCCCTAAAGCCGATTTGGAATTTAAAGCATCTATCGATGAAAATAAAATTGTATAGATAATATATGAGCATTTCACATGTACGCAATAATATTTAGCTTTAAAATTGCTTGAAATTTAATGAACAACAACGTATTGTATATCTTCATAAATTTCAGAACAATAAGCTAAAAGAATGATATAAAGGAAATGACAATAATAATCATTTTCCCAAAACGACCAACTGCGTTTGGGGATGCTCGAAAAATTGTCTGTGACTGTTTGCTTTATTTTGAAGTATCCATATTCCTTAAATGTTTTTCACCTTAAAATATTCAGCTCAGTAAATGCATAGTTGTTGCTGTAAAATAGTGTATTTTCTCAAAAGAAGTGTTTAGTGTGTGGATTTATTATTTATTCATATTATATATTTTAAAAGAGATTAAATTTCTCAGAAATTATCCAGTTTCAAGTGTTGTAAAGTTTACATCGTCATATTTACTTCATTTAAAAGGACATCCACTATAACTGATTATTTTAATTTAGAATTTTGATTTTTTAAAGTTCTCTATATCTTGTTTAAGAATTTGGACATCCTTACACGTTAAATCAGGAGTTCTCAAACGTCCTCTTCGCGAAAAAGAAATAAATTACGTTTCATTAACAGTTATATAAAACACAACCATATCTTCTGGCTAAATCTGAGCTCATCAGAAATAAGTTCCTGCTGTATAAATATATATATATATATATACATGATTCGACAAATCCGGTCTCAGTCGGCGGCTAGAATTTTGAAGTTGGCAAGTACTAAACTTTCTTTTCCTATTAGGTTTCAAGGGTTGTTGTTTGGCAGACGAGTGAATGCACAAATATAAATAAAACGAAGTTCTCCTTGAAACCCTGCCTAAATTCTGGAATAGAAAATAAAAGTACGTCGGCAAGGAAATAAGAAAGAAGAAATCTCTTAGAATTTCTCGATTTTGTTATATTTTATTAGCCATAATGTATGTATGTTACGAAATATATATAGTATATCATGGCACCAAATCTGAGTTCAAGATTTCCGAGATCAAAACCAGAAGGCAAGTATTTGAAATTTAATTTTGAGGAAACTATTTTTCATTTCATTTCGCACATCTGAGCTTTTAGTTGTACGCATTCAGTTCGTCGAAGGAATCGAGTATTGCATCCAGTATACTTAAATTAAAAATACTTTAATTTCTCCATTAAAAGTACTTCCGAGCACTCTCATATATTTTAATTTTTTTCATTATTTAAATTCTGAATATATACCTCTTATTTTCAACGACAATTTCAACTGTTCGGTACACATATAAAGTTATTTTCGAATTTTGCCTTTATTTTTTTGAGAACATCATGTACTAGAAGCTTAACTTTTCCAGTAAGTCCTTAACATTCCAGTCTTGTCACTCCTTCAAGCAGGTCACAATCAATTGAGCTCCCGTTCGCCGATAACTTCACTGCGGAAAATGGCCCCCTCTTGTGCGGTACTCGGTCAACGTCTCGAAACGGTGGAAAACCGATTAGCTTGCCTTCAACGAATAGAATCAAAACTTGGGCAAATCGAAAACAAACTCGAAAAGCTAAAAGAGCTGGAATAAGTAACACAAAGACTCAACTTCATGAACAACAAGTTTGAAGAGCTGAGGGAATTGTGTCTTGACCTGAAAAGGGAAAACTGCCGTCTTTCCGCAGAAAACGATGCTCTGAAAGACAAAGTAACGGATCTGGAATACGCCTTGGATGAAATCGACAGCTATAATAGGAGAAACAATATTGAAATCCGTAATATTCCTGAGAGCAAAGGTGAATCTACAGATTTGATCCTGAAAAAGATTGGTAAAGTTCTAAACATCGAACTAAATACTTCCAATATGGAAGCATCTCATCGAGTCCTCTCTTCTCAAAAATTCAAGCCCATTATAGTTCGATTTGTAAATCGCCGCACTAAAGAAACCATTATCGCCACAGCCAGGAAAAAAAGAATTACATCGAAGGACCAGGGATTTTCTGGAGAAGTGCAGCCAATATTCATAAGTGAACAATTAACCCAAAGACGGAAACAGCTATTCGGAGCCGCCCTCGAAGCAAAACGTACACATGGCTGGAAACACCTGTGGACTTCTAATGGAAAAATCCTCAGCCGATACACGGACGGAAGTACCATTCTCCAAATAACGTGCCGTAATCTTAAACATTTCAACATTGTCGACCAGCCTTCGGACCCATCTATCCGGCGTCAATGATCCGTGTGGGGTGCTTCCGGATTTAAAAGATGGCTTTCTTGTTTTTACCTTTATCGCGCGCTTCTTTTCTCCTTCCTTCGCTATGGCTTCTCGGTTTCTATCTCCCTTATCTATTAATTGTCACTATCACTGTGCGGGCGATTTGCAAAGCATATTAGGTAATTGCAGGGACGACCTAAGCGTCCTGCACATCAATATCCGTAGTCTCCTTAAAAACTTAGATCTAATCTCGGAGTTGCTCATGACTTCAAAAATTCCTTTCAAAATTATTGCATTAACCGAAACCAGAACTTTTTCTCAAATCGACGCTAAATATTTAAATCTAGATAATTACCGTCTAGAACACGTCTCCAGACCAGACAGCTCTCACGGGGGTGTAGCCATTTACGTGCATAAAACGGTTAATTACAAAATTAAAAACGTCGGCCCAATTGATTCCTGTGAATCACTCTTTCTGGACATAAATACTTATTCCCCCCCTGAATACAGTTTCTGTGGGTGTTATTTATCGTTCACCAAACAACAATGCAGCCGACTTCCTTAAAGCACTTGAAATTTCTTTTTTCCAAAATTTTTCAAAATCGAATTTAATACTTTGCGGTGATTTTAATATAAATTCGCTCGAGAACACCCCTATTAACCGTTCTTTATCTAACATCCTCGCTTCCCACGGCTGCATTCCCTTCATTAATAAAGCTACCAGAGTTACAGACGTGTCAAAAACCCTCCTAGATCATATTTATTCCAACATCACCGACTATCCATTTCAGGCAGGCATAATTCAAACGGGAATCTCAGATCATTTTCCGGTATTTATTAAAATATCGAATTTACTACCAAGATGCACTATTGATCGTAAAACCCCGAGAATTTCCTACAACCTAGAAAAAGTTTCCTCACTACTCAACAATGCAAACTGGCTTGACGCGATGTACAACAGTTTCGATCCCAACGAGGCTTACAATATTCTCACAGAAGGGGTAACTGGGGCTTTAAAAAATTCCGAATGTCTAATTAATAAATCTTACAAACGCACTCCAAGAAAGCCTTGGATCACAGGAGGTATCCCGAAATCCATCATCAATAGGGATCGGCTTCATGCTAAATACAGGAACAGTCCTTTTGACCCCCTTTTAAAATCAAAATGTGTTTCTTATCGAAATTTGTTAACTACAATCCTGAGAGTAGCCAAAAGGAACTACTTTGATGCGAAGTTTAAAATCTCACTCGGAGACAACAAATCTACGTGGAAAACAATTTACGAGGCCCTAAACCGCAAAAAATCAAATAATCTCCTCCCCACCAAAATCAATGCCTTTGGCACTGAGCTCCACACAACTAATACAATAGCCAACGCCTTCAACGAACTTTTTGCAAACGATCCCCCCCTCCCAACAGTAGTCCCACTCCCCCGCACCGCTCAGAAGTTTTTGAACCCTTCCCCGCCGCCGGGTCTTCTTTCTTCCTTAAACCATTGAGCAGAAACGAGGTCAAGCGTTCTATTAATGCTCTTAGTTCCAAGTCCACAGGTCTCGATAATATCCCGCCGCATATTGTTAAAGCCAACCCAGATTTCTTTGCAAATGCTATTGCGCATTTAATCAATATCAGCTTCAATAAGGGTATTTTCCCCTCGAAGCTTAAGATGGCTAAAATTATTCCTATATTTAAAAAAGGCGACCCATCTGACATTCAGAATTATCATCCTATTTCTATCCTTCCAGTTATTAGCAAAATTTTTGAAAAGGCTTTACACAGTAGACTTGAATCATATTTCGAAAGCAAAAACTTACTTTACAAACATCAATTCGGCTTTCGAAAACACAGGTCAACAACTACCGCCCTCCTTAATATCAAAGAGATGATTTCTGACGAAATAGACAAAAGCAATTTTGTAATAGGAATGCAAATAGATCTCCAAAGAGCGTTTGAAAATGTTAAGCATGACATTTTACTGACGAAATTAGAACGGTATGGTATTCGGGGTACACCTCTAAAATTACTGAACAGCTACCTTTTCAATAGGCAACAGCAAGTTTTCATAGGTAAAACTCCCTGAACTCGCAAAACTATTTCTGTTGGTTGTACCACAAGGAAGCTGTTTAGCTCCGCTATTCTTCCTTCTTTACATCAACGATTTGCCCCAAGCTGTCCTGAATAGTCAGCTGTTTCTTTATGCTGACGACGCGACACTTCTGGTATCGGGAAAAAATATCGAAGAAACAGTGCAAAAAGTCAACCAAGATTTAGATAACATTTCACGTTGGCTTTACGTTAACAAACTAGAGCTAAACATTGCAAAATCTAACTACGTTATCTTCCATTCCCGGCAAAAAATATTACCTAACAGTTCTCCTATTACTTTCCGCAACTCCATCCTTCAGGAAACGAAATCAGCCAAACTTCTTGGAGTAATTTTCGATTCAAATTTAACCTGGAAAGAACACATTAACGATCTCACCAATTCTCTTAGCAGTCTCCTGGGAATTTTTTCGAAACTCAGACATGTCGTTCCTCAATATATCCTAATGATTCTTTACTATTCTTTATTTTATTCAAAACTTACCTACTGTCTTGAGGTCTGGGGAATCACATATTTTACTTCCCTTAGGCAATTGATAGGAACGCAAAAAAAAAAGCTTATGCGAATAGTTAACTTTGCAGGCTTCCATGAACACGCTGGCCAACTTTTTAAATTATGGCGCATTCTTCCTTTCACTCTCTTAGTAAAATATAAACTTGCACTCCTTATGTACAAAGTCACAAAAGGTGACCTAGCTTTACCTTTCTCCATCTCACAGACGACACATGATTACAATACACGTCACCAGGACGATATCAGGCTACCGCGGACTCGCACAAACTATAAAACACACAGTGTCTCCGTTACGGGTTCTAAAATCTGGAATTCGATTCCCCAAGATTTAAAAGCTCTGTCTTTTCTCACCCTTAAAGCCAAAATCTTTGATTAGTACTTAAATCAAGTATGCTCTGCCTGCTACTTCTGCCTTCCCACTCTTTCCTTTTAGTTTTCAGTTCTTCCCCCTCCTCTGCTCTCCCTGCTCTTCCTTTTCCATTTTTCTTTTGTCTGCCTTTCCCTTTAAAAGTCCTTTAAAACTGCACCCGCAACGGTCAACTCAAAATTCATTTACATTTTTCTACTATTTTTGTTTCTCCTACTTCTTCTCTCGGTACAGGCTACAAGGAAAAACATTCTTACTCTGCAGCCCACAAAGATTCCACCTTTGGACTTCAACCTTCACTTGTAACGTCTTCGAGTCAAGACTCTGCTCATAAACTCTGTAAATGTGATACACCTGCGAATGTAAATCTCTTAATAACAATGCGGATTTGTACGCGCGAATCAATATCGTTATTGTTTCTTGTTGAATACGAGAAATCCCTTGCTTTGTCTTCCGGAAAGAGAGCCCCGTTACTAGCATCGCTACTGCTCTCTTTCCATTTCCCAAGCAAATCGTTTGTATGGTCTCCTGATGTACATAATAATAAGGAATAAAGTATTACTTACTTACTTATTTACTTTGGATTTGACATAATGATCTTCTAGGTAGATCATATGCTTCTGTTTGAGGTGGATTTTTCTATTTGATAGTGCGGAGAGATATAGATCTTTCACTTTTTTCATATAAGAGCGAAATATATGTATTCAAAATCAATTTAAATATTAGATTTTCAGTATTTATTTCAGAATACCAGTTTGCGAATGTGAAGGCAAGTAATTTCCGTTGATACTCTTTGCGAGAAAAATAATTCAACAGTGTCAATACAGCAAGGGATATATCACAAAAATATTTATCTCCAAGTTATGTGCTTGCTTTTCCTGAGATATTCGCAGAAGCAACGTGTCTCCTCACATTATAAACATCATCAACTACTATGAACCACACGACACCTAAAGCTACACTAATAAAACACTAATAAAGATCTTACATAAAAGAAATTAAATGTAACCACTATATCATGTATGCTATAGGTGACATGAGGTACATAGCAGTCATATATTTATTATATGTATAGTAGCAGCATATATATTTTTACTATGCATATATATTAAAAAGTCATGAATATAACTTAAACAAAACCATTCACCTAAATTCGCCACGTGGTAAAAGCATTAAAACTGTCACTGAAATACAAAATATATAAGCAAAAAAAATACCAAACTAAAAAAATCTCTATATAAAAAAGTGTTTCATTCTTCATCAACGCATTTTGTATGGCAAAATGAATTCCAAAATGTATCGAAGCCCGAAGGCTTTTCCAAGATCAAAGGTTGGAGGCACGTCTTCAAAATTCAATTTTGGGTCTGAAATGCTCTACACATTTTTTGTTCGATCTTTTAGCTGTACATTCCCTCTTGCCTGCAAAAGTTGAAAATTTGAGTCAGTATATTAAATATTTCTATACTAAAAATATTCTAAGAAATTTCAGATACTTTTAATCTTTTTTTTTATTTGCTTTTTTTTTCATTCTGACTGTACTTCTTGTCCACTGAAGGTCTTTTTTCACCTATCGATACACATAAAGGCACTCTCTTATTCTTCCCTATTTTTGTAAAGGAAATATATTGGAAGCTGTACTTTTCCCTTGGGTTTGACGTGGTCGTTTTTCGAGCGGTTGCAGGCGACTTTTGGCGCTAGGTCTTTTATTTGATGGTGTCGTGATATAGCGCTTTTTTTTCCTTTTTCATCTTATGGCGAAATATGTATTCAAAGCAAGCTTTGAGGTATTGCGCCTCCATCACTGTTTTGAGAGTATAAGTTTGCGAACGTGAAAGAAGGCACATCTTTCCTGACACTCTGAAAGGGAAAAATACTTTGAGCAGTATCAAAATAACAAGAAATCGGTCGTGAAAGTACTGCGTTTCCTGGGGGAATCCGCGCAGAATATTTAAACCAGTTTTAAAGGGAAAATGTCAACTTTTAAACTTCAAAACTGGTATAAATCACATTTTATCTCGTATGTTAAATTGAGAAAGAACTGAAGCATTTTATTATAACGTATCTTCCTATTTTGTAGTCATGTCGATATCATTTACGCTTTGGACCCAAAATCTCAGAAAAGGTATGAGAAAGGTCACCTACCTCATTGTCTTAATGAAAATAATATAAAATATCAAGAAGTCTAAACAATTCCTATGTGGGTATCAGCATCTTCCACTCCATCTTATTCTTCGAAATTATTTTCAATAGAATATTACTACTTACTACGGTATCAATGACGGTTGTGATAATAATAAACATCTATTGCTGCATAAGAGCAGGCACTGAAAACAAATGCAATTAAATCTAAAATAGGAAATCCATTCCTTGGTAGCATGTGTTTTCTGTGCAAAGAAGAAGATAAAACAGGGGATTACCTGAACCTGGGTGCCAAAAGATCACGCACACACAGACCAATTACAACGATAGAATATAAAAACTTTGATGATTCGTTGAAAAAGTTACCAAAAATATAAACATATATGGATTATATTCCATAAAATCCCTTTGTATTAAGGAGTTTCCTATTTGAATAAAATCACTCTTTAAACTACTAGCTAATGCATTTAAAATTTTAATTTCCCTATTTACTGAAACATTTAGTCGCTGTATTATTTCTAGTTGTGCATGCTAATAATATACTTATAGGAATTCTCTTTTTTTTTCAATATTTAGTTAAATATGGCTTATCCTATATATAGTTCATATATACATATAATCTCCTATTTTTTCTGCAATGCATGTTTTTCTAAGTAAAATATTAAAAAAAAAAACGATTATTTTTTTCTAAAATAGGCAAAAATAAAACATTCCAAATAATAATATTGAAAGCCAATGGAAATTTAATATATTCAGCTGACAGTGAACCTAATATTTTTAAAGCATATCAAAAACTATTTCCATATATCAAAAAATAATATATTTTACTTTGGTAGCGCAAAAGAAACACAGCGTCACATTCATTTAAAACATGCTGGAAATTTTACAAAATGTAGTTTAAAAATGCTAGAAGAAATATATATAAAGTTCAACAAGTTTTATGCTCTGAGGCAGATAGTCATTATCTCTCGAGAGGAGCCTAAACCATCATCAACTTTATCTCGCGGTGGCCAATCCATCATCTCTTCATTTCATTTGTAACGCCTTCCGCTTCAGTTTTCAACATGACAAAGTGAGTTTTAAGAAGGAAGACTTTTCTCCACGTACGACGACGAAAATTTCTTATCCAGTTCGATTTACCTCGACCATCAACTAGGGATTGTAGGCGTCCTTTTCTTGGGAACATTTCCCTCCCTCTCCTTTTTCGTCCTATTTAAAGGAACCATCAATTTTACCATCGATGACAGGTTACTCGTAAACGTTCCCTCTAATATTCAGGCGCGAAAAATATATATGGCAAGGTTATGGTCGTAATTGCCGAAAAGGATGCAACGCTACTTTCACGCGTTATCGACTTCCGGATACCAACATGTACAGATCTATTGAGACCGTTTATGTAACACTTGATCGATTTCTCAAGAATACCGTGTTGCGTTGATTATTAATGGAAAGTGATGAAGTTTTGAAATTTGAAGAATTGTTCATATTAAACTAAAGATTAAGTTACGAAGGGAGATTGATCGATTAGGACAGGCGGACGGATGAACAGCAAAACAGGCAGCGAAACAGAAGTGTGTGAACGTATGATTGAGTATTTGATTAGTTGTGGAAGATATAGGTAAAAAATTTCATTTACGTTAAAATATGATTTCTTTCCTGTTTAAGCGTAGCATCAAAATATTTTACCAAAATTAAAACTCTCTTTCTATCTCTATCTGCTTCTTTTTCTATCTCACTCTTTCTATTTATCTCTCAGACTCACTCACTCTCTCTTTCCCCCTCTTTTATCGCTCTTTCTATCTCTATCCCCTCTCTCTCTAACTCATTCTCTTTCTATGTCTGTCTCTCTCGCTGTCTCTCTAAAAAAATAAAATTGCCTATTATAATAAATAGCATGCTCGGACAATTGCAATCCAAATTTGTTTGTTTACTAATTTTGCAATTGTTCAACATCGGGAAAATAAAGGTGCGCAAAATATGCACTGTGTATTACAGATGGTGTATTTTTAGATATCTTTTCGATTGACATCGACAGTTATTTTTATACAATTGCAGTTCCAATATCGTTTCATTTGCGTTACAATTTTTATTTATTTAATAACAGATTCGCCGAAGCCGTTCTGACATCCAGGTCAGCTGACTTGTACTAAAGTGCCGTAGTGAAACGACTAGTGGAAAAGAGTGATAACCGAACCATCGAGAGGCAACTATGTAGTATAACTTAAAGCTGAGTGAAAAGAATTATTTCGAAGTAAATATACAAATTATTTTGGCGCAACCTTATCTCAGATATCTGTATTATAAAACAGAGAGAAAGAAAGGAAGAGTAGGTGGAACAAGAAAAAAAATAGAGTATAACGGAAATGATGAGAAAAGGATAAAAATATCGACATGATGTTATAACGATTCTTATATTTCCAATAAAAATAAAAAAAATACATTTTATGAAAGCCTTTGATAGATTTGGTATATCAATGGTAATATAACGACGCAGCTTTCTGTACCAACACGAGAATTGCATTTCTAAAAAAATTTATGTGACTTGGGCAAAGAGAATTAAAGTTCTGTAATTGCGTTTATTTGCTTTTAGCAATTGAGATTTCTGTTTATAAAAAAAATTATAAATTCATTTATTTGTTACTTCTTGTTCATAAATTATAAATTACGGATCTTTAATTGTGCGGTTTAAATAAAAATGTCCCCAATTTAGACAGTTTTTAACGTATGCATTGGAACGAGGGCGAATTTAGGAATTTTTTTGGGGAGTTCAAAGTTTAAAAACTAATGTTGAAACCTGTAATAAGCACAAATCTGTCATTGTCGAAGGGTGGGTGCTCCTAATGGTTTAGCCATTGCATTAAAGTAACGAGCCTCCAGTTTAAAAGCTACTTAAACCCATCCTAAAACTTCTCAAATAATATGTATTTGTGATTTTCCATCTTTTTGAGAGACGGTTAAGCGAATCCTGGCCCCTGGCCTAGTCGGGGTTAGTTTAGCCAAAGGTTATATGCATTTAAGTTTTAAAAAGTTAGTTTAGCCAAAGGTTATATGCATTTAATTTTTTTAGGTTAACTGCCAGAATCTTGAACCTCTTTTTCCCAGCCGAGCTGGCGACATCTACTGGAAAAAACAGAAGTTAAAATATCAAAAACTTAAACTATTTTCTATTATCTTACACTGCCATGGTAAGTTGATTATCAACAGCGTATTGGTTTTAATCAATGCCCACATCATCATCACAAATCATCTGCAGCAGTAGAGAAATAAAATTGCACGTATTTTCCTAGTACTTTAAATAAATACAAATGTTATACATATGAATTTAAGGTAGAAAATTATTTTTATGATCAGGTTTTAACATACAATTTCGTTTAAATAAACCCGGAATATAATTAATAAATATATAATTATTATTACTGAGCTGTTGTTCAGAAAGTTTATGCCTTGCGTATATTTTAAGTGCAAATTTTCATTCGTACATATGTTATAGTTAGTATTCATTGAATACATGGAAATATGGATCATATATATATTATTGTAAATAATAAACAGTTTAATTAAAAAAAGTTGCCTGTATTTATATGAGACATTCACACTGCTATTATGTATTGCGTAAATAACTTTATTTACCATATATTTTAAATAAATTTCAGGATTTTGAAGACAAACCCAGGTCTAGTACAAAACTGAAATTTGAAATATACATTTTCACCATTAGAAAAATTAGTCCGATAGCAAATAAATACGCTCAGTTTCTAACAAACACGATTAAACTTTTAGAAAATTAAAAAGGAATAACCGTCTTTCGTATTATTCCATTTTAATATTTATATATAATAATCAAGTTTAGTGGCTATTTTCAGCATGGTACACAGAGGTTGCAGTTACGAATATATCCTCTGCACAGCCTACTTACTGATCTTGAGCGGGTGTGGGTGCATAATTTCTTCATCAACAGGTTTCATAAAGCGCTTATTTTCGTGCCCTTGCAGCATAAAAGCAATTGTTTTGTTTGTTTGTTTTTTGGTTTTACGGCTCAAAGACTACAGTGGTCATGCTGCGCCGGGACCTACTGTTTTCCGAGGAATCCGAACCTCTTAAGGCCTAGGGAACCAAACCCCGGACTACAGTGAGCAGTGCGATCTTTATGAGATCTCTGAGTAAGCGTTCTTTTTGCACTGCTGGGAGTCGAACCCGGATTAGCCGCGCAATAGGAGAACGCGTTACCACACTGCGCCACCGCAGGGCCTAAAAGCAATTGATTGCATACAAAGGCGCAGCTAGAATTGTCACCCGAGAAACGACTTGCTGTCAAAAGGGCGCATTAAACCTTTCTTTGAGTCCAATTATCACACATACAAAAAATTTAAAGAGCATGAAATATCTACTTGGGATTTTTTTGAAAATTTTATGAGAAATTCCTATGTTATTGGGATTTACGAAAATTTTGCGTTTGTTCTTGGGGTCTCCTTTAAAGGTTAGAAGTTCGAAATGGCGCTTCAACAAGCCACATTTGTAACAATGGCGTACACAGAGTGGTGTTGATGGGGGTAGTAATAATCGTTGCAATCAAATTTAGTACATTGAACATAGGACTATCTGAATTATAGCTCTGTAACCCTCATCGATCCTATAACGTTCCTTATGAACTTTCTGCCTACGCCTGTGGTTTGTAATATGACTTTTATAAATAACTTTCTAAGAGGCTAGAATCTAAGTGGATTTCCTGGATTTTACACATATAATTCTGGCTCGCTGGACTGAATTTGACGTCTAATAAGCAAAGTGGTCCGGTGGTCATGTTGGGCGGCCAGTCCCATCTCTCCATACCGCTATTTTGAGATGTAAAATATGAAAACAAACAACGCTGTGAAGGTACTTTGCATACATTAAGAAAATCTACAATTTTTGCCTTGCTCTTTCCCTATTCATTTTACGTTCGCATTTTAATTCAGTATTGCTTACATGACATAACTACCTTCAACACCGAGCTACAAGTACATACTCTTAACGAATTTCACAAATGTGCTTGAAGTTGATTATCTGCACATGTATTTTGTGCAAATCAATTTGACTTTATTCATCATCCGAAGCTTGCTCTCAGGTAATCGACCTCGTTCAAATTATAGGTTTCGGTCAAAAAGTGCATTTGATTTGTTTTTCGATGTCCACATCCTTAGCCATCAGAAGCTGTTTTTTCCTTCTTGATATGTTGCTTACAAGTTGAGATATGACAAGTTTTGCAATAGGCGGGTAACAGGAAATAAAGTTAAGTTGAAAACTTTCAATGCGATTTCTAAGGAATTACATTTTTCATGAGTTGCGTTACTCCAAACGCGATAACTGGGAAAGTCCTTAGTAGAATCATATGAAATATTTTAACAAACAGTTATTGTGACACTGGCGTAAGGTGTAAAAACGCGGTATTTCGGGAGACAACTGCACCCTTTGTCAAGTGAAGGCAGAATGCTTGTTATGGAATCTCTTGGCGAAACTCCCTATTGTTTCGATAGAAATGTTTTAAATAGATTTTCTGTATTATTATATCTAAAATACACTAGAAGTTTTAAAAATATTTTAGAGAACTCAAGTTACGCACTTTTATATTTGACAGTATGTTTTTTTTAAACTTCGGGGATCGGCTTAAATTTATGACATATCTCACCGAAGATTTAAGATTTTCTGATTATCCTAATTTACGGTATGAACGGCGATTGTATGTATAAAATGGAGTCAAAAATAATTATCTGTCATTAGTATTGTGTCAGTTATGATGTTTGCCGTATTTGCTAATTTCGAACTAAAATTTCCATTTTTTTTTTCATATATTTCTCAAAATAAATATTTTTGTACATTTAATCAATGAATATATCTTAACTACAGTATAGTCCATTAGAAAATGCAATTAATCGAGAAATATAAAATTTGGTTTTCAGAAAAAGACCTCCGAACGAAGTCGGTTACATTAAAAGAAGTTAACTTATTTTAAGGCCACAATATTTATTTCATAATCATGGCAAGAGATCGCCGAATTTATTATTCCTTTTAATTTAGAACTGAACAAATAAAATATGCTGTTTCGTTGTATGTGTGTTTCACTCATTTATTATGCTTAATTTTAAATAAAGCTTCTGGGCGTACGAAATATCCTTTATTAAAAATGTTTATTTCTTTAAATTATACGATCATCTATCTGGTACCTAAATGTCATGAATTCTATCAAAAGTTCATTCAGTATATGCCTTTGGCCAATTTTAAATAATAAATTACGGAAAAGAAATTAAAATTCGGACTTTGGAATAAAAATATTTTGAAATAAAACTATCTGTTATACGGTTACAGAAATCACTTACGTTGAAAATATTTTTTATTTGTTTATATTATCATACAAATTTTCACAAATCTGTATGAACAAACTTATGCACATGTGTTAGTTTGGTACAAATTTGCATATATATATATCAGTTTGGTATAGGTTTTTACATATATTATAAACTTGCGTACATCACATACAATATAGGCTTTCACATATATTATAAACTTGCATACATCACATACAATATAAACTTGCATACGTTACATATAAAAGTGCATAAGTCAGTGTGATATTTATTGCTGATATTAGACGACTACACTGTGCAAGGAATAAAATTCTAATAAAATTCAAACAATGAATGGCACAGGCAAATTTTATCAACTTTTATTATAATTTGTTTTATTAGCCTATATTTTTCTTTTGTGTGTGCATGTGTTCTCGCACTTGGCGGATGGGGCTTGATATGGGTAATGTTAAGTTCTCAAATCTTCCTTCCCTGTGAAAATATTTTTGTATGTTTCATTTTGGTGCCAGGTTTAAAAATTTTCTGACTGTTCGGCAGGTGTTTAGTGTTGTTGCTTTTTGCATCTGTATGTATGTCTTGGCGTTAATTTCAAGTGTCTCCAAGTTCTTTTGGAGTGTGGTTGGTATTATACCTGTTGCTGATAAGACAAGAGGGATAACGTTTATCTTGTCCATATGCCATATTTGTTTAATTCCCTGCCTTAAGTCTTGATATTTAGCCATTTTTGTAGTGTATGTGTTCTGTAAGTTGTTTCTGTTGGATATTGTTATGTTTATCATGTATGTGGTTTTGCTGAGTTTTTTTCAATTAAGGTTAGGTCTGGTCTCTTGTGTGGTGTCGTCTTGTCCCTTATGATAGTCCTACTCCAGAACATTTGGTACATTCGGTTCTCTAGTATTGTTTCTGGTTCGTATTTGTAGTAAGGGATTTCATAGGCCACTTGTTTGGTTTTGATTGCCAGCTTTTGGTGTATTTTTGCCACTTAGTCATAGCGGTTCTGGTAGTTTGTTTGGGTCATTTTCTTACACCCCGATGTTACATCTTGTATTGTATTCTACATTCTTCATTTTCTATATTCTTCTTCGGGATGCACCGCTGGTAGTATCTTTTGCTTATAACCTGGTTCTGAATTGCCATCATGAATCTCTCCGTTTCTGGTTGTAAGATTCCTTGGGTTAGCCATGCTTCCGAGGCTTTCTTGTCAATGTGAGGGTGTTGAAGATCATTATAGTGTCTGCCATGAAGTGTTGTGGTTGCCCATTCCTTCAGTTCTTTGTCACTGTATATGGATGGTTTTTCTTTGTCGGCATTGAGACTTATTGGTGTGTGGGAGGTACCTGTATCTATTACTGCTTGCATGAGAGGAGACTGCATGCCCTTTTCAAAGAAGTACTCTCTCGTGTTTAAGATTTGCTTCTCATGGAGATCTTTCAGGTCGATTTGTCCTCGTCCATCATCCTCTAGAGGGAATAGTTTTTCTTTGGGTTGTTGACGGATGTAGTTGTCTGTATTTTGTTTGTATGGTTCTCATTACCTGTTGTAGATCCTCTAGTTCTATGTTTGACCATTTGATGATTCCAAAAGGAGTATGTTAGTACTGGGAATGCAAAGAAGTTAATTGCTTGTGTGATGTTCTTGTTATTCATCTCGGTTTTTATTATTGTTTTTAAGTCTATACTTGTACATTCGAGAGAGCTTTGTCTTCACTAGCCTGCATTACTCCTAGGTATTTACACATTTCATGTCTTTGCCTGGCTTCCACCCTTTCTCCATTATCCAGTTCGATCCCATCAGGTTTTGACTGTTTGCCGCCTCCTTATATTTTGCATTTATCCAATCCAAGTTCCATCTTCATGGCGTTTGCAAATGCCTCCGTAATTTGGATTGGGTGACGAAGTTGAGGGACAAAAAGTACCTATAATTTTATGTATTCCGTATACAGGAGGTGAGATAACTTGTGGAGTTTTTTCTTGGCTTTTTTTTTGTTTTGATTATGCAGCCGTAGTTGCTCTTCAATTTTTAATTATTGTCATTACTATTATTATTAGTATTTAATTTTACCTGTGTCATTTGCTGTTTCATGTTTATACGAATTTGATGATGTTTGTTAACTTTTCTTCGATATTCCGTGAATTGCGTGAAGATTCGTTAATTGTCCTTTATTTTTAAGCACTGGTGTTTAACTAAAAACGCCCACAATATAAAATTAAAGGTTAAAAAAATATAAGCACCTAAAAATTTCATAGAATTAAATAAAACGAGATGCTTATAATAATTTAATCGACAAATTTCACACACACACATACACATATATATCCATGACCGAAGCTTGGATTCTTCGTTAAACTGTTGGTCCAACCTCCCAACCAGTCTGGCCAATATCATGAGCTTAAGGCCGCTACCTCCTCATTCATTCCCCGTAGTATTTATTACTTGTTTGTGTGATAACAGAGAGACCTCCATTCTGCAGTGCATTTGTAATGATTAATGATGATGATGATGACTATATACCCATGTAGGACGTTATGCAAATTGGACGTCGAGTTCTGATGCATAATATCCAAATTTAATTAGATTTTATACTGTACGATTATAAGACGCATGAATTACATCGAAAATTAGGGTAAATTTCTACGTCAAAGAAAGGTTATAAACTAAACGAAAAAAAATAGCATATTCGACCATTGCACAACCAATTTTGGACGTCGAGTAATCCGTTTCTATGGCGGGCATATTATATTGCAGAAAATTTTCTCATTTCACATGATTCGACGTTTGGGACAACATTATTAGACCGTCTAATAAACGGTAGTAATACGTCTAGTTTAGACGTATTACTAACCTTTATTTCTTGCGTGTACATATAAATATAATTAATAATATATTAATTTATTAATATATTAAAAAAATATAATAATATAATATATTTTCAAATGGAACATCTTTACCCTAAACTCTTCCTCTTCCAAACTGCGATATTGCACTTTTACTTCGGTAAACCTTTCGTCTAAACGGCTTAGCATAGTAGAGAACGGGCTTAGAAATGTATTCCGGAATATTCCGGAACGCCTCCTTACTTTCCCAAAGCTTTTTTTGGCGTGCCGGAACAAAATGTTGACATGTTCGCACGAATTGAAGCGTGTTTTCCGGAATAAGTGATCTCTACGAAACGAATAAGCGGTTAGCAACAAAATGTGTAAATATCACGTTGAAACGTTCCAGGTCAACATAAAATTGCGTCACCGCAGTTCTTTTACTTTTGCTTGTAGTATGCCAGGCCTCTGTTTTTATCCATTTTAATCTCCTGGAATGTTCTTCCGGAGCAAACTCCGGAACAGAACGAGACTTCCTCTAAGTCGTTAAAGCATCCTTCCGAAATGTTGCAAAAGTATTAAGTATAATTGCGCTAATGAAATCTATGAAAAAGGTTTGGAATTAATCACACGGATTGTATGTAGAGTAATTTAGTATTTTGTGTTTCGGGAATAAATGCCGATTCCGGAAAAATTCTTTTCCGGCAATACATTTGGGAAATATCACTTTCAGAAAACCATTACCAAAGGTAGCATAGTAATATAATCTTTTAGTTTCTTGCAAAATTGTTCAACTTTTTTGTTTCTTTTCGATTCAAAAATTTGAAATTGCAATTCGAAAGCTGGCGTCAAACGAAAAATGAAAAATATATTTTGTTTTACAAGCTTTAAACTATTCTCTTAATTAAATAAAGCTCTAAATGTAAATAATACATTGCCGTAATAAAGAGTGGTTGATGTGGAGGTCATCTCCATTAAGACATAATTTTGTATACTTATATATGTATATATTACTGTAAAAGACCGAAATCTGGCAAATATCGACTTCCTCCGGTGAATGTCAACATTCACATAGTCGCTTGGTGTATGTCCGAAATATTTGCTAAATATCATTATTTCTGACTTACACCGGGAAATATCAACATTCAGCTTGCACTGACTGTGAATAGTGATTAAAAATATTTTTGTTACGTTAAGACAAAAATGCAACTTTTTAAATCATACTGTATTATCAAAACATATTATGACATATGTCAAAATAGGAGAAAACTTACGTAACAGCACATATAAATAAACTGTTGAACCTTAAAACGAACAGTACATTCTAATTCTAACTGAGAAAAGAAAATAATACCAATAATAAACTTATTTAATTATATGATTAACGGTACTCAATCTTATTTATTGCAATGACTTAAACTGTTATGACACTTTAAATTGCACAAGAATCCCTTGCTTTTACAACTGCATTCAGTATTAAAACACTTCTTTTTGCAATTACAGCGTGTATAGCCTTGCCCTCCGCTTCTCGAACTAGTTGCAGCTGCTTCTCTTAGCGACATTTCTTGAGGAGAAACCTGATCTATGGAAAGTAACTTCTCTTTACCAATTACGAACTAATTAGGGGTGTAAAGCTGCTTGGGTGCCATTTTTGTTTGTTAATTTATAAAATTCGGAGTCCTCTATTCAAACAGCAACTATCAACACATTCAGGACATCTGTATGACTACCGTCGACATCAGGGATTTGTATTCGCACGTTTCGTTTCGTCTTTTGTAATTTTACGGCTAAAAGACTATAGTGGTCATGCTGCGCCGGGACCTACTGTTTTTCGAGGAATCCGAACCTCTTAGGCCTACAGTTTTCCGAGGAATCTGAACCTCTTAAGCCCTAGGGAACCAAACCGCGGACTGCGGTGAGCAGTGCGATCTTTATGAGATGAGTTTGTATTTGTACGGTATTATCAGCTTGAGCAGGAGGAAATTTTATTTTTGAGATTGGTAACATTTTCTTTGCTTGCATTAGAAAATTCTCTTTCACGGGCGCTCTTTTTATAGAAATAAACTCATGCTGTTCAGTCAGGGCTGGATATGAAGATGTGGTAGGTTGAAGCTCCTCTTCAATATTTTCCTTTGGAATATGGTTTTCGATATGGTCACTGCTCAAATTTTCTTCAAAAGTATTAACAATTTCTTCAAGCGGTTCTTCGGTTTCGATATTTGCGATTTTCTCTCCAGGTAAAGATGACGATACTATGCCTCTTTTCGGTTTAACGCCAAACAGAGATTCATAAGGAATTTGGTTCGTTCCTTCGTGGCATATTGTGCTCTTGTCAAACTGAACAAAGAGCAAACCATCTGTCAATTTATTTGCATCATTGTGGTTCATGCATGTAGTTAATATATTCTGTATATCTGTACAATAGGCTACTGAACTATTTGGAAAGATATAATATATAAAATTCAAGACAATATGAGTTCAGGAAAAATATGACAACAGAGGATATCCTCATTAAAACAGTTAATAAAATTCAACAAAAATTGAAAATAAAGAATTTGTTATAGGTATATCCTTTGACTTAATCAAGGCTTTCGATATTATAAATAGACCAATCATTGTTATTAATTAAAATGCAAATGTATGGAGTTAGAGATAATGTGCTTAAATTGTTTCATAGTTATTTAACAGGTAGAACTAAAATTGTGCAAATAAATCATATACATTCTAATCAAGAGCAAAATACATGTGGAGTTCACAAAAGCTCCATATTTGGGCCGCTATTGTTTCTCATATACGTAAATGATATTATTGATATTAACGATGATGTAAACTTATTTGCTGACAACATATGTCTGATTTTTGAAGATATGTCATAAGAAAACCTCTTCATCAAGGCAAAATTAGAACTAGAAATTCTAAATCAGTGGTTTAAAAATAATAAACTAATAGTTAATAGAGAAAAAACTAAGCATATACTTTTTCATAATATAAATAAAAAATTAGATAATTTGGAAATATTAAAGTTAGATAATAAGGAAATAAAGAAAACGGATGAAATTAAGTTCCTTGGTATTTATATAAATGAAGTTTAAATTGGAATAAATATATTTTGGAAGTTAATAAAAAAAATTTGGAAAGTGTAGGAGTAACACTAAGATTAAAGAAATCTGTTACCCATACACATAAAATTCATATTATATTATTCATTGATATATATTTATATTTTATATTAAAATAGTGTCTGAGAAATATGAATATAAAAAATCTAAAAAATGTGCAAACAATATTAAATAGATTTTGGAACAATGTAACGCAAAAAAAAAACAAAAAACAAGAAATAAAAATTGAAAATAATATAATGAATTTAGATCAAATACATGGATTTAAAATTTTGATAATGATATTTAATCGAATAAAAAAAGGGAAGTATATTGAGGACATAAATATAGAAAATAAACCAAATATGAACAATAGTTGATCAAGGAAAACTTTAAAAATTAAAAAAATAAGAAATATAAATTATTACGGCATTAAGATGTGGAATTCAATACCAAACGAAATAAAAAATATTACGTCAGAAACTGAATTTAGAAACAAATTAAGAAGACTAATTATAAGAAATGAAACTTAAGCCAGTATATGGAGAGAGGGAATTAACCTTAGGTTTTGCAACTCTTCCTCCATGTACAGGAATGACAAAACTGTAGCATGGAAAATAAAGTATTGTATTACTATTATCGTACATCCTGATTGGCCTTTCAATAGAGCCTTGTGTTTGATTATGAAGAGACTTTCCATGAACTAAACATATAACCGCCTCCCTGTTTGTCTTCTCGACTTCTCGTTTCAATCCTCACCGGAGCTTATCTGTGCTTGTCGACATAAACCGGCGATGGTCCGAATGTGGAAGAATATAACAAAACATTCCTTCTTTCACCGACATATTTGGTACGTGTCGACATTCCCTAATTTCGGTCTTTCACAATAGCATATACGCAAGTTTTAGCTCTACAACGTTCTCCTTATAACCCTGTGACTCCCCTCATGAATTTTCTGCGTACGCGACTGAATATGCACTATTTTTATTCAATTGATATTACTCGTATTTCTTGAAAAATATGAATACACTTCCGCTGTGAAGTTATGTATATCTACACTATGAATACACTATGCACGTGTGCACTGTGAATACCCCATCTACGCTTGCATTGTGAATACACTACATACATGTACATATTACATGCACTACGCATGCTTTTGTTTTTACAGCAAAAGTCATGCTGTACCTGGACATACAGTTGTCCATGAAATTCAAACCTTTGTTGTCGCAGGAACGAAACTCTGAACTACGATGAGCAGAAAAATAACACGCGTTTGACGATAGAAATGGGAGTCGAACTCGGGTTCCGGACGCGACAGATTACTACGTCACCATTACGCCGGCCATCGATCTACACTTTCCTAAGAATCAAAACGTTTATGGCCAAGGATGAGCAACCTCCGGACTGACGTGAGCAGTTAGTTGGTGGGTGTTATTTTTTTAGCATCGTCAAGAGTCTAATCAGGAGTAGTGGCACGTTAAATAAATGTTGTACTACTGCCTGACCTCACCAAAGACGTTTAGAAAAAATTGGAATGATATTTGAAGATACATTTTGCTCGAAGAAAACTTTGGAGTGAGGGCAAATTAAAACGATTTTAAATGAAATATATTAGTACAGTCGTTCGTATTTTCTCATGCTGATAAAATTATTATTATTGTAGCGGTCAATATTGTGGTTGCTATGGTGATTATCATCATAATCATATGGTCATGATGCCGAGAAAATTTCGTCTATAGCGGTGATACAAATTTTTAAGGGGTTTCAGCAATTATTGAACCTGCTGTAGTTTTTGGTTTTTCTGTTTGTCTTTCTCTCGTCAATAAAAAGGGTAAGGTAAACGTCTTACACAGATAATTTGCACTGAAATCGTTTCAAAATTTTGAAACCGTTTCAATTGTTTTAAATTTTTTGAATCAGTTAAAAATTTTGAATTGATTTTCATCAAATTTAGCTCGTAGCGGCCAAATTGGGAACTAATGGCGTATGTTTAATTAACTGCAAGCAAAAATTTTTAAATTGGGACAGGGCAGTCAGGCAGCCATTCTCGTCGTGGGTTACTAATTTAAAGTCGATCTGCGCATGCGCGGCAGAGTTTCGCTCCTATGGAAACTAGAGCTTCGATTTTAATTTTAATCAATGCATTTTCATGAGCTACATATAGACAAAAAATCTTAAACCGATAGGATAATTTCTTCACTATATAAATAGGAATAGAAGATAGATAATCCCCTAGCTGCTGATACTTTGTATCATTATATTTTGACAATTATAAAATTTTGTTACAAATTTTCAGAACAACCTAAGTTTTAACGCGATAAGTTCGAACTAGCCAACTTTGAATTTTCAACGCACCCAAATTTTGGTGAGTTAGAATTTGGAGCTTTTGCAAGTTGAAAATTTTCGATTTGGTGTTGGGAAGTAAACTAAACTGGACAGCTTCCAATTTTCCAAAATTTTGTTAAGTTGGAATTTTGCTTTTAATTATTTTCTATGAATTCAATGTAATTAGTAGAAAATAAATTCTAAATTTAATTGTAATTAATTTTTGAGTCATTTTAAATTTTGACCTGCGGTAATTGTAATTACGCAGACAATGTCTTGTTGCTACTTTACGTTGTTTTTTATAACGTTATATTAGGTATCAATACAAAATGATAAGTAATGATTTCCTAGTGTTCAAAGGTATTTGATTGTCCAATATTTCGCCCATGTATTTCAAATTACTTGTGTTATTTCTAGAGAGTCCCAGCATTCCTCAGAACAGATTTGAGGAACGCTGGTATATAAACTATTCTATGATAGTTTCATGCGTACAGAACTTGTTAGACGATGCCGTGAAGTAACTCTTCTTTTACCCACGAATAGCATTTATAAAATAACACCCTGATAATCTAATATAAAATGTTATTAAGTGACCTTTGAATTAATGGCATCTACGCCGTATTTGATCGGAAACGTATGTGTTCGCTTGACTGGGTTTCCTTTTAAGTGGACTGCGTTTGAAGAACAGGAAGATAGATTACTTTGTATCCATTCAACTTCTCTCATTGAAGGGCCGGTGACAATGTGTTAAATCCCACGTGTCTTGAGGCTCAAAAGGAATCTTTGTAATTTTCAGATATTGGGAAACTTCTTAAACAAAATTTGCGTTGATGGTAATTGCTAAGCACACTTTTTGAAATTTATTTTCAATGAATAAAAAATCGATTCCTGATATACTGGGAAAAATTATTTAATCTAATAAAATTAATTTCCCATTAGCGTTTTAATACACTGAGGGGAAAAGTGTATGCATTCACCAATCTTACATGAGATAAACTAGCTGAATTTATACTTTTAATGTAATAATTCCGTATATGATCATATTAACCAGTGTATTAAAATACAATAAATTAGGGTTAACCACCCGCTTATTAATTTTTAATCACCTATTTATATACAAATGAAAATGTACTTAATTTTCAACTGCATTTAAGAAACTATTTTGTAAAAATACTAGACTTGCAATAGAGAAACAGAGAGAGAGACAGATAAAAATTAGCGTGGATTATTTATCTGGCTTTATAACGCCATAGCAAATGTTACTCTGTATGGTAACTTGCACTTTCCTGACGAACACCTGAATCTTTGCAGCCAAGATAACCAAATTTTTGGTTATATTGAGTAGAAAATAGATATGCATTTCACGCTACCATTTTGAACCGAACCTAAGTTGATGGCACAATTGGCGAAGGCGTTATAACTATGGTACAAGTGGTGACGCCTGAGTTGGAAATTGTGGTAATGCTACAAATTTATCGAATCTTAAGCTTAATAAGATAATGCAGAGGCTTCTAGTATCTTCTGCACCCTGCACCCTTAGGAAATGCTCAATTAGTATTCGCACCGACTACAAAATTATCACATTTGAAAATCTCAAAGTTTAATTTCCAATTGTTGAGAACCACATACATGTAGCATTCTCCCAGATACCATTAAAAGTTCTGCCGCTAGATGGCAGTAAATGCACACATGCTAGCAGTCAGTTTACAAATGTACTAAAAACGTACGGTTGAAATGAAAAGATATAATAGGTACAATTTCCGTTGTATGAACACTAGTCTCAACATCCGTTCTAAATGCATTTCAATAAACGCAAGCTCCTATAAAATACCTTCGCCAATCTCTTATTTATTAATAGACAATCATGTAATATAGATCTTCAATCATAATTAGCTGACCTCGAACAAAAAATATCCGCATCAAGCAAATCCGCTGAATGCAATACTGGGAGTGAACAAATGGGACTTAAAAATTAAACATTCGACTCAGTGTATAAAACACAAATATAAATTGAGCATATGGCTTCTAATCCATTTAAAAAATTTACAGGACTAACTGAGTGATGACTAGTCACTGAAGTACATAAGCCACTCTTCCGTGGGCACCCCAGATAAAGTACTCCTTGGATAAATTATTATTTTTCCATTCCTCTCAGTCATAAACCAAGTGAAAAAAAAGTTCCTGGAAATACAAGATACTCACAATCTAACTCAAAACCAAATAGACAAATTTAAAGAGCGTTGTACAACGACTCGCAAGAAGAGAAGAAATGTGCCAGAAATGACCACCAAAGGGGTCCGGCTATCAAAGGAGATGGCATCCCAGACTATAACACCCTGTTGTGGGCATGTGTGGCGTGCGATAGTAAGGGCAGGATCCCCACGCTGCCCTGGACGTCTCCAGACACGTCTGCGGTTGTCGTCAGGACACAGTTGGAAACGGATCTCGTCACTAAAGACTATACGTCCCCAGTCATCTGCAGAGGGTCATGTTAGACACATGTGTGCAGGCCACACAGTGGATAGTTGATAACGACGAATCCGGTGCTGTGACAGCTGCTCTGACAATCGCTCTGTCTTCCCGTTCTGTTGTGGCCCTAGGTCGACCGCTGCCGTCCCGACGCTGACATCTGCCGTTGTTGACCCACTCTTGCCAGCACCGTCCAATCGCCGCATCGCTTCGACCCACATGTCCAGCGATTCTTCGATTCGTCCAACCAGCCTCTTTCAATCCGATAGCACGACCTCTTTCAAACTCTGACATATGCTCGTAATGAGCACGAATCTTTCGGCGAGGCATTGTTACAGTCGACGTAAGATATCCGCAGTCAAAATGCAACAGAAATTTTGACCACATATTGAGAATCGCTCCTTATATACACCTGCTGAATGCACAGTTCCGATGCGCTGGAGTTCCCGCTATTCATTCATTGGACACCAAATTTTAATCATTTGCATGTTCGGTCAAAAAGTCGTTCTAAACGAAATTTCATTACAATCGGACAACTCTTTCTTGGTGCGTCGATTTTTTTGTTATAGAGTGTACCACAGAAACACACATACACACACACACACACACACATATATATATAGTTCAAGAAATTGCGACGTACCATACTCGCCCTTCTGAATATTAAAACATAGGAACCTAGTAGGAAATCCTCATTTCCTGCTCACAAATTACAGAAATTTTGTCGCCAGTGGAGGCCGGGCGTTTTCGATTTGTTGAACCTTACACGAATATTTGCACATGCCGGAGCTGTCATATCGCAACTAGAATTGCCTAACGATGGAAAACTGGAATTTTCAAGTCGATTCCAAAAGACCGTAAATCATCTAATAAGCGTCCTAGGGCTGAATGAATACATAAAATAAAAGCACATGTTGGTATGATATGGAAACGATTTGCTCAGGATAGATTTGCCTAAAGAGCAATTGGTGTGATCTATGCGAGATAGGTGAAAAACCATTATGTTAGTACAAGGAATCGTGTCATCGAAGCAAATCAGCATTACAAATGATTCACACCAACAAATTATTATTCAGTAACACTCATCTTACTCATAATAAAGCTAATAAGCATAAACTCGTACTAGACACAATGTGTTAAATATATTAATAGCGACATTTTGAGGCAATTTTTGCCGGTGTGTGGCGCTGTCGCAAAAGAACCAACTCTGGTATACAATGGCACTGGTGCGCATTTCTTTCGAATTCAGTCCATTCGGTTCTTGATGAAGGTGGAGGTGACTCTCCGAAACGCATCTGTACACTTTACCAGAAACCAAATATGACGCTTCATAGCTGTTACTTATAGCAAATGTAGCCAAATATATCCAAATCACGTAATTGTTTACTTTATCCAGCTAATAAGATAAGCATTTAGCAACTTTTTATATATTCATCCTAGAAGTTAAGAATAAAGCCCGTTTTTCCAGTATGTAACGGCTTTCAAAAAGTACTAATTACATACAGAAATTATCTTGTTTCAACTGAAGGCGCATGAGACGAAGCCTGATCTTTTCTTAACTTATGTCCATTCGTCTAATCCTTTCTTCAATAAGTTCAATCATGCTACCGTTTACTCATCATATCATAAGTGTTCTTTATTGGTCGGCTTGTTTCTTGTTTTGCGCTGATTTATTCTCTTCAAGAACTAGTAAAACTCTTTTTTGGCTCTTAGAAATTTCCTGAGAGTAAGCAAACCACAGATGTCCAGTAAGATATAGCTACCAAGAACTTGGAATAAATGTAGATCTTAGAAAAGAAATTAAAGAGTATGTACAGTAACCGTTAAAATGTATCGTATATTTCCACTAATAAATATTTTATTCAAGTGTATTATACGACATAAACACTCTTCCCTTAAACCTATGTACATTTTCGCGGGGATTTATTCAATACTTAATCCTTTAACTAAGAGTATTCCTCTATCATATTTATATTATCAAAATATACTTACATTTAAAAGATTAAATATATTAGTAAATACTAATAAATGCATCAATACCAATATTATTAGTAAACACTAATAAACGCAATGTGGGCCTCATATATGTTAGCAGGATTGAGGTTTCTTGAACCCCATTTCAAAATGGCCGCAGTTTCCAAGATGGCCGCCATTGCAGCTATGTCCCTCCCCGCCTCCAGGCCGTGTCTCTTCCTCTAGGAGTACGACCATGTTTTTTCTTACTTTTGATCATTTTTCCTTTTGAATTTTTTTGTAATTATCGTGAGTTATTTTTTAATTTATATTTCCTGAATAATAATAACTAGCGTGGTATATAACAATAAGTATAGTTGTGCTTATCGGAGTTTCCTAATTTTCATTATTCCTATCTATTAATCATTCTTACAGGAGTCCTTATTTTATATCATTTTTCCTTTTTTTTAATAGTTAAAATTCGTGGTACTATGTTGGGATTGAGTTCAAGCAAACGGAATGCGGTTCCAACTACCAAAACTTCAAAAGAAAATATTCCCTTTCAGGGCTCACGAAACATCCACCCGTAATAACATCCTGGATCTGCCCTTGCTTCAGTAATTGCAGACGAAGGCGCCAAGTACTAAATACAAATAATGAGACTAATTCAAATACAGAAACAAGTAAAAAACGAAATAAATAATTAAAGTCTGAGCAAACGTTCCCTCACGTGAACGCAACTGTGCATCAAACAAAGGAGCAAAAAGGTGAAAGCAAAAAACGTATTTGCTCCACACTAACTTTCATTCCTACTGCCATTCTTCTGTTCTTTAGCTATAATTGCGTCTCCTATATTAGTTTGGCCTTCGATATGCTAGTCTGCAGAGACTACAGTCTTGTGTTTTTAGGGGTTTGTCAATATTAAGCGTATATTTTGCAATCAGACAAAGTCCTGGTTCCTCGACTCTGTATCGAATAAAAAGGAAACTATTCTCTACACGACGATTAATGTAAATTATAAATAACGTTTATACATAATTAAAAACCTTTTAGAAGGTAGTTGGTAAACAAAGAATATAAACGCAATGCACGAATTGTAAATGAAATTATCTAAATTCTCACAGACTGATGTATTTCTTCGGAGCATATAGATACGGTCCACCGACACATTCAGTAAAATAATTGATTTAAGCTGTTCCTTTTATAATTTAAAATTATGTATATATGTATTATTTATTCTAATGAATGTTTTACATGTGAAATACAGATATATGTATATACGATGGTGAAAGTCGACTATAAAATAAGTACGTAGCGGCATTTCTTAATGCTGAGAAAGAAAAATGTATTAAAAATAATTCTGGAATTTTACTTTATTGCGAGTTTTTTTCCTGTATAGAGAAAAGAAGAGAGAGAGAGAGAGCTGTGATATCATGAAAAACTTCATGTTTAAAATATTAGTTAATATTAGTTAAATACAGCGGTTATCGTGGTTTCTACTTACTCTAAACGCGTGTAGTTTTAAACAAACCTGATTTTGTAAATGGATTGAAATACGCAGCTTCAAATTATCGTATCATCCTTTAAAAAATGCACAAAAAAAGGAATTAATAGAAAAGTGCAATTCGGTAATTAGTTTTCAGTCTCTGTATTTTAGTATGTTAGTGTATTAGGCATAAGATACACTCCGAAAAGTGTATTACACAAATACGGAAACTATATACTACACATAAAAAATCGGACTTTGTTTTAAATACAAGGAAATGAGATTTTCTTTCGGCGTATAATTGCATTTTCAATGTTTTTCGATTCTAAAATCCTCTATTTGCTCCTCCGAATTTCATTTCATTGTTTGCTCTTTGTGTTACCCATTGCTAATTAGATTAGCAAAAAAAGAAGGAATGTCTAAAAAGGTTTTGAAGTAATTACAGCTGGGTTTCCATTTTCTGAATGATTATGAAGTCGAGAGTTTCGTTCTTTTACGAAAGAATTTTAAACTCAATTTCATTAATATAGCGTTTATTTCCAGAACTTCAGTTTTAGAGCAAAGGTTACATACTACTCTATACGAAGTGCTACTATTCTGCTGAAAACTTTATTAACAGGCAACACTTCTTATCGAAAATATGTATCACGTATTACAGAATACAAAGACGTCCATTATTGGCAGCCTAAATTTGCTTCCTTATCAAATTTATTGAGAGCTCTTTGCAGTCCCTCATTGGAAATTCTGGTTCTTGTCTAATTAATGTGATTAAGCAACGACGGGCGCGGTCTATTTTTGAGAAGATGTTCACCTTCTATATTGGCTCAGATGTGGGCCGAGGTGATATCTGTTGCTTAATATAGTGTAAAAGGAATAACTGATAATTTTCCATTATCTGCCAATTTAAATATTGAACTTCAAAAGGTCAAGAGGTTAACTGATGAGCATTGGACATATAAATATTATAAAAGAAACAATTTGTACCTATAGTTTCCTCTTTACACACTAAGTTCAGAAAAATTTTTAAAAATAAATTCGCAAACAATGTCTAAAAAGATCATAAAATCAACACAAAATCGATGTACCAGATCCTGCCCTAAGTGCTTAAATCAGTGGTTTTAAATGCCCTGATAAACAAGTATTAACCTAAATCGTTGAATGCTTGATACGTAATCATTAGATACGTTAAGATAGAAATAATAATAATCGAAATATATTTCTATAAGCTAAATAAACACATTGTGATGATTTATTTAAATGGAATAATGTATGATAATTTTGGTTCGGATGATGGTGGATAAAAATTTTTTCAGCGGAATGAATTGTAAAAGACTCATCTAAGTTATAACTGTGACAATAGGTGCGTGAGCAAATTTTTCTCTGTAAATAGAGAAAGAATATTTCAACTTTATAATATTTTTTAAGGAATATTCATACTAGGTATTTTTTACTGCTAAATTTTGGTTTCAATTTGGCAGCTACGATTGCATTGGTTTGTCAAAATTATGACTCCAATATTATATGCTTATCCCCTCATTGGTCCTTTCTATAAATTATCAGCTTATTTCTATTTATCCATCCATTTATCAATTCATCCTTCTTCTACCTGTCTGTTCTTCCTCCTGCTTGCATATTTTTTATTTCGTCGATGTGAAATTAATTCTACAAAAGAGTATTCAGGAGAGCTGTTTCCTACCTCCTTTCCTTCTTTCCTCCTTTCTTCCCTCCCTCCCTCCTTTCCTTCTTTCCTTCTTTCTTCTCTCCCTTACTTCTCTCATACCTAGGAGAAAAGTAGGGCCTTTAAAAAAAGGCTTTCATTTGCCACGACTTATTGCTAGTGTTATAATGATCCTTATGTTTTGCTCTTTTTAGGTTTGTCTTTCATTTTTATGTTTCTTATGTGTTTTGGTCTACCTATCTTTCCTTGGGCTATACAGTCAAATGCTTATCTCTGAACATTGTTCGTATTGTTTTCGCGAGTATGCTTTAGGCGATTATATTTTCCTTGCTTGCTCAACTTTACGTTATTAATAATGGATTAAAAAGCAGCAAATATTTTCCTTTTCGCGATATGTGTAGGAAGTAAAATATCAGAAATGAAGTTACATAGTAAATCAAGTAGTTTTTAACTGCTAAGCACCCATGCATCTATAATTAAATCTCGGAAAATATTAAATATACTTCACGTCTCAAATCGCAATAAAAAAATATAGTGAGAACAGATATAGCACACATAAAAACCAGTTTCAGCTATGTAATTGGAATTGAGTATACTAGTATATCTTTCTTGGTTAACACACCGCCGTTCAAACAACAAATTACAATGGGAAGAGTTCAAGCAAACGGAATACGGTTCCAACTGCCAAATCTTCAGGGAGTGAAACTTATTGTTTGAAAAAGAAGTAACAATGATTTAAAAGAATAAACTTGAAAAAAAACCAGAAGCTACGACAATGCGAAATATATTTTCAAATCTTGTCGAGCAGTTCCAACATTTATCAGATCTAGGACCAAAAGATTTGGATTTGCTTTTTTCCTTCCCTTATTTTCTGGAACAGCTACTATTGACGACTGGCCTCCGGGTACCAAGCTCTTGAAGATTGTATTTTTTCCCCGGACTTCTGGCCACGTTCCAGCCACTGTCCAGACCTTATCTCAGACGTCGGGATATTATTGGGAAACGTAGGAGATACAGAAAAACAAAAAAATAAAATTACGTGAATCGCATTCAGGAACGTCCGAAGAAAAGTGATGGTATTTGGGAACACTTGTTAGACACCATTCTTTGGCCGAGGCACTTTCTCCCAAGATTGAATGACGCCTGTGACATCTTTGGGAAAATCGCCTTATTTGTGTAAGAACGCCAAAGAAACACACCCAATTTGGAATACTTTAGAATTGTAGTCCGGAAAAAGTCCTGCTCAAATAAAATTTTGTATTTTTATTCAGATACTGGACTTTATTTTGGATAGAAGTATTCTTTTAACATTCTCCAAATGCAGTGTTTTCCATAAATACGCGAAGTGTACAATTCGTGGAATAGCGAACATTGTCCATTAAGGCACACACAGCACTCTATCAAACCTTTGTTTATATACTGACTGCATAAGTACATGACTTCAACATCGATGCAAATTTGAAACAAATGAGACACATAGATGGTAATTTTTTTAAAAATAGTTAATTCTATATTATTCTAATCCTAAGAGGTCACGTGGTAACTCAAAGAGGTTATAAAGCATGCAGTTTTTTTTCCTTGTGTAAGATGGTCAATCAAAGAATAAATTGCTCATTCATTTTACAAGCAATAAATAGGGCCACGTCATAATCGAAAAAAAAATAAAATATAGACGTAAGAAAGCAAAATTTAATTTTAGATAATAACTTGAATTACATTTTTAGTTCTGCACAAGAAAATGAAATTGCAAATTCGGAAGAAACAAAATTCAATTTGATTTAAAAAATATTACATACTGAAAACCAAAACCGGATGGGAAACGAATTAGTAATAAATATAATACAATTAATTAATTTTTTATTTTTATTTAAAAGTTTAAAAATTTAAAAGCAATTCAAAATCTTGTCACGAGTGCATTTCCTGAAAGCTAACATTTTATTCTTATACAAAAATTTACTTTTTATATCAAGCTTATATTTCTAATAGTATAAAAGCGGGGAAATTAAAAAATAGAAAAATAACGGAAACAGATAAAATAATACTAAGAAAATTAAATAAAAAAATATACAAAATGCTGAAATTTCCAGCTTTTTAAGGTAAGTAAACTTCTTCACTTTTTCATTCCTCTTCCGTTTTAAAACAGCATGTTGTGTGGAAGATAACTTTGCGTATCAATACGAAATACGATTTGTAATCAGAAAACGATGTCATAAGATTTGAAAAAGTAGGAAAATTCGATGCAACGTACGTTTCATTTGAACTTGACCACATTTCATCAGGAATACAAGAAAGAAAAAAAAAATATCAGAAAATTAAAGACGTTATTACTGCGTCAGAATTGTCTTGTCGGTAATGGCAAAGCAATAGAAAGATAAAATAGCACACAAATTTTGGAGGATATGTAAAGTGGAACTATGCTAAACACCTTGGCTTTCAACATCCTAGAAAAATATAACCTTCAAGCCACAACGTGTAAAAAAGAAAAGGGACCAGAAGTGTACATGCCATTATATCGAAGTTTTGAAAAAGTTTATACAAGGGACATTTACCAGCTTATCCATTAATCAGTGATAGCTGAAACTTTCCTGCTTGTGGAATTGCTGCTCAGACACTTTAACTGAAAGAAACTGATAGTTGTAAAAGATAGGACTTATTACTAAATGATTTCCATTTATTAGTAATTAAATGCTTGTGTAAAAAGAAGCATCACATTCAAAAGGAATTTATTCGTATTTTAATGGAAAAATCACTATACGCTGTTCTACCATTAATTAACTGTGTTTTTTTCCACCCAAACTTTAATTCTTTTAAAAAGACACTACCCTCTTGCTTTTACTTTCCTACTATGATAAAGTAGTTCGGTTGCAAAACAAAAGATCTTATCTTCTTTCATAATAATTCTTCTTCTAAACTTTAACTTTAAGAAAGAGAATACTTCAGAATGCTTAATAAAACCCACATATGAATGTGTTTCGCTTCCCTCAGATAACGAGGGGAAAAAGGGGCCCCATCTCCCATGATTGGCTGCCTTTCCTGTAAAAATCATGTAAGTATTAACTCAGGTCCTTTTCCTTCATTTTTCTTCTCTTACATTTAATAGCTTATCGCCTCAATTTTTATGTTCTGTTTTATTTTTAAACGTGAAAAGAAATTTCCCCGTCAGTAATTGAGCTTCCAGCTTAATATAAGTTTCAAGAATGATGGAAAAGGGGTCAGGGTCTAAAATAAGCAGATGCATTTGAACAAGTATAATGATTTAACCTAGTATTTTAATTGTTCAGAAATTTTAATTTCTCAAGCGGAATATTAACTAGGTTCTAGGTATTTTAAATCACGAGGAAAACTCCTCCCTGTAAATGGATAAGTATGGTTTTTATAACTAAACAAAAAATGATAATAAATAAAATAAATGATAAAATGATAAAAAATTATAATTCATGCTGGTATTATTTATCCTATTCAATATTCTTTCGTGTTTTTTGCGATTGTACATATTGACTTTATTCTATAGTATGTATAGTTATATTCTATGTTCTATATGTTTGAATTTAATTATTATATTTTTATATGTTTTAAATTTCCTGATTTGTAACTGACAGTTATTGCGGTTTTATAATTTCTGCAACTTATTCTTAAAAATAATTAATTTAGATTATAGAGCCCATCTCTTAAATAATGATTGTTAATCTTAAAACTAAATAGGCAGTTCATATCTGATATACGGAAGTGTTTAACTTTGTTCTAGTAATAAAAAGCCTGTTGTTTTATTATTAAAAATATATTAAACGTATATTTAATCATCAGAAGGATATTCTCGCCGGAAAAATCTTTTAAACTATACACTTGTATATTTATTTCAAGTTTAATAATAGTGATTTATCTATTTATCACATAACTAATAATTTATGAAATCAGATTTGATTTCGTAATAAAATTAATAATAATGATCAATCAGTTACATCAATTTAATTAATTAATGAAAATTATTTTTATTATGTTGGAAATATCAAGTGGGAGAAAGGTTTTGGGTCAGACGAATAATATATGCTACGCAATGATTTATAGTCATCATTTCCCAATACAAACGGTTTTAGGACTATTTCATTTCACTCAAAGTGCAAGTCGCTCTTATAATCAGATAAAATTATTGTTACCTTGTAAAGAAGTGGGCAAAAAATTGTTCTGTCGTAAATTTTGTATTCGTATAAAATATAACATTAATATTTATATGCCTCTAGACTAATCCAGGATTAAATATATAATTTTATACACACACACACACACGATACTAACCTCAATTTCACGCGATTAAGGATTGACTAGGACTTAAGGATTGACTAGGATTTAACTAAGCATGATTTAAGTAAATTGAAGTGAGTTTCCTTAGCTAAAAATTCTTTCTCTTTTAAATGATTAATTTTTCTGTTTCCCTATTTATGAAGCGATTTAAAATATATTTCTTTTTTATCAAAATGACAATTAATTTTCTAGGATGTGTATATTTTATAATGCGCGAAATTATAAAGATTTTCTCCCTAAAAAGTTAAAAAGATTAACCTGTGTATGGAATATGTCAAAGCAAAATAGGATAGCTCCTCCACCATTTACTGTCCTTACGAACAAAATGTCTCCACGTCTTCGGGTGAGCTATAAATACTTTTTAGACTTGGTATCCAAAGTTTAATCCTGTCTTCACGAAACGGGATCTTGCTTCTCAGTCACTATTAATCTTGATTGTCCACGTAAGTATATAAAATTTTGATACATAGAGCTTTGAACAGCTGAGGAGGCGTTATCCCTGTTTCGGATACCGGAAAGGAATGTTTTAAGACAATCCTTTACTTTAGTCATTTATTTCGGAGAGTCATTTTTTTCCCATGATCCGAATGAACAAGTCGCTGTCCGGATGCTATTCCGAAATACGTGACTTAGGTTCAAGTGTCCAATGTCCGACTTCTAAGTCCGTAGAATGCAATATTTAAAGAGTCTCGTGAGGATTGATTTTGGCTGCTAAATATTGAAAAAGGACTTCGATGAGGAAAAGTTGTTCGTAAACGTGGATTTAAGTGCCTAGCAGCCGTTTAATAAAGTAGTTTCAAATTCTATAATACGATATAGTATTTATTTATCTATTAATTAAAAAGATTATATAGTATAAGCATGGGGAACAATAATACAGAAAATAAGAGAACTACCTGAGGGATAATTGGGAAAAACCTGATTTTCAGATCAGCTTGACGATTTCTGATTACCCCAAATAGCAATATGAGACAAACAATAAACGAATACAAATGAAATTGAAAGTAAATACCTGAACAAAGTTTCTGTGTATAAATTGGAATTATTATTACGATTCGTAGACACACAGTCCATTTTAATTGAACATTTTGATACTGACTATTTGAGCTTTATAAAATTGTTAATTTAGCTCAATTCTAAATTCAGCTATATTCTAAATAAAAAATGGGGTTCCCCATGAATGGTTACAGCTTCCTTGTAAATAAATTTTGAATTATACCATAAACATATTTCTATATAAAATTTACTCGCTTTTAACATGGGTTCAATCTGTGCTTGTGCGGCTAATCCGAGTTCGATACCAAGTGGTGACAAAAAATTAAGATCACTGGTCTGAGATGACGTAGTGGTCATGCACTCGGTTGCAACACCCGAGAATATGGTAGAACGCTTGGCGCCTTTTCGCACACTGATATCCGTGGCTTGGCTCCTTTGGCGACAGAGGTTCGGATTCCTCAGCAAATTATATGCTCTGCTCAGCATGACTTTTGCTATCCTTGCTCAGTAAAAACAAGTAAAAGGGGTTAGTCAGGGGCAGTGTTCAATGCTACGCTGTTTCAAAACTAACAAACATTTCTTGTTCTGAAACAAATCAGAAAAGAATACTGAAATGGCAGAGAAGATATATAAGGCCGATACAACTGTCTATAGATGAATCTAGTTTAGAAATTATGAGAAGATACAACATACTTCTTTTAGCCTCCTTAAATCGGAAATTAACTTCTCTAACGTTTAATTACTTAAAAACTAATACAGCTACTTATCCAAGAGATTTACAATTGTCTCAACTTCATTATTGCCTAAACACATCACCCAATATCATTTAACAATGAATTTAAAATTCAATTTCTTAGAACATAAATTGGAAACAGGCGGATTCGAAGTGAGGAACCCAAAATTTGTTACATGCCTTTGTTATAGCCTTTCATTTCATTAATTCATTTTATACCTTTAAAAAACTTGTCCGTTGTCATATAGGACGGCTCAATTAGTCTTGTTCACACCATTCTGATATTTTCTAAAAATTTAATAGTTATATGAGAAAAAACATATTAACCTGTAATTGCTAACAAATCGTTAGAAAAATCTATATAGGGATATGGAAAAAAAAGGAAAAAGAAGGTAAAGGAAAAGGAGATAACAGGTAAATTATTTTGCAAATTCCATAAAGGTTATTGAGGTGTGTCATTATTTAGCGGAATCTTGAATTAGGACGTTCAAAATATTTGTGAAATTATGATAAACATGTGCGTGTTAATTATAAAAGAATAATTACCTAATAATACGTGAATAATATATAAACACCATGATGTAATTATTTCTGCGTCAAAACACTGGAAAATTACTGAAAACAGTGTTTAACGCCTGTTCTCGATAAAATTCATGAAATCAAGAAATATTTCCCCCTCCCCCCCACTTTTCAGTTTTTTCCCCTTAACTCCTTTAAAACATTTTCAACGTTACATATTTTTAATCTTACTTGTTTCTGCGTGCATGTGTGTGTGTGTCTATGAGAGAGAGAGAGAGAGAGAGAGAAAGAGAGAATTATGTGTGTCAAATCAGCTGTCTTACATCTTGGTCCATCAAATATGAACTTGGATTATACAATATATGGCTCATTATTGGGTAGTGTTGATCAGTATATTGATTTAGGTATTACTATATCTGGTCGCCTCGATTTTTCTGACCATTGTGCCAGAATCGTTTCAAAGGCCAATAATAAATGTTATATGCTGTTACGTGCATTTTCCAGGTGTAATCTTTCTACTTTAGTTTTGGCCTTTAATACATATATTCTTCCCTCATTGGAATTTGCATCTCCAGTGTGGAATCCTTATAAGCTTAGGGATATTAGGATCATGGAGTTTCCTCTTAGAAGATTTACTAAACGTTTACCTGGATTGAGGGATCTTTCTTATAGTGACCGTTTGGCTCTCTGTGGGGTTCATTCATACGAATGGCGTCGACTTGTAATTGATTTGAAGCTATTCTATAAATTGATCCACGATCTGATATATTTTGATCACGATTGCTCTCTGATAGTTATGGCCTCACCTCGTATTTCAAGGGATCATCCTTACAGGGTCACTATTCCAACTGTAAGGTCAAATTCCCGTTTTTATTTCTATATAAATAGAGTTGGACGTTTTCCTTTTTAGGATTTATATTGTGTACTATTCTACATGTGCCATGTTTGTGATTTTGATTTATTAATCGATTTAACTCTCAGTGTAAGTGTATGTGTCCATCTGTGTTTTAATAAATTATTATTATTATTATTTGTGCCGTTTTAGTATTATTTTATTATTATTATTATTAATTTTACGTAATAAACGCATCTTGAAATTTCCTGATATTAACTTTAATATTCCTAGAATTACACTGGATTGAAAAAAAAGGCAAATGCTTAATTAAATTAAAAATAAATTAGCATTGAAAAAAATTATTGCATTATTCACGTTTATCTTGGCTAGAAAGTTGGTGAGAATTAGCAAAGTAATTAATGAAGAATTTTTAGGCAGAGAGGTATAAAATTTTGAATAAGTGAATGTGGTTAATCTATAAGAAACACAAATACTAAAAATACATCTACGTGTAGCAATTAAACAACTATCCAATTTACTGATTCATAACATCCGGAAGTTAGGAACATAGACGACATTCCCAGGGCCAGTGGCGTAAGCAGAAAGTTCATAAGGGGAGGGTTATAGGCTTAATGGGAGGGGTTACAGAGCTACAACTCATATATTCCTATGTTAAATATACAAAATTTCATTGCGATGGGGGTTACAATCCCCAAAACCACCCCCGGCTACGCCTCTTCCCAGAGCCGTCTTAACGCATCCGAGGTGGGGGGGGCACCCTGAACCCATTCATTCTTTGGAGCCCTTTTTACGCTAACTTTCAAATTTCCAATTTTTTTTTTTTTTTTTTTGTAAGAATAAAAATGCGTTGATTTAACAAATGATAATCTGTTCATAAAAGGCCCTAAAATAGCATAAATAAACAAACTTTGCAAATTTGAGGACATAAATCCAGTTGGTCCAGCCGTTAAGACAACTCGGAGCATTTTTTATACTTTTAGGCTATTCATTTTTAACCATTCCATTTGAAGATACAAGAGTGTTTCAAAAATGACTTTGTGATTGGAAGGGTCAGTGCAGGATTATGGTTCTAATGGACCCTAGGCTTGCAGGATAGAATGGGCCCCTAAAGAAGATGGACCGTCTAACAACAACATGTCTGTAGATGCCCGTAAACTTCCAAAGCGCATATATGTGATGCGCTTTGCAAGATTACAGGCATCACCTACTCGGTCGATATTCAGGTGGTTCATAGGCTCAGAAGGTTTTAAATACAATGACTTGGCGATGATGCTTACTTGGCACCATTCGTTTCGAAGAAAGTCGCCAAATAACACCCACCCACCTCTGCTCTGTCGTTGTGCGGGAAGTTTAGTACACATCAGATAATACCTAAATCAGTGGATGTTTAGTCAGGGATCGACCTCCACATCCCACCCCCAACTTAATACTGTTAAGACTCTCGAGAAGTATTTTTAGTGATATAATAAAAGAATAACGAATTAGTAAAACGTAATCTCAAGCACAATCATATGACTGACTATGTTCATGATGAAAATATTTGTGAAACTCACAAATAATAACAACGTAGGACTTTTGCGCATACTATTAATGAGAGAGAGAGAAACTCGGGTTGCAAAACTTGTGCAACAACCAAGCCTTCCTCTCTGGTGAATACAGAGTACAATGATTGTGTCTAGAATTTTTACCCAGGGGCGGACTGGGCCTCCGGTGTATCCTCATGGGTAATAGGACTCGCGCCTTCGAATGGACAAGGACTCCCGCCCTTCAAAAATCCAAGTTAGGCGCCCTTTGAGAGGATCCAGCCCTCCTTTGTTTCAACCCATACGTAACTCCTTAGCTGGTTTCTGTTTCTGCGCTGCTGCAACACAGGCGGCCAGCAGATATGCTATTTCGAAGATCGAATCATTTATTGAAATGTTTGGGATGACTGCGATCATTTTTATGACATGTTTCAAGCTAAATGAACATATTCTAATAAAATAATAACAATAAAAATAGAAACACGATTTCTTTTTGTTCGCAATGCAAAACCAGTTGTTGCGCAATGCTGCAAATTGACCACCAGCCGCCATTACTTCACAGTCTGGGCTAATTATCATTTACAAATTAGCGTGACATGCTGCAAAGCATCCTTAAATCAAGTTATCTTGTCCAGCTAAGATGACGAGATTGGGGTTATCTTGTATCTTTCACAACAGACGCAAATATGCGAGAAAGAGGAGGACAGAGAAAGTAAGGCCATCATTAAACTGCCGATTTACAACATCAAAGGAGATTTCATTCTTTTCTGACTCATCTGAACATTGGCCCATTTCCGAATAAAGTGATGAAAAGAAAAAGACAAAAGCAAACAATGGTTGGAGGTTGAAAAGGACATTCATTAAAATGCTGTTTAATGGATGTTTTATCACACTAGCGGTTTGAAGTAAACAACCTCACTGCGCAACGAAAGTGAGAGTCAAGGTGGAAAAGGGAATGTCAAGGAAAAATGGTATAATTTGAAGCAGGTGCTCTTCGCCAGCATTCGTTTTAGAGGCGCCATCTATTGGCCAATATATGAGTTATTCTGTAAAATTCTTATTAAAATGAAAGAGTGTAAGAAAATGAAAATAGGCGTGGGCGTCAGCAATTATTGTCATGGAAAAAGGAGTCTTGTCTCCTTTCATTGCTTTTACCCAATCGTTAATTCTCTTTATTTTTTAGTCTCCGTCCTAAATGTAATTTTAATAACAACATCCTAATCAAAAATTGATTCATACTCATTACCTGAGGATTAATGAGCCTTCATATTATGAATAGCACAGATCGAATTATGACATAATGGGCTCCATACCCATTAATGGATGCACACGAGGTTGTGTATACGTATTTGGTTATCAATAGATGTGGTTTTTCTTTCTGAAGTTGGTTGGAGCTCGCTTCGGAATGAGTCAACTGTGAGTCAACTAAATGGCTTTTATTACTACTCATTAAATGCAAAACCGGTCGTAAGACTGGCCTTGATAAATTGATAAAAAAAAAAATATATGCATCTGATAATATACAATGACAGTGGATGTGGTGTACTGAACGCAACGTTTTGAGAATGGCAGGAAACGTTGATTTCTACCTCACCAAAAATGGAACGAGTGCTTTATAGAAAAAAAAATTTTTTTGCAGTCATAAAGGTACAAGGATCAACGACAATTACAAAGAAGCACATTTTACGAAAACAAGGAAAACGTTACATTACAGTTAACGCATTTGACACCGACAGTTTTTAGCTCATACTACAACGTTTTTGAAATAGGAGAAAAAGCGATATTGTCCCCATCCTGGATTCGAACCAGGGTCCCTCCGTTTAGCCCGGAGTGTCTTGGACCGCTAGACGAATGAGGACAGGTAATAACGCTCTCTTTCTCCGTATGCATAAGGATGTAAGATATTATTACCCTCCGCAGGGATAACACAATTGCCAAATAATGGTCAACACACAAAGCCACCGGGGCGAGATTTCTTTGTTAGTTTTGTGTGGGGGATTTTTATTACAATTCATAAATTTGACATCCACAATTTTTAGCTCATACTAGATAGGGGTCATATATATATATAGTGAAAAAATACTAACAATAATTATTATTATTAATAAATAGAGTAAAAATTAATATATTGCCCATGCTTTATGTCCCAGTTGCACTCATGTTCTCGATATATATATATCATCATCATCATCATATTCAACCATTATCTATCCACTGCTGGATGAAGGTCTCTCCAAATGCTTTCCACACAAGTCTATCCTGAGCAATTCGCTTCCACGTCACCCCAACCTGTTTTCTTATTTCATCCACCCATCTAGTTTGAGGACGTTTTCTAGGTCTTCGGTGGTCTCTTGGAATCCAGTTCAGAATTTCTGTTGTCCATCGTTGATCAGTTCTTCTTGCAATATGCCCAGCCCATCGCCATTTCAGCCCTTTTACTTTAACAATGATGTCCTCTACTCTAGTTTGCTCTCTCACCCAAGTGTTTCTTTTTCGATCTCTCCTAGTTATTCCAAGCATGCACCTCTCCATGCTCCTTTGCGTTGTCTGTAACTTTCGTATTGCTCCAACTGTTAGACTCCATGTCTCTGATCCATAAGAGAGGACTGGCAATACACACTGGTTGAAGACCTTTCTTTTTAGACACAAAGGCAATTTCCCCTTCAGGATAAAACTGTTTCTTCCAAATGCACTCCAGCCAAGTTTAATACGTCTGTTGAGTTCTTTCATAATGTTGCCATCCATTGAAATCAGCTGGCCAAGGTAAATATATGAATCAGCAATTTCTAGCTCAGTGTTGTCAACTTGTATTTTTGTTTCCTCTACAAAATTATTGAACATGATCTTAGTTTTTTGTAGGTTCATCTTGAGTCCAACTTCTTCACTTCTAGTTGAGAGCTCCTGTACCATGTCTTGGAGTTCTAATGGGTTCGTTGAAAAAATAACAATGTCATCAGCAAACCGCAAATGATTTAAATATTCACCATTTATTTTTATTCCCTTGTTATTCCAATTTATCTGCTGAAAAATCATCTGTAAAGCTGAAGTAAAAAGTTTTGGAGAAATGGTATCTCCCTGCCTCACACCTTTACCAATTTTGATAGTTTTGGTATCTTTATGTAACCGAAATTTTGCACTTGCATTTTTATACACACGTTTCACCATGTCAATGTACACATCCTCAATGTCTGTTGATCTTAAAGAGTTGATGACTGCTGATGTTTTAATAGAGTCAAAGGCCTTCTCATAGTCAATAAATGCAACACACAATGGAAGTTCATATTCATGTGTTCTTTCAATTAATTCTCTTAATACTTGAATATGGTCCACTGTACTGAATCCACTTCGAAATCCAGCTTGTTCTCTTGGTTGAGCTGCATCTAATTTTTTCTGCAGGCGATGTGTTAGCACTTTTGTGAAGATTTTATAAATAGCAGGTAACAAGCTAATTGGTCGGTAATTTTTCAAATCCTCTTTATCACCTTTTTTATGCAAAAGAATTACTGTTGCAGAATCCCATTGGTTTGGTATGTTACCGCTGTTAAGACATTTGGTAAAGAATTTTGCAAGTATGTCTTCTACATATTCTCCAGCTTCTTTTAGGATATCTAATGTAATACCATCATCACCAGGGGCTCTTCCTTTCTTCATACTTTTTATTGCAAATGAAACTTCTTCTTTTAAGATTTTAGGAGCTGTTCCTTCGACTATTTCAGTGTCTTCGTTTAATCCACTGTTACTTTCATATAGTTTTTTGTAGAATTCTTCAACTCTTCTAAGTATTTCTTCCCTATTTCTTGTTACGGTGCCATCCTCTCCTTTTAATGCAATGATGTGTTTCTTCCCAACAGATAAACTTCCTTTAACAACCCTAAGGCTCTTGTTATTTTCAATGGCCTTCCTTACTAACTCACAATTGAATTTTCTTATGTCTTCTTTCATGCTTTTGCGCAGAGTTTTACAAAGTTCTATGTACTCAATCCTGGAACTGGTATTTCGATTGTCCACCTTCATATCTCTTCGCCATTTCCCCAGCAGTTTCAACTATTGTCTTAACAATGTTTTCATTTGCTTCTGAGATATCACTTTCATCAATAAGTCCTTCCAGTGCAGAAAAGCGATTTTTTAATTCCAACTTGAATGCCTCGGTATTTTCTTTTAATTTCTTTAAATCCACCCTCTTACTTACTTGTTTCCTAATGAGCTTCTGTCGTTCTAATTTAGTATTTAAGTGCACTTTACATCTCACCATTCGATGATCACTTCCAGTATTAAATCTGTTCAGTACACTGCAATCTTCAATAATTGATTTCTTGTTTGCCAGGATATAGTCAATTTCACTAGTTCCCCCATTTGGGTGTTTCCATGTCCATTTTCTTTGCGGTTTCTTCTTAAAAAATGAATTCATGATGCTAAGGTTTTCAGCTTCTGCAAATTCGATGAGTTGATCGCCACGTTCATTCCTTTCCCCATATCCGTATTTACCAACCGATGTCTCTCCTTGTTCCTGTTGTCCAATTCTTGCATTGAAATCCCCCATGATGAGCTTGATATGTTGTTTCCCTTTGGTGTGTAACTCTTTGATTTCTTCATAAAATTCTTCAACCTCTTCGTCGGTATGGCTTGATGTTGGTGCATATACCTGTACTATTTGAAGTTGGTATCGCTGGGTTAGTTGAACAACGAGCCTCGCTGCTCGATCTGATGTACTTTCAACTTCCAGAAGACAGTCTTTAATTCTTTTGTTGATTAAGAAGCCAACACCACTTGTTCTTCCAGTTTCCGTTCCTCTATAATAAAACAAATGTCCACTTTTAAGTTCCACCAACTCTTCACCTTTTCTTCTAACTTCACTGAGTCCTACAATGTCCCATTTGATCTTGTCAAGTTCTTCTTCCAATTCCTGAAGTTTTGCTTCAGAAGCAAGGGATCGTCCATTAAACGTAGCCAAGGTCAATAACAAACGGCAGCCTGGGCCATTCCAGTGATTCTTAGCACCCCCTGCTTTCATGCCACACTGACCGCTGCCTTGATCAGGAGCACTCCAGCACCTGGAGACTAGGGGCCATGGTTTCTGGTGTGTCAACATAATGGAGGAATTAGCCATAATTTCACCACGCTGGCTAGACGGGTTGGTGAATTAGCCCTCCCCTTCCGCCTTTCTATCCGTGCAGCAAATATTAATTTGCCACATAAATAGAAAGCTCAGCCTGCACCACTTGAAGGCGGGGTAGGACACTAGGTTACTGGCCTGGCCGGTTCCACACATCGTCACATACGTTCAGCGTGTGGGTCTCCTTCCAGTTAGATACCAGCAACCCTTTTGCAGGCCATATATATATATATATATATATATATATATATATATAAATAGTACTACTTTAACCTTATTATATTATTATATTTAATTGGTTGGTCTCCAGGCAAACATTGTTGCCAGAGTTATTTCAATTTAACTGAATTTACATATACCTATTAGATTTAACTTCTTTTTTCTTGTCTTAATACCAAAACACCATTCTAATGTTACTAAGTTTATAAGCATCTCCAGGTGAAACTTTTCGTATTGTTTTGTGATTTAAGTTTGTTAATTTCTCGTTTTTTTATAAAAAATGCTGTATATAAGTGTTTCTGAAAGGAAGGCAGTAAAAAACAATTTCTTTATTTTCCTTAACTGTAATTTTAATGAATAAAAGATAGTCCAATTCGCCAATTGCATAGTGGACTGAAGTTTGTTTGGTTATCCTGGACTGGACGTGGCAAGGACAGTAATAAGGGGAATTGCCAATTTCTCCGGATAGCTCTATCATCATATAGCGTAGTAAGAATTTATTTTATTTTCTTAGAGAAGCAATTTTTATTGGCTTTTTAGGACTATTTCTTCTAAGGTGGGCTACACCCCGTTTTTTGATTCGTTGATTCTGTACTCTACGTTGGAACTAACAATGATATTATTGATTCAATTCACAATCATGTAATTCGGAAACCATCAAAGTAGTGGATAAAAAATTAACCTGGGCCATGTATTCTAAAACAGATTGCCTTAGTAGAAGAATTTTATCAATACAAGCTCTAAATTAATTTTAAAATGTAGAATTCTTCTCTTGCGAATGGTTAAAAGGGAGTATGGAATGAAAATTTGAATTCCAAAGACGGTTATATAAAATTTGTATCCAAAGAAGGTTACGTAACTCAGTGCCAGATTTATGTATAGACCAAGTAGCCCCGATC
>QLNU02014176.1:137507221-137527600 GCA_006491805.2 Dysdera silvatica
ATTGTTCATATTGACTTTATTCTATAGTATGTACAGTTATATTCTATGTTCTATATGTTTGAATTTAATTATTATATTTGTATATGTTTTAAATTTCCTGATTTGTAACTGACCGTTATTGCGGTTTTATAATTTCTGCAACTTATTCTTAAAAATAATTAATTTAGATTATAGAGCCCATCTCTTAAATAATGATTGTTAATCTTAAAACTAAATAGGCAGTTCATATCTGATATACGGAAGTGTTTAACTTTGTTCTAGTAATAAAAAGCCTGTTGTTTTATTATTAAAAATATATTAAACGTATATTTAATCATCAGAAGGATATTCTCGCCGGAAAAATCTTTTAAACTATACACTTGTATATTTATTTCAAGTTTAATAATAGTGATTTATCTATTTATCACATAACTAATAATTTATGAAATCAGATTTGATTTCGTAATAAAATTAATAATAATGATCAATCAGTTACATCAATTTAATTAATTAATGAAAATTATTTTTATTATGTTGGAAATATCAAGTGGGAGAAAGGTTTTGGGTCAGACGAATAATATATGCTACGCAATGATTTATAGTCATCATTTCCCAATACAAACGGTTTTAGGACTATTTCATTTCACTCAAAGTGCAAGTCGCTCTTATAATCAGATAAAATTATTGTTACCTTGTAAAGAAGTGGGCAAAAAATTGTTCTGTCGTAAATTTTGTATTCGTATAAAATATAACATTAATATTTATATGCCTCTAGACTAATCCAGGATTAAATATATAATTTTATACACACACACACACACGATACTAACCTCAATTTCACGCGATTAAGGATTGACTAGGACTTAAGGATTGACTAGGATTTAACTAAGCATGATTTAAGTAAATTGAAGTGAGTTTCCTTAGCTAAAAATTCTTTCTCTTTTAAATGATTAATTTTTCTGTTTCCCTATTTATGAAGCGATTTAAAATATATTTCTTTTTTATCAAAATGACAATTAATTTTCTAGGATGTGTATATTTTATAATGCGCGAAATTATAAAGATTTTCTCCCTAAAAAGTTAAAAAGATTAACCTGTGTATGGAATATGTCAAAGCAAAATAGGATAGCTCCTCCACCATTTACTGTCCTTACGAACAAAATGTCTCCACGTCTTCGGGTGAGCTATAAATACTTTTTAGACTTGGTATCCAAAGTTTAATCCTGTCTTCACGAAACGGGATCTTGCTTCTCAGTCACTATTAATCTTGATTGTCCACGTAAGTATATAAAATTTTGATACATAGAGCTTTGAACAGCTGAGGAGGCGTTATCCCTGTTTCGGATACCGGAAAGGAATGTTTTAAGACAATCCTTTACTTTAGTCATTTATTTCGGAGAGTCATTTTTTTCCCATGATCCGAATGAACAAGTCGCTGTCCGGATGCTATTCCGAAATACGTGACTTAGGTTCAAGTGTCCAATGTCCGACTTCTAAGTCCGTAGAATGCAATATTTAAAGAGTCTCGTGAGGATTGATTTTGGCTGCTAAATATTGAAAAAGGACTTCGATGAGGAAAAGTTGTTCGTAAACGTGGATTTAAGTGCCTAGCAGCCGTTTAATAAAGTAGTTTCAAATTCTATAATACGATATAGTATTTATTTATCTATTAATTAAAAAGATTATATAGTATAAGCATGGGGAACAATAATACAGAAAATAAGAGAACTACCTGAGGGATAATTGGGAAAAACCTGATTTTCAGATCAGCTTGACGATTTCTGATTACCCCAAATAGCAATATGAGACAAACAATAAACGAATACAAATGAAATTGAAAGTAAATACCTGAACAAAGTTTCTGTGTATAAATTGGAATTATTATTACGATTCGTAGACACACAGTCCATTTTAATTGAACATTTTGATACTGACTATTTGAGCTTTATAAAATTGTTAATTTAGCTCAATTCTAAATTCAGCTATATTCTAAATAAAAAATGGGGTTCCCCATGAATGGTTACAGCTTCCTTGTAAATAAATTTTGAATTATACCATAAACATATTTCTATATAAAATTTACTCGCTTTTAACATGGGTTCAATCTGTGCTTGTGCGGCTAATCCGAGTTCGATACCAAGTGGTGACAAAAAATTAAGATCACTGGTCTGAGATGACGTAGTGGTCATGCACTCGGTTGCAACACCCGAGAATATGGTAGAACGCTTGGCGCCTTTTCGCACACTGATATCCGTGGCTTGGCTCCTTTGGCGACAGAGGTTCGGATTCCTCAGCAAATTATATGCTCTGCTCAGCATGACTTTTGCTATCCTTGCTCAGTAAAAACAAGTAAAAGGGGTTAGTCAGGGGCAGTGTTCAATGCTACGCTGTTTCAAAACTAACAAACATTTCTTGTTCTGAAACAAATCAGAAAAGAATACTGAAATGGCAGAGAAGATATATAAGGCCGATACAACTGTCTATAGATGAATCTAGTTTAGAAATTATGAGAAGATACAACATACTTCTTTTAGCCTCCTTAAATCGGAAATTAACTTCTCTAACGTTTAATTACTTAAAAACTAATACAGCTACTTATCCAAGAGATTTACAATTGTCTCAACTTCATTATTGCCTAAACACATCACCCAATATCATTTAACAATGAATTTAAAATTCAATTTCTTAGAACATAAATTGGAAACAGGCGGATTCGAAGTGAGGAACCCAAAATTTGTTACATGCCTTTGTTATAGCCTTTCATTTCATTAATTCATTTTATACCTTTAAAAAACTTGTCCGTTGTCATATAGGACGGCTCAATTAGTCTTGTTCACACCATTCTGATATTTTCTAAAAATTTAATAGTTATATGAGAAAAAACATATTAACCTGTAATTGCTAACAAATCGTTAGAAAAATCTATATAGGGATATGGAAAAAAAAGGAAAAAGAAGGTAAAGGAAAAGGAGATAACAGGTAAATTATTTTGCAAATTCCATAAAGGTTATTACCTTTTTCACAGTGGTTCCCTATCTTCTTCAAGCAGCGACTGACTTTTATACAGCCAAGTAATCGGCGACCCCCTTTCATAGTAACCAAAGGATCTGCAACACCCGCTGAAGAATAAAATCAATTTAGCAGAGTGAAGGAAATATATTAAATATAAAATTATATATATGGTATTATAGTTATGGTATCTGATGTACCTCAAATATTGCGACCATTGTCCTCTGATTTATTTGCTGATGATTTAAAGTTCTATAGAAGTGTTCAATCCTTTGCATCAGCTTATGATAGACTGGGGGAATGGTGCGAGTTAAACAAGTTGGCCATTTCAATTGAAAAATCATCTGTCTTACATCTTGGTGAATTAAATATGGACTTAGATTATATAGTATGTGGTTCATTATTGGGCAGTGTTGGTTATTACATTGATTTAGGTATTACTATATCTGGTCGCCATGATTTTTCTGACCATTCTGCTAGAATCGTTTCAAAGGCCAATAATAAATGTTATATGTTGTTACGTGCATTTTTCTGGTGTAATCTTTCTACTTTAGTTTTGGCCTTTAATACATATATTCTTCCCTCATTGGAATTTGCATCTCCAGTGTGGAATCCTTATAAGCTTAGGGATATTAGGATCATGGAGTTTCCTCTAAGAAGATTTACTAAACGTTTACTTGGATTGAGGGATCGTTCTTATAGTGACCGTTTGGCTCTCTGTGTGGTTCATTCATGCGAATGGCGTCGACTTGTAATTGATTTGAAGCTATTCTATAAATTGATCCGCGATATGATATATTCTGATCACGACCGACCTCTGATAGCTATGGCCTCTCCTCGGGTTTCAAGGGGCTATCCTTAAAGGGTCGTTATTCCAACTGTAAGGTCAAATTCCCGTTTTTATTACTATATAAATAGAGTTGGACGTATTTGGAATGTATTGCCCGCTGAGCTTGTATGTTGTGCTAGCTACCGAGAATTTGTATCTGCTCTGGACATGACTGACTTGTCTCAATTGTTACATTGTTTTCCTTTTAAGGATTTATATTGTGTACTATTCTGCATGTGCCATGTTTGTGATTTTGATTTATTAATCGATTTTACTCTCAGTATAAGTGTTTGTATCCATCTGAGTTTTAATAAATTATTATTATTATTAATGTATATTATAGATATAAAGTTAACAACCATTAGTAAAATATTGCAATGTGTGTAGCCATGTTGAATTGTAAAAGCGTTGGAAACATTTGGTATAAAATTCCTTACAAAAATAATTGCAACTAAAAATAGTTGTGGCGATCCCTTAGAAAGCAGTTCGCGTCCCCTTTGAGGGTCACGAACCTAGATTGGAAACCGCTGATTTCGAATATAAACATGTAACACATAAATTGTAACACGTGTTGAAACATACTAATGTGTTTAAAAAAATTATGTTAATGTACCTTCTTTCAAAACAATTACGTTTCTACTTTTATTAGTTTCAACGTCATTAGTTTTCTTAATTAGGGAAATACTTCATGAACGCCCTGTATATTTTGGCGAAATTAAGTTTTCGGAAAAAGTGGATGATTTCTGAGAACTTTCTCAGTTATCATATGTTGTTCCCTTTTTGTGGCAAATGTAACATTATGCCACAAAATGAAATATTTATAAAATTTACTATAAATACTTGACTAGCCCCAGGCTTCCCTTAACCCTTAAATGCATAATAATCTGTGTCAAATTGACCTGAAAAGTGAAATTGAAGATTTTTTGGTAATTTCTGCTTGCAACTCAAGTTTTATATTTTGATCGTTTCTAGATTACTTACAACAAAACTGCCTCTATAAATAATAAAATACGTACAGTTAAACCCTGTTATACCGTTCCTGCAAATAACGTCAAACCTCCTTAGTTTCACAAATTTGTAGTAAACAGGTTTTCTAATAGACATTGCTAGCAGAAGTTTAGTGGAGGGCAGGGCCGTCCTTAGCTAATACGAGACCCTGGCAAAACATATTTCGGGGGCCCATACATACATGGGCGCCCGTAAGAGGGTGAAAGTGGGTGCACTTCCACCCCCTTGGCTTCTGGAGAAAGGGGAAAAAGGACTGAATCCACAAGAAAACAAGAAGTCGTGTACTGTTTACTTGTACGGTGTCCAGAAGTACAAATAGTGTAGCGAGACAGCTTAAGCAAGTATATATATTCTATAATATGTACATAGATATAGCAAAACGAATCTGTACGGTTTAAACAATTTAATCTGTCAGACATGATACCAAGTTCAACAAACACAAGGTTATTTGCTACAATGTCGCAATGCCTAATCGCAATCTAAATACAGGTATATCAAGCTCAAAAATTTTTAATACAATTTTCCTAACATAAGGATCATTCAGTGCATTATTAAATTTTTTCAGATTTTTATCAGCAAACCCCGCATGATTTCCGAGATCAAAATTTTGATTCATATAACAGCATATATCAATAAGAACAAAGTGCGATAGTTCAAAACCTTGACGTGATAAAAAAAAATTGCGTCACGTTTGAAATCAGCATACCAAAATTAGTGAAAAATAACTGTCACTTTTAAATCAGCATAGACTTTATTTTATCGGCCTATGTTATATTTTAATAAATGGCTTGGTATTATGTATAATGTTCATGCATACTGAGTAGTTGCATTATAACCAAGTAACTTTTTCTGATGCCAGGTGTTAGATCGATAACCGTCTTCAAATCTATCGTTAAATACAAATAGCTTTATCTATTTCAAAAGCAGATTTTACATGCTTTAACGAATTCGTGCATTCTAGTGATTCAGAAACTGTTGGACACTGCTGCTACTGACAATCCTTTTGAGACGTTTCTGCATCTGAAGAGCGAAGGCATTTTAATGCCTTTGTTGAGCATTGTTCATGCAGACGAATGCTCTTTTGGTATTTCTACTATTCCGACATATTCAAATAAATCTCGACATTTGACAAAGCATGCAATGTACTGTTAATCTTTATGCATGGAAGAAAGTTTCTTACAAGTATGGAGAACTCATGCATGTCAAATGCAAATAATATAAAAACAATTTTTCAATGAGAGCTTGTAAATGTTTTAAAGCGGAGGTCTTTGGGCACATTTTAAACGTTATTTAAAACATAATATCAAACTTTTATTAACGAGTTAGCATGATACGTTACGAACAACTCAGCAGACAGCTAATGGCGTGCTACTTCTCGACGCGGTTATATATTATCTACTCACTAGCAAACTGGCTACTGTTACCAGCTCCAGTTAACATTACTTTCTCTATATGCTGTTGCCATTCGACGACCATAATAATATTGAAAACTAACATACGCTGCTGCTGAATAAATATACATTAATAGATTTACAATTATAATAAATTTAAATTTACAAATACATTACTTATTACCATTATGCATTTGATTATAATATTCTTGCACCTAATACGTGCCGTTACAAGCTTATTTTAAAGAGGGGTTTCATAAATTTCCGTTTAGCATTTTCGTTTTCAAAATGTTGTATCCAAGTTTTTTTATTTACCTTAGCGATACTTCGATTTTAGCTCAATGTATAAATCCTTAGCAGATAATTTTAGTAGCTAAATTTAAATTATAACTCGTTTATTTCGTAAAATGGAGAACAGAGCATGCATATATAGGCATATTGTGATTCGTAGCCATTTTAACGCTCATTTTATTCCATGGTGTTCTATATGCAGTATATAATTTCTCGCGCATCATAATTTTTCTCAGGCCAATCCATAAATATATATTTTGGATTCTTCGTTCCATACATAAAAATTCAATTTAATTTTATTCAATAAAAATTAATAAGGGTATGTGTATTTGTGGGAAATGCTTTTTCTTTGTTTTCGTAAATCCTTTTTTTCTAGAAACCGAGTGAACACTCTCGTTCAAATATATGTAGGAAGTTTCAGAATGATCAAAAATATTCCCCCATTCAAAGAAAAGATGATGAAAAACTACGTTTCATTTATTGATTTTGTAATAGCAATCATAAATAATTCAGCTGAATGAATATAAAGTTTATTTCTCATCGTTAATAAAGCAGACGAATCAAAGCAATTTCATTCCAATATATTGCAAAAAAAATATTATTTTTAACGATAAAATCAACTGATTCATAAACAAAAAATTTTACTTAATATACAGTTATAATTTTCCTGCACTGATTCCTTCACAATACACCATTTATCATCTAAACAATTCACCAAATGTCTTTACTATCGCCAACCAATTTCTCAAGAAACCCAAGTGACCTATTTAAGACTAATTCCCTGATGATGTTTCCATTAACTTTCATATCATCTTTTCGATTTTTTATTAATTTATAAACTTGTCTTCTGTGGGATACCTTGCGAATTTCCAAGAAGTCATAGATTACGATAGTGGTATTTTGATCAAAATTTATTAGAAATTTTATGAAGGTTCCAGTTTCCACTTTTTGAATGAAATATAGGTGGGCATTCAATAAAATTAGTATCACAGTTGAAAGTGTTCTAAAGTGATATCGCCTGTGAATATAGAAAACATTTCGTCAATTTAGGACAGTGAAGGTTTATCGTGGTTTCAGCATTATATAACGAATCGATATTATTGGTAACATAGTAACGGTTTATCCACTTAACCCACTCTGGAATTATTGATTCCTAGCATCAGTTTCATCAATAGATCTTTATTGCGCAACAGGATTCTTTTCATGTAAATAATATTATAAATATATTTTTAGTTCTCCAATCTTCGTTTTTCTGATAGGTAAAGGGCTGTCCAGTATATCAAATTGGTAAGATCAGATAAACATATCAATAATGCTAAAATATTTAAGTTAAATATAGAGATAATTAATGTATACACACTGAATTTTTTCTCTTATGAATTTACATTAAATTTCTTTTCCTTATTTTGAATTGTTGAATTGGAAATTTTGGAGTAAGGTAGATTCAGAGTATTGTTGCTTTCCATTTAATGTTCGATGGTAGATACTTTGTTATGGTAGATCGCTCGCGTGATGTACGTTCCAAGACTTGGAAATCATTTCATTTCATTTATTTATTACGTAAAATAAACATATTGTGGGAAGTACGTTTGCAGTAGTAACTCTGCCTGAATCCTAAAGTAGGACTGTATATTACAGAAGGGAGGCGGTGACTTTTTTATTATGAAAAATGACACGGAGGAGAAATAAAGTGAGAAAACAACATCGAACCGAAAACGAATAAAGGAATAGGGCAAAAATATACAAAAAAAAATTACAAAATTTGTGAGATATCCCGCAACAAAGATAAGAGGTGTCGGAGGGTGAGAAAGAGAAAACACGCACCTGGCTTGTGACACCTAATTTAAAAATCACAGTAAATAAATTTTTCAGATTTTCCAAATATACTATTATTTACTAATATACTATTTCTAATATACTATTTCTAATATACTATTTCTAATATACTATTTCTAATATACTATTATTAATACAATATACTATTCATATAATATATTATTAATACAATATACTATTGAAATATTATTATTAATACAAATATATTATTACTGATACAAATATACTATTAATACAATATGCTATTGCTAATTATTATTATTAATACAAATATACTGGCTTACTAAATATACTAATTAAAATAATGATAATATAGAATACAACAAAATAAATTTATAATTAAGAGTTAGCGTTAGAAGCGTTACGTTTAAAAGGTCGGCTACAACTTGTAAGCCCAAGTTGTGTAGTGCTACGTCAAATTAGCTTACAACAAAAAACAAATTATGCGTCCTGTTGTAACTTATGACATTAAAAAGGACAATACAGACATACGCATTAAAAACAGCGATAAAAAATGTATCGGAAAAAGCAGAAAACGAAAGTATAGTCAAAATCAATTCGAATCTGACGGGTCATCTAGCAGGGATATTATTGTCTCCACGTTTCTCCTTAGCACTTTTCAAACTTAAGTTTTCTACTCTGAAATAGAGATGCGGTCTTTTTCAATCGTTCTAATCGACGATGTGTATGTTTGCGAAGGTAAAAACGATTAAATCGTTCTGTCTTGTTAAAAGGTGGGATTTTCAAAGAATGCTAATTGTAGAGTGCGCTAAAAAGGTCTGTGGTGTTCTCTTACGTACGATGCCAACAACAATAAAAAATAGTATGTTTCCCATGAAATCTTTTGAAACTAGAGAACCTTAAAAAACTCTGAATCGTCGTATCTTTTTACTTCGCATAAATTTTGCCAAACTTTATTTCAGTAATTTGGCACATTTGAACATTTTGTTACAAATCATAACAAAATTTGTTATATACCAATGTATTGGAAGGTTTATTACACAAATATAAATGCATATAAATAGTACATAAATATAATGTTTTTGTGGCATGTTTAAAGGATATTCTTTTTCGTTTAATTCTTGTTTTTAATTATTTGAATGTGTAAGTATTAAGAAAATGCAGTATTTCCATCCAGTTTGAAATAATATTTATTTAATACTTTAAATAATTTCAGTTAATTCATTAATTCGTCAATAAATAGGTTCATTAGAAAACGTAGTTAAATAATTTTAGTACTTCTTTTTTGGAGGAGTCTCCGAGAATTACGTGCACACACTTTAGTGACAAACGAAAGACTGGTTTGATTTTAGAATTCGGGAAACCGTTACGCATACTGTTGACAAATATAAAAAGTGAAATTATAATTATATTATATGTGTTACCTGATGCGTAAAGTGAAATCATGTACATTTGGAAAACGTCATACAAAAGGAAACAATTTGGCACGTTGGCAACTTATAAAATTCTAATTATTAAATGCACTTTTGGCATTTCAAGTGACAACAACATAGGAAAACCGCAAAGTGAACACGTAGTATTTCTATTGTTTAAGACCACAACCCATATAAATACAAATTTTGCATATTTAATATCCATATTTAATTTATAAAAGAAAGAGAGGCATTTAATAGGTAATGCATCTCTAAATCAAATGTACTGCATAAAACATATATAAAAACAAAAGCATTTTCTATATACTAACGTATACCACCGAGTTCAATATATGTAGATTAGACTCCACATATACTAAACACTTTTATAGACCCTTTAAAGCAGTGGCCGATAACCTAATAACACAAGAAAAAATTTAATATGCTTGTTTTTAGCCAAGATCGACTTCCAAATTTGCATATTAAAAAGGTTCACTTATCTTCAGTAAATTTTTAATCATAAACAAAAATTATTGATGGTATTTCAGACTTATGTAATAGTTTTATGGTAATGCTCCTCATTTGAAAAGGGATATAAAATTATTGACCCAGGTATATGAAAGAAACTTGCATACTAAGAAAATTTTTTCATCAAGTTTATTGAAACAAATTTGCATATTTTGCAGTAAAAATATTTCCGCGATCAAATGATTGTCGACCGTTGATTTAGAGTGCAAAGTATCATGTCCTGGACGGAAACATGGAACTATATATTGGCAAATTCATTCACTTTTTCCAACGGTTGTTTTCTTTATTATTATTATTACTATTTTTATTTACGCATACACGGAAGGGAATTGGGGAATAACAATAATTCTTGTAACGTATGTGATGACACTTACTTTAAATAAGAGTAATAGCACATCCATTACAAGAATGCGATATTACTTTTTTGAATAATAGTGATATCTCATTTTTACAATGACTGCGATATTACTTTTTTGAATAATAGTGATATCTCATTTTTACAATGACTGCGATATCACTCTTATTCAAAATGATTAATGTCAATTTTCTTCCATGTGCAAGAAAAGGAACAAGCATCTATAACACTAAAGTAAGAGTTATTAATGTTGAGGATTTTCATTCCAACTGCCATTAAACAACTGCACAAAATCATACATACAGTGCTGGAAATGTTTAAGGACATAAAAAAATCACGAGATATATCTAATGAATTATATGCAAATTAGTACAGAAAATAGCATATACAACAAGAACTCAAAGTGTATAATTTTAATGCTAAATAACAAAAAAAGATAACAAACATAGTGTTGTTTACATAAATTGTAGTTGATATGGCCTGCCAAAAAGTATAAGGACAACCACGATTTTGGCCAAAAACTTATTAAAAATAGTTATAATATTACCCCTTTTCTCTATGATTTGAATCACTGGTGAAGTCATGGAACCACAAGTCCCTTTAATACAGTGTTTGGGATTTTCCGCCAGGAAAGTTTGATGACTCTACTTAACTTATCTTACCTATCGTACTGTTGCCCATTTGGAATAGCTCACGAACCAATATACACCACAGATTTTCCATGGGGTTTGGATCGGTGCTTCTGGCTGGCCAGTCAAGCAATTTTACATTTACCTCAAACCATGATTTTGTTGGAGCAGATATATGGATGGAGGCATTATCTTGTTGGAAAATATAGTCTCCAGGGGTGATGTGCGATTCCGAAGTCAATAAATTTTGGGCCAGTATATCCTAATAAGTAGCTGAATTCGTTCTTGGTCCCCAAAAATGTAACTGGGTTAACACATTCAGAAGCAAACCCACCCCACACCATCCAGGAGCCACCACCGAACTTTCGCTTTGCAAATGTGGCCTTTTCATGGCATAGGTCATTCCAGTAAGAATAGAATCCGTCTAGCCCATCCAAATTAAACTTCTCTTCATCTGAAAACACATTTTCCCACTTATCTCCAAAAGCCACGTGCTTTTTAGCGAATTCAACTCTATGCTGCTTTCGTTTTTTCCAAAGGGGTCGTTGGGGTTTCATTCTTGAGTACTGAATGTTTGGATTTCTCATTAACATGTTACGTATCGTGCGGCTAGAACAAGATAAGCCCAAATTACTTTTAGTTTTAGATCAAGATTACTTTTTATGACAGACTTGCATAAATATTGCTCTCTTTTGACGAGTTGTAACGGAAACTGGCCTACGTGTGAATTTCCTTTTCCTGTAGTTTTTTAGATCATTTAAGAAATCATATGCAACATTCTTTGATCTATTGATTTTTCGCGAAATTTCGCGTTCACTCATTCCACATGCTTTGAAACCAAGGATTTGGCCTCGCTCAATCTCTGATAATTCATTATTTTTTGGAATTTTAAAGAGCATAGTTCCTGTGAAACAAACTACATAAAATGATTTGTAACGCGATAAAAACAAGATAAAATATGCTAATTTAGGTTGTGTCTTAAAAAATCGCGGCTGTCCTTATATATTTTTCCAAGCCACGTAGCATCCGAAAATCATTGAATTGTATATTAAAAGTAGTTTTAAGATTTTTAAAATAAATACTATCAAGCAGTATTCATTTCAACATCACGGTAGTTTAATCTCATTTGCATACAATCATGTCCTCTGATTTTCCACATTTGGCGCTTTATTGCTTGTCCTTGAACTTTTTTCATCAATGTACCTTGGATTATATTTATTTATCATTGTAAAAGATACATTTTAACGAAGAGAAGATAATACCGGGAGGTCATAAAGTAAATGTGAGAGACCCTGTGAGATAGACAGTGATGTCCGAAATACCCCGCATGCAATGTGTTAACGTCTGTGAATATAGCAACACCGAGCATTCTTAAATAAACATAAAATTCTATGTTTTTCTTATTGTCTTTCATTTCCTTCCTTTCCTGTCGTTTACAATTCTTTTTTGATGTTGTCTTGCGAAGTCATTTTCTAAAGTTAAAGTTAACGGTATTTTTGATTTTTCACAGTGCAGATTATATTGTGTCAATAAAAAAGGATAACACCATTCTAAACTTTTGAAACTTGGTAACTGTTGCCGTAACTGTGACATTTAAATTTCTTTATATGCGTAACTCTCAAGCGAACACTTTGAAATATCTACATCTTAAGTTTCATACCGACACCTTAAAAATTCCGGTCCTCAGGGTCTCTTATATAAGGGAAGTTATTTTATGCCCACACGGGGTATATATATATATATATATATATATATGTAACGAAAAATAAACACATTTGGACCGCACGTATTTTTCATTACAATTTTTCTTTGACATGCGTAGAATAATAATTTAAAAGGAAAAATGGCAAGTAATAAATTATCTGTATGAATTGAAATTTTCAAAACTCATTCCCAGAAAAAAAATTAATTGTGCGACACTTTCAGCAATGTATAATTTAATTTATTTTTAAGAAAATTAAGAATAGTGACTTTCACCGGCGTGGAAATTTGCATAGAAAGTTGATTATTAATTTGCGTGGGTTGCAAAAATAACGGAAAACGAGGGAGTTTTCATTTGTTTTCCACAATAAGTGTTAATTATTCGATATAAATTAATTATTATTTTAAGTAACGGTTTATGTAGCATATAGTGCACTCTTTTAATAATCTTCGATTAATTTGGAATTTTTATTTTGAACCGCATTGTCTTTTACCCAAGAGCTAGAGGGAGAAAGAGAATCGTAATGAAATATATTTAATTGTATTTAAAAATTTATTATTTTATAAAACATAATGAAAATTTATAAAACATGTGAATCGAGTATTCACATGAGTATTTTAGTTGGAGTGTATATGAGTATTCTAGTACGAATGAATATAATGAGTATTCTAGTATAAAGCAGTGTATATAATGAGTATTCTAGTATAAAGCAGTGTATATAATGAGTATTCTAGTATAAAGCAGTGTATATAATGAGTATTCTAGTATACACGAGTGTATATAATGGGTATTCTGGTATACACGAGTGTATATAATGGATATTCTAGTATACACGAGTGTATATAATGAGTATTCTAGTATACACGAGTGTATATAATGGGTATTCTAATATAGACGAGTGTATACAATGAGTATTCTAGTACGAGTGCATATAATGAGTATTCTAGTACGAACGTATAATGGGTATTCTAGTATACGTGTGTATGTAATGAATATTTGATATATTAAATATGTAATATGAATATTAATTTTAAACAAACTGAGTTTACTTATATTAGTATTGGGTTGGCAATATTTTCAAGTAATTAATTTTACGCTTTATCGGATTAGCGTTACCACTCTTACGATGTGTTCTGTAAGAGAATTTGGACTAAACAAAAAATAAAAAATATACCTTATCTTTCTTAATGATTAGCGCCTTCAAAATAATACTCTTGGGAAGCTTTACACGGCTCCCTACCTTTCTTTAAAGCACCAAATGATTTCTGGACTGATACTTTCGGAATGCTGTTCAAGATGTTTGTCACTTTAACGTTGATCACATGAGTGGTTTCAAATGGACCTCGGGTCATTGCCCTTTTCAGCTTGGAAAAAAAAAATTACAATCTAGAAAACCTAAGCGATACCGAAGACGTTCGACAATGTTTATCTTGTGTTGTGTTTCTAAGAAAATTTTGGCATAACTCGCTCGTGCATCGAATTGAATCAAGAATTGTTTTCTTGTATCCTAAATGTTGGTCCCCTCATCTCGAACAACTTTGTCTAATATTTTAAGATGACCAAATGAAATTATATTCTAACAATTTATATTTAAGGACTAAATTCTCTTCTAACCCTTTCGCTAATTAAGTCAGTGCTTCTATCTGAACTTGAGGTTGTCAGTTTCTAAGTCCTGAGATTATTCTGACTTCTGAAAGTCTTCCATTTTCTGGGAGTCGATACCACTAGAAACTTCGAGATTTTGACGTTGTTTGATCTCTTTAAGATTCATCAGTTATTTTTCTTGTTTTTAAAGCTATTTCGAAGCTTTAAACTTTTATCTATGTTCATCTTTTATTGAAATAAGAACTCGAAAATTGAATAGGGATAAGTCAAAATAAACAGTGCTACTTATGTAATTTATAGGTATACCTAGGTGAAAGTCGAACATACGCTACCATACATCGATGATATTTTAAAGCTTAACAGTATTTCCATCCTTGAACTAAACATTTCTTGTATTGAGTAGAAATGGTAGAAACGTACTATTACAAGTGCCCAAGGTTGTGATAATTTATGCATAGGTACAGAACGTAAGACGTTCAATAATTTATAAACAATTGGCTATAATAATACGGAAATGATCAAATTTAAAATCTAAGCAAATTTTTATAATAAGTTCAAAGGAAATTTGTATAAATTTCAAAATGAATATTGCATTCATTGAAAACCACCAAATGGCTTCAAACTAGTAACTTGAACAAATTTTAATAAAGATTTAAAAACTACGCAATACAGCAGTATGCTGAGCAATTAGGATTGCTCCAACACAGAGGTGGGTCAAAGCTGTCTCATTCAAGCCCACACTACAGTGGCCTCTCGATCGATGTATTTCACGCAATTGAAAGGTTAAAGCTTGAATTTTACTCACAATAAAATACGGATGTGGTGTTTGATATTTTTACGCATTTTTATTTTAAAATTCGATTATGATATTAATGCTTACACATTTTAAATACCCGTAGTCGAAAAAATGTTCACATATTCAATTATATTTAGGAAAAATTCGAAATTAAAAGGTTTGATTTTTTTTCCAGAGTCATGTTATTTCAAACGTGTACGAAGCAAAACCAGAATTAAAAATCGATGACTGAAGACGACCGTTCGCAAAAATCGAGATTTTTAGGTATCATTCATTTTTGTGGTTTGTCTTTTAACCCGCTTATTTATAAAGGAATTTAGTGTATGACTTCTCTGTCGAGTCTTCTAACATGCGCACCGTTCGCTGCACGGTAGCCTCCCCGTAGCAAAAGTTTTAAACGTAAATTTCGGAAATGTTTAGATATTGTTCATAGAGAGGATAACAGGAAACGATCATTTCGAATATTTCCATGAGAAAGAACTGGACATTACTTTTCTGTCGCTATATTTAGCACGCTCTGAGACCATACCGTTTATTTTCAATCATGCAATTTTTGTCTCTATGTAAGTTTCACTTCATAAATAAGACCATGCTATAAAGATGTAATATTATTTATTGTCCGGAAATGGCGCCCTCCCCCGATCAGGCGCCTATGTGCGAGGCACAAACTGTACACCGGCCTGCGGAGGCCCTGGAAACTGGCATTTATTTGTGACCCTCAAAATGGAAACGCTAGTTAAAAGGAAGCGGACTGAAGGAGCTTTCGAAATAAATTATTTAAAAACAAGTTTGCGTTCTCATAATAGTAAGAATGTTATTCAGTGTAATTTTACTCAGAAAATAAACTACAATTGTTATGATTGTTGTTATAGTGATCTATGATTCAATTCCAAATGAATTGCAAATTAGTAAAATATTTCCCTCTTTAGCTCGAAGTGTATCTAAATTATTTAGAATCCAATTTTTCATTAAAAAAAGAGGATTGTATGAAGACGCATAAGTTAAATAGAATTATTAATAAATATAGAAAGTGGAACTTATTTATAACGAATCCGCATTTAGCGAGGAAAATATTTGTTTGACATTATAATTAAGTGTAATGCAGATAAATCGCTTTTAGTAAACAAGACCTTTGCTAACACCAAATTTAATGAGTTACATATGACGATATTTTTTAAACGAAATGTAAAAAATTCGAAAAAAACATAAATTTTGAATAAAGAAAATCAATGATCAGGAATTTGTTTTTTTTTTAAACTGAGGCGTACTCGATGGAAGTAACTTCCCAATACTTGAAATTAGAATTCTTTTATGCCTGCAAATCCTTCTTTATACCATACAGTAGGAATTCACAATAAACACCTTTTTGTGGTTAGTAATCAATGTATCACAGTAATGACTAAGTATTTAATGCACTAAACGTTTTATGACTAAAATTTCTTATTAGTAGAGATACAGTAAACACAGGGAATAACTACAGATACTTTCTTTAGCAACACCAAAAAAAGGTTTCTCTTCTTGGTGTGTAATTAACTGTTTATTGACCAATGTTCCATAAATGGAACATAATTGACATTTTTTTTCACCAATTCAAATTAACTTTTTTAAATGAAATGATAATTTATTCAATTAAATAAAAGATTGAAACATATTCCTGAATTATTTCAAGACTATTTATCTGATCGTTGTTATTTTTATAAATTTTTGAAATTGTCCATTTTGAGGCAATTTAAACTTCTGATATTAAATACTTACTTTTTTTATTTTCTCTTGAAAATATTACAAAAGCTGGAGGAATAGTAAATTAGCGAAGAAAATGAAATAATTTGATTAAATAGCACGCGAAGAACATTTCACTTTCAATGTCCCATAAATGAAACATTGGCCACTTTTGGTTTTAGTGCAGACTTCCCGTACAATACATGGCTGCGTTTCGCGAATTCCCAGACGGCTGTACTTCTACGATCTGCTAGACGTAAATACTTCAATCTAATAGACAGAAATATTTCTTTTCTGCTTCGAATTTTATCTTGTTCTTTCGGGTTGTCAATAAAATGGAAAAAATATTTCGAACAGTTGAAGAAGCTTTGGATTATTTTAATTCTTTGAGTGATTTAAAATTATCAGTTAATTCGGAGGATCATTACGATATTTGTCAACTGTCGTATGTCGAAAACTATTGACTTCCAGATAAAGTAGATATTGATAAAAATGAACTTGAAGTTGCTAATCCGTCTTATATTAGTGAGCAGGTGAGTCTACTTCTAAAATTTCGCCCCATAGGACCTGACAAAGCCCTTATATCTACTGCTTAAAATGAACAATCTACGTCAATGATATTCTCATCAGGGGCAAAATCTCGTTCAAGAAAAAAGCAAATTAAAGAAACAAGCACTAAAACTTGTCACAGAGAGAGGGGGGGAGAGGGGGGGAGGGAGGTTCCAAAATGGAATGACAAAACTGCTTTTGACAGCAATAGTGCGACAGAAAAATGTTTTTTATTATATGCATTGGTGAATCCAGAGATGGGTTTGAGCCCCTCCTCCCAGGTAGGCTGAAGAAAAACTAGAAGCAACTGATTTATTATGCAAAATTATGGAATATGATGAAGTGGTCTGTACTGTCTCACCTCACAGAAGGATCTGTGCCCCCTGTTTTTTTTCTAGATCCGCTTATCGTTATATGTATATTTATCAGGCCTGTAAAAAAAAGGGGTTGAATGTTCACCTCTCTATTGGAGAAATCTTGACATTAACCCGATGGGAAACAAGTAAGGATATTGAACCAAAAATATCTCTGATTTTAATATCACCCACCGTTGGAAAATCCTGTGTGCAAACTTATGCATACATCAAGGTTTACAAAAAGAAGGTAGAAAAATTAGGAAAGAGGGAGGTAAAACACTTCACTTGACTCCTATAATGTTAAAATTGTTTGTTTTTTGTAATTGGGGGGGGTCGCCACCCCATGTATGACCATCATATATATATTTGTTTATATTATATGTTCTGTGTGTTAGCAAATAGAATTTTAAATGTACTCTCAAATTTTGATCACTTCGTATAATCAATAGTGGACAACATTCCACTTTTGGAACATGATGAAAAATGATAATAATCATTAAAAAAAATTTTTAGATTGTATATCTAAGTAAGTTTATAAATAAAACACAGAAAATGAAAGAAACAACCAAAAATGTATTGGAATATAAGAGCGGACTATAAAGGATTAATAATTTAAAAGTTCCTTCATAACATCTTCCTTTACTTAGTTTATTACAGTCAAACCTCGTTAAGACGAACACTTAGTGGAACAGAAAATCCGTTCGCATTAAGAGTAATTCATCTTATTCGGAAAGGATGGTATGCTATACGATCTGCCGAGGTTTCAGAAAACGGTTCATACTAATAAAAATAATTCGTCTTAAAGAGGTTCGACTGTATCCTGAAATTCAAGTGGTAATATTATATGTTGCTTTTTACATTTTAAACAGAATCAAAGCTAATATTTTTGTATGCACGTTGCCTGCATACATATATTACTGATCCAAGTTTTATTGGCGAAGTTTAGAAATTTTAATACTAAAAAGCATTTAGCGAGCATTTTCGTCACTCTTAAGCTCTTCATTATATACGAGTCCTATCGTATATATAAATGTATTTATGGAACTACGCCGAAACGTTTCCTCATGTCAAGGAAGTAATAATTAGAGCATATAAATTATCATGATGTCAACATCTGAACTTTAAAGTCTGCTTACTGACATCAAATTACTGAGATCAAGTTTAGCCTATTCTTGCGGTTTATTTAATGAATGTCGTGTTAGAGAATATAACGTACAATTAAGCTTAATGGCTTCTCTAATAAAAGACTCCTTGACCTTCTTTATTGCCTACTAAACACGAGTCAAAGCTCCTGGACAAAGTTCTGCCCGCATACTTAAATAGGAACCTTCTGGGATTGAAAACACTATAAAACGTTCGTTATGAGAATTACAGGATTGGAGTTTATAGCAGTTCAAGCCGAAGTAACGAGCCGTAAATGTCTTGATATAAGATAACGTATTAACCAGTATTGATAAGAATTTATACATTATTTCTTAAGAAAGTAATGAAATAAATACTGTTTTATGAACACACACAGTGGGCTCATAATTAAACTTTAGATTTCGGAATGCTTAACTATAAAGAAAAGGATTCTGTGGAAATATTTTGTGTTTAACTTGAGATTTCCTGTAGCGATTTTATTTCACCGAAAACAAACACTAATTCCGAAAGTTGTGCTAGGGTAAAACATGAAACTGCAGTACTGTAATAGAAAATTTAAAGCGTCACAAAATTTACGATACTCACTCTATATCAGGTGATTTGATTACATGTGATGTGTGGCTACTTTGTTGGCAACCTACCGAAATCTTCAACTCAACCACAGAACCTAGATGCACAACGTTGAACCAGACTTGGATGTATCGTGTAATGAGGGCCCAGTGACCCATTGTGTTGATTATATTCATGGTAAATAAAACCTTTGAGGCGTCTACGTGGCCACAGACGTGTTAATCATCAAATATGCTAATGTGTAATCATACAACGTGTCAAATAGGTACAGTAAATTTTGCAACCTTCTGAAATATGTACTATAGAAAGAGTGACCAATTTATTTGTTTTGAGATCGACATTTTATACGAAGAAATCACTCGCGAGCTGTCTATCAAAGTCGTGAAATTTGTTGCGTTCAAGCTAATCGATACTAATCAAGCCAATCAATGGCTAATTTGTCTGGGAGCGGTTTTTTCAATTCAGCAAGGTTAAGGAAATTGTGATTACCGGTTTTTATTTTTGGTTTCATCTCAATCTCGCCAAATTGGCGACTTATATGCAATAACAAACAGCAGTTTTGTTCTAAATAATTATTCCAACCAGAAAGCTGTTTGTTAATAAAAACCCCAATCAAATATCACAAATAAACACATATAAATATAATAATAATATATATTATATAATAAAAACCCTAATCAAATATCACAAAACAACACGTAATTAATAAAT
>QLNU02014176.1:137537326-137568557 GCA_006491805.2 Dysdera silvatica
CTGTTGCTGAGAGTTCAATACATCTCTGTTTGTTGCAACATCATAAAATAGGGCATTTACAACACAATATCACATAACCGGATACTGACCTTCTATCATTTGGATTAGCTCCGAAATCAACATTAACATACACAGTTAATTGAAAATCATTTAAATTATCCTTTTTGTACTCAATTGGAATTTTATAGTCCTTTTGAAATATCTCAAAATTCTTTTTAGAACATACCAAACAGCATCCGTTGGATGTTCTTGAAGTTGGTATAAACAATTGACAGCAAATAAAATATAAGTTATAGTTATATAAGCTAAATATAATAAGGAACCTACAAGTTCACGATATGGTCCATGAAAAACATTACCTTTTTGAAAATCAGCGGGGGTAGATTCCGGTTCTATGGAAATAGTACATGTTTTACAATCAAGCATATCAAACTTTTTCAACAACCTTATAATATAAGACTCTTGATTCGTGAATAAACTATTTCGGGTAAACTCTAATTGAATACTTAAAAACTCTGAAGCTTTTCGAATTTTAAGCATTTCAAATTCTTTGGACAACAGTTCAGTCATAACATTAACTTCATGACCATCCGAACCTGCGATTAACAAATCATCAACATAAAGAGATATTATAATTTTGCTTGTGTATACATGTCGTACAAAAATACAAGGTTCACTATCTAACGGATTGAAACCTAGTTTCTTAATAAAATTGGAAAACTTTTCAAACCATTGACGCGGTGGTTATTTCAACCCATACAAACACTTTTTGAGTACACATTTCTTACCGCTATTATCATTATATCCCTGAAGTTGATCCATAAATATAAGTTCGTTTAAGTCACCATTTAGAAAAGCAGATTTAACATCTAATACATGCACATTGAGGTTTTCTTTAAGTGCAATTAATAAAATTAAACGTAATGCAGAAATATTAATAACTGGTGAAAATGTATCATTGTAGTCGATTCCTTCTTTTTGTATAAAACCTCGAGCTACGAGACGTGCCTTATTTCCCCATCTCTCTTTTGTTGCAATACCCATTTACAAGAAATTGATCGTTTGTTTTCTTTTAATTCAGCAAGTTCCCAGACATCATTAATTTTCATACTCCTCATTTCTTCATGCATTGAGGCCCTCTACTTTCATTGTTCATCTTCAGACAAATTAACAAGATTATCAAAAGATAATGCCTCTCGACATGCCAACATTGCCTCATACACTTCTGGGCCGGGAAATCTAATGGGTTGTCTTTTTAATCTAGAGGACCTTCTTTGAGTTTCCTGCTCTGGATTGATCTCTGGAGTATTATCATTGATTTGAGCAACATCGTCATGTTCAGTTACCGCTATGCTGGGATCTAGAATATGAGAAGCGTATCTTTTACTATCATTACCAACATTCTTTTCCTCAATAAATTTTACATTTCTAGACATTGTAATACGATTTCTCATGGAATCCCTCAAACGATATCCCATTTTGGATTACTCAACAAAAATCATCATTTTCGATTTGTCATCCAGTGTCTTTCTCAACGAATGTGGTATATGCATGTACGCATTACATCCAAATACGCGTACATTTTTTTAGAATGGGATTTTATTCATACTTTAAATAATCAGGGGTACTATTGTCAATTGAATTGCTCGGGACTCTATTTTTAAGATAAGCTGTAGTCAAAATCGCATCACCCCAAAAGCTTTTTCGTAAATTAGACCCAAGTACCACAACTCGTCCTTTATCTAGGAGTGTCCTGTTCGCTCACTCACCTACTCCATTTAAGGCCGGGGTATAAGGGGGTGCTGGATCTATATTAATTTCAGCATCAGAATCACATCTGACAAGTTCACCCGTTACATATTTTTTCGCGTTGTCACACCTTATTTTACTAACTGAAGGAATATATTTAAAGAACATCTTAAGTTCGTTTACAATATCACTTTTTCATTTAAGTAAACGAATTTCAGTGAAACGTGAAGAATCATCAAGAATGGTGATGAAATATCGCTCACCTTCAGTTTCAAGAACTATTTGTCCACAAAAATCCGTACGGAATGGGCCATGGGCTTAATTTCCCATGGGCTTAATTTCCCATTTTAATGGTCCATGGGCTTAATTTCTTTTCTTCTCGGACCCTTTCCCCCCCATAGGTGCTTCACTTTGCTTTGCACGAACACACACATCACAAAAAGATGAGGATGTAAGAAGTTTTAATTAATTTAATGCTTGGTTAGATGAATGTCCAAGCCTTCGATGCCATAAATCACAATCATCTTTACTTGTGGAAAGACAAATTTCTGAATTGGGTATAAAGTCACTTACATATTATCGGAAATCATCACGATGACCAAAGAGTACACTGCCAGTCTTCGTTTCGATGAACACGTTTTCATTTTTAAAAATTACGCCATAACCTGCATTTTCGATATTTTTCACAGAAATTAATTGACCACTAAGATTTGGCACGAAAAATACGTCTTTCAAAATTATTTCCTTGCCACTTTCCTTGCCATGAAAATATTTTCATTAATTAAATATCATATGCTTTCAGATCAGTTTATTATAAGACTCATTTCGAGCTTCTTGATAAGCGAAGACTAAGGAGACGAAATTAGGAACGCATTGTTCAGAAACAGAAAAATAACTGTTCTTGCTTTTATATTTCTGACCTTATTTGGTAAAAAATAGCGGTGAATAGATGCCATGACAATTTTTTAACTCTTTGCTTTGTTGGATAGCCTTCCCATTGTACATTTTGTTATTAACTACGATGTTCCCTAGCTTTTTGACAATACTTTCACTTATATATATATATACACTCTACAAGAGTGTTGAAATATAAGCAATTTAACACTAGACAATCCTTGTGATTAAATTACTTACATTTCAGTTTCCTTACCACATTAGTTTCCTAATTAATTAAGTAAGAAATATGTAACTAAGGCTATGGTAGAAAGAGTGATGTAACGTTATGGTTTGTACGCTTATTGTTTATTATAGATTTCTGTGTTTATGGATTTGAGTTGTGTACCATTTATGTATACCGGATATGTATAGAGAGTAGAGAGCCCTAATTACGTGCCCCTAAGGTTTTTCTTCCCTAAAGGAAGAACTAACCGAAGCCAAAGTCAGAAAAAAATGGAGAAGCAACCTTAAACCTTTAAGTAAATAGATAGACGACCGTAATTTCCAATTGGATTTCAAGACATTAGCAAACGTCGATAAAATAACTTTAGACACAATGGATGGACGGATGAAATAGAAAAATGTCTTAAAAAACAAGGAAACGAAGTATAAGTAACAAAAGCGAGTCATAAATATTTGGAGAGCTATTCCTCCAGCGGAGGGTAAATAAAAGTTGCATATAATGCTGGTACTATTTTAAATTAATTATTACAACCCCATTTTTCGAATTACCATTTATTATAAGAAATCCAAAAACATCATGTCATAATAAAATAAAATAGTTCTTAAATGTAAATACATAACTCTAGGGAACTCTTTTGTTTCGATGGAGCAATTCTCAGTCCATGAGCACGTAGAAACACACTTATGTTAGATTTCAGTTTCTATTAAATATTTGATAGGAGTTGCTGTTGTTGCACAAAAATGAAATTACAAGTCTCTGTTTTAAAACAACATAGAACTTTTCGTTCTCCTTTTTATAGTGATTAAATTTAATATGTACTTATATTTGAAACAGTCTATTTTCATGCAATATATATTTTCAAATTTCCGGCGTCCCATCCCTTGGAGGACAGAATAATAAATAAGAGCTGAATTTAAACTACCATCTATTTTCACGAAACAATTTTAAATGAATTGTTCATTACGCAAACATAAAATTTGAGATCTTGGCCCCATGTGAATTTTGAAAAATGTCTTTTATAATGACATACTTTTAAAAACTGGAAAACCTGTTTGCGGAACATGTATCTCAAAATTAACGATACACCGATGGAAGAAGCACTCTCTTTAATTAAACAACAAAAATAAGTACCAAAACATAAAGTATTTTCAAAGAAAAAAATACTACGGCATAAGGAGTCTTACATTTCAATAATAAATCAAGGGATAATTCTCAGGATTTCTGTAAATAAAAAGTAAAAAAATAGGTTTGTTTGTTTGTTTTTTGGTTTTACGGCTCAAAGACTACAGTGGTCATGCTGCGCCGGGACCTACAGTTTTCCGAGGAATCCGAACCTCTTAAGGCCTGGGGAACCAAACCCCGGACTACAGTGAGCAGTGCGAAAAAAAAAATAGATAGAATGTTCTCGAACATAAAATGATTTCTTAAAATAAATAGTGAGATGTCTGAGAGAATGTCTTCATTAATTCAGTAAAATTAAAACCGTAAAGGAAATAATTAAAATTATACTTTCTCTTATTAGGAAGGAAACTTCGATATTGTTATATCCGTAATACATATTCTTGTAAGCTTTCATTAATTGAATATTTCTCATATGATACACGCACATTAAATTGACTACCACATGCTCCACAAAAATTTTCATTAAATTTTCATTGAATTTTCATTGAATCTTACATTCACTTCTCTTATTCAGTTGAATATCGTATGCACTACATACATATTCACATAAAATTCACGCGCATTTAATTGGATATCACACATATTTGTGACCACCATGTTCATTTTATCCATCGTTGTCAAAATATATGCGAAATCTATCAATATTGCCGCGTATCAATACCAAAAGCACTCAAATTTTAAAGCAGCATATTAAATAAGAACCAATAAAATGGCACATGAATTTCAATTACAAAAAAACATATACACACATATACTCATGCATTTAATTGACTACCAGTATGACTTATACTTTGCTTACCGTATAATTTCTGGTTAGACGTATTTTGTGTTTTTAGTAATTGAGAGGCTGCCACCATACAGAGGATTCTTACAGTAGATGAAAAAAAAATTGCATTCAGGGAAATGGTTGTGTATCGCACGAGAGTGATCGGTATAATGGATGCTGCTAGCCTCGATCCATAGAAGGGAATGTTTGAATTGACCACGTATGCGAGACTCCAAATCACTGGAGGCCAGAACTTTTCACTGATAAGATTTTCTTTGTTATCCTCAAGTTTACACCTGTAAAAAGGAATGTACTCGATTCTATCCCTCGCCATATTTGGAAAAGATATATTTATGCTGGAAGTCGTGTGCTTGCATGAAAAGTCATGTATTTAAGCAGATATCTTATTCTTTATGTATTGGCGAATTTAAAACTCAACGGACAGATCTACAGAGTCGAAATGCTGGACTCTGTCTTTCGTCCGTATGCGTATGAATTGGGCGATCTATTTGTACTGAAGGTAGATAATATCTGCCCTTAAACAGTACGCCATTTGCAGCAACGGTCTTGAAAAGAAGCCTGTAGTTCATATAGAGTTGCCAGCATGCTCTCCTGAATCGAATCCTATGGATCGTGCCTGGAATGCTCTTAAGTGGCGTTGATGACAACTAACCCCTTTCTTAAACACTGCAATTGCATAAAGCTGCTTTGCACGAACAATGGGTGAACCCATTGATACCTCACAAGAATCTCACAAGAATATCTCACAAGAATCTCATTGATATCATTAATAGCATGAAATATTGCAATCAAGTCCATATTGATGCTCGTGGTCGCAACAATATGTTGCAAGGTACTTTTTCCTGCTTCACCTTATTATCTATATCCAATTTTTTTATTTGTGTAGCTAATACAAAATGCAACAATTTGGCATCACATATTCTTACGTATTCAGTACTATAATAAAACTTTTCACCAAATTTTATCCAAATTTGGTTGCGTACTTTGTTAGTTATTACAATTTTTTTGATTTGATGCTTTATTCATGGAAATCTCTTTAGTTTGTGCATACGTTATTTAAACTCCGTAGAGAATTTAATGACACAATTCGCATGCAGGAATATTTAAATAAACTAAAGTCATAGCTAAATGATTAAGGTATGCAAATTTTATATATCAAGGGAGCTACTTTATATAAAATTAAATTTTTCTTCATAAAAATTAAATGCAACTGTTTTAGCTAATTTATTAGGATTTTCTTTTACCGAAGGTTCTATAAAATATTTAAGCTATAGAATCAGTTTTGTATGTTATGTGAATATGAACATCAAATCACAAAGCGTTTATCAAACCTTCGATAAGGTGAGAATTTGGGTATGTGGAACTTCGTTACATGAGAATTCTACTGAAATGTTATATTAAAATTTCATCTTAAACTGAGATCTCATCAATGACACAAAACATCTTTATCCAGTGCAGAACCTTTTCTAGGTGTTTTGCCACCCTAGTCATGAATTGAAAAATGCGGCGCCCAACCTATTACTACCATAACTTTTTGGCCTATATCCCCCCTCTCTACCACCACCATCATCTAGCTACAAAACAATATAAATTTTCTGTAATTTTCTTTCAATATAAATTTTCTCTTTAATATTTTTAATCATTAAACCCGTTAATTATATTTATATTTTAGACATATTAATTATTTTGTAATATTAGAATATTGTGAATAGTAAAACAATTGCTACATGTTATAATTGTTTAATTTCAACATTTTATATTTTTGAAAACTGAGATATTAAAGGAGTAATATTTCAAAACACAACGTTGTATTATCAGAGCTAGAAGGCTTAAATGTATTAGATATGAAAGAACTTGTGTGCAAAATTAAACAATGAAACACATCAAACATTTTTACATTCGTCAAAGTAAAGACTTACTGAGTAATTGTCCCGTATTCTTTTGAAACAATTCGATGTTTTAATTTTTCGTCTTTTTAAATTTTTCTCAATTGCTAAATTTTATCTCTGTGTGACTAGAATTAATTTTTTACGCCATTTTGCCCGCTAAGCCGTCACCTACTCTGGCCAAATGGTAGAAACCACCATCCTGACCCAGTGAAATATTTTTTAAGATAATGCTATGAAGAAGAAGAGTACATTTTGGAGGCTATATAAAAAGCCGTATTTATTTTAATTTAAATATATCGTACAAAATATTTGTACAAAACTTATAGAGAGAAGGATACTCGTCCCAAAGGAGCTCTACTTTTAATATTTTAAACTATATATCTCGTGAATTCTTAAATGCTCCATCATAGTTGTAAAAATATATTAAGTTTAAAGAATATGTAACATTACCACACACACGAAGAAAATTATGTTGTGGCTACAAATTAAATTTAACAAATGACAATAAATTAAAAATCTTTAACTTTAATTTATGTGAAAATGGGAAATTAAAAAAAGAAGGAAATATCCATTAATTTTGCGGACAAGAAACTTTAATTTTTTACTCAATGGCTAACCATCTTGTAAAGGTGATTTACTGAGTCCTAACGCATTTCAGATTTTACCTTAGGGGTATTGGGTTTCCTTGCACCCCGTTGTCAAGATCACCCCATTTCCAAGATGGCCGCCATAGCGGGCTATGTTCATACCCACCTAAACAGGCCGTGTTTCTACCTCCAGGATATGACGATGGTTTTTTTTTATTTCATGATATTTATTTATGATTTTTAATCGAGTACACCATTTTCCCTCTCGATTTTTTGTAATTATCGTGAGTTATTGCATATTTTTTTAATTTATATTTCCTGATTAATAATAATAAGTATGGTTGTGCTTATCCGAGTTTTCCTAACTTTCATTATCCCTATCTATTAATTATTCTTACAGAAGTCCTTATTTTATATCATTTTTTTCTTTTATAAATTGTCAAAATTGGAGGGACTACCATTTTTCTACTTATTACTGCAATGAAACTTTTAATCACACAGGAGTTAATTTTATACAGAATATCAATTTTTTTTTTATAATTATCGGATTGTTAAAACTCGGGAATCATTTCCTCGTTGCTTATTTTTACAGCAATGGAAATGTGTATCTTGTGACGATTACGAACATTGTTTAATTGTTAAAATTCGTGAGACTACCATTTTTTTTACTTACTACTGCAATGAAAGTTTTATTCCTATAGTAGTTAATTTTATTTTGATCGAGATAATTTTATATGAATAATTCACTCTCTCTCTAACTCTTTTTTTTGTAATTATCAGACTGCTAAAATTCGGGGGATTATTTATTCTCTGATTATTTTTTACTGCAATAGAAATATTTATCTTGGGCGGACTACCAGTAATTAAAAACCAGTAATTAATCTTTATTAACTGATATTAATATACCTTAGCTGAAGAAAAAAATAATTCATTTGTAATTAATCCTGATTAATTAATATTAATACATCTTCGCTATTGTTTTTCTTTTTCCCCATTCTCCTTTTTTATCCATTATCATCGCTATCTCGTCGATGACTATTCTCCTTGTTCATGGGTGTGAAAATTTCTCTCCACCTTATTTTCTAATAATGTCAATGTTCTCCGGAAAACACACAGATCACCATTATACTCGGATTTCTCGCACGTGGTTTTGAAAATTTCGCCAAGTTTCAACATGGAAGCTATCTTACCATGAACGATTTCAAACGATGGTAAATCTCTATAAAAGACTTTTGTTGTAGTTAATGCCGTTGCTGTCCCTTGAAAGTCATGCGATGATAATACGTGTACATACTATGCAGAAAACAAGAGAATTTGACTTCCGTTGATTCTCTGCATAAATAAAAGTGCACGGAAATTTCTAGGTAAAACGTAGGTTCCGATGAAGAATGGTCTTAAATGCCTTTATATCGTAAAAGCATATAAATAACTATCCACAATTCTTCATATTATCACAAGAAAAAACAAAGAAATACATGACTTTCCTCACATTGTCTTTGATCTCTCATGTAAACAATAAGAAAAATGTGTGTATTATTTTTTTTTTATTTTTAATTTTTTTAATTGAATAAAATGTATCCCCTCGTGCCTTCGTGTACCACGAAACGTACAGAACTAAGTTGAAACACTAACACACATATTGAAAACAAAAAATGAAATACAATAAAAGAAGTAGCTAAAAATATATATAAAAATAAAAAAAATTAAAACTCCAATTTATGCACAAAAGGCAGGAATATCTACCCTGGATATCCTATTCAGGAATATCTATCCTGGATATCCTATTCAGGAATATCTATCCTGGATATCCTATTCAGGAATATCTATCCTGGATATCTTAAAAACATTATTGTGTATTTTTTATTATGACATAATGAAACCACGATGTGAATAAAGTTGATGTGCGAATTCTGCATACGGATATAGATAGTTTCTTTTATAAAAGTAAAATCATCGACGGTTATAAGGTTATGCCACGTTTTTATCGATAGCTTTTGAATAGGCGTGAATATCCATCATATAATATAGATCCCTTTCAGAAATACAAAACAAAATCAGAAGAAAAGATGAAATTAATGGAAAATTAAATAGAGAATTCATCTCTCTCTAAGACCGAAAGTGCATGTCTTTAGTTTTAATAAAGAAGAAGTGAAGAGAGAGCTAAAGGTATGAGCTAGGTTTTAGTTAGAAACCATCTAAAATTCCAAACACTGTAAAACTTCACTCTTCGAAAACACGAAAATGAGGAATGGGATGAAATCAATGCCAAATATAAAGCATGTAATGTATAACTTGGAGACAAATACAAAAATCCTTATACCAATACGATGATCAAATGAACTCTTCACCCCCTACGAATAGGCTGCCTCCGAGAGGGGAGGAAAGATCTCATCCCCAGACGACATGTCTCAGAAGAGGGAAAATCTCTCCCATACCCGGAACTTGGGTTGTTTGTAAACAAGATGTACGCGGTTTTCAGAAACATTACTCCTCATTATGGATAATAAACATTTCATTGCAGACAGACAGAATGCAATTTGAAGTGCGACGAGGAATGGAACCCAATTAGAGGGAGGCATTCGAAGAAGATATTACCTTTTTAAAGGAAATTTAAGGAGCTTTTCTCAGACCAAACTTGCTTATTTGTAAACAAGGAATCACCGACCAAAGAAAAATTAATGCCCCTAAACTGGAATAAACTTCTTATACCGGACAGATAAAAGGAAACATCGATGGCGGCAGGGTATTTATGCTGCCCCAGCTTCTAAGGGTATGAATATAAATAAACGGTTAGCTGACATACAAGAAGAATTTATCTTTTTAGGGAAAATTTCAGCAGCTAAGGTAGGAACACTTGAATACTTTTGTTATAGCTGGCCGCTCTCTAATACAGGAAATAGCTCTACGGTAAAAGAATCTTTGTTACCGAGGTCAAAGTTTAAGAAACAGTGGATTTCTAGGAAAAAAAATCACGCTTACGTATAAACAGAATTGTAGGATTGCTGAAACTTTTTCTCTGATTGTACCCTGATAATGAAAAGAAAGAGGGGGGATAACTATAGAAACTGTTTTTCTCCATTCAGCATCCAAAACTAACGGAGTACGCTTCGTAGTCCGCCCGAGATAAATACTTCCATTGCAGTAAAAATAATCAGCGAGTAGATAATCCCCGAATTTTAACAGTCTGATAATTACAAGAAAAAGAGGATAATTGATATTCATATAAAATTAACTAGATCAAAATAAAATAAACTCGTATGGGAATAAAACTTTTATTGCATTAATAAGTAGAAAAATTTGTAGTCCCATGAATTTTAACGATTACCAAATGTTCGTAATCCTCCGGAGATAAATTTTTCCCTTGAAGTAAAAATAATCAGCGAGGAAATAGTCCCCGAATTTTAACAATCTGAATAGGATAATTACAAAAAGATTAATATTTATATAAAGTTAACTCCTGTGGGAATAGAAGCTTCATTGCAATAATAAGTAGAAAAAATGGTAGTCCCACGAATTTTCACAATTAGAAAAAAGGAAAATTGATATAAAATAAGGACGACTGTAGGAATAGTCAATAGATAGGTATGATGAAAATTAGGAAAACTCGGATAAGCACAACCATACTTATTATTATTATTATTATTATAAACCATACTAATTACTATTAATCAGGAAATACAAATTAAAAAAAAATATATGCAATAACTCACGATAATTACAAAAAAAATCAAGACGAAAAATGGTATAATCTATCAAAAAGGAAAAAATAAATACCAAGAAATAAAAAAAACCTGGTCGTACTCATGAAGGAAGAGACACAGCCTGTCACGGATGGTTGGAACATAGCCCGCCATGACGGCCATTTTGAAAACGGGGTGCAGGAAGTCCAATACTACTTACCTTCTTCATTGACATAATTTATTATGCTTAGTTCCATGATTTTATTCATTCACAAAAGCAAAAACGGATAGCCGTAACACTTACGATAGCGCAATGCGAAAACTGAAGTAATTCAGAATAATTTTTAAGTATCAGTGCGCATGCTATAAAAAAAAAAGCAACCGTCAAGTAAGCAGCACGCACTATTTTTTACTCCAGGGTAGCATTCTAAATTTCGCCTTTTCACCACCGGTATTGAATTCGACCTTCTTTCATACTGACTATTCCTTTTGTTATCCAACTTTCCAAATAGCCTAAAATAGGTTGGACTTCAGTCGACAAAACTAGCAATAAATCATCCTTCCTCAACTCAAAGGCAGCCCGAGAGAGAGAGGAAGGTTATATGAGTTCAAACGTTTTTAAATTAGATGAAATCAAAGATTTCCTCTGGGGAAAGAAGCAAAATTCAACGATTATTAAAAAAGGAGAAACTTAGGAACGAAACTTAACAGTTCCATTGAATTTCCGTTTTCTTCAGAAGTTGGCTATGAAAAGGGAAAAAATCTTTAATGTCTCTGATCAGGTGCAGATTTTATGAACCACCATATCTCGTCTCCAGAAGATCTGTAGTATTTCACTCTCCCCTTTTTTTCTCAGGTTTTGATTTTCCCTTTCTTATTCGCGTTTTTTTTTAAAGATATTCCAGTGATGACGAATTCAGATTGCTGATAATTGCCGCATACTTTTCCCGAACTTATCTGATTTTGTTTCCGAAGAACTGACGATTTTGTTCTTTCTCCTACACCAATAAATTTACATTTTTATCATAGAGAATTTTAATGGAATTAGGTACCTAAAATTATAGAAGAAAGTCTTACGTGATTTAAAAATATTGATAAAATTGAAATGTTCTTTGGGCACCGAATTTAATCTGTAATATTAGAGATTAACCTAGATACGCTAGAGGTGAATTTTTATACTATAGAATTTGGCATCCAGATATATCTTATTATGTATTATATTTATTTATCAGGAAAACTGCAATACAAGGAACTGAAGGAAAGTAAATTATAATATCCGTTCATAAAACAATGTTTATTCGTTATTTCTTATTTCAAATTTCAGTAGTATCGCTAAAAATCTTCCCCTCGGTTTCATGCAAAAATTTATTCTCTAATTTTTATTTTATTTGTAACATTACAACGATGTTTTTTTTAAATTTTTTTTCAAAGTAAAATACGATACAAGCAATAATACGATAAGATGGCTCATGTTGTTATTAAAGGTATTTTACCCGCTTTACGTTGTCTTGCATATTTTATCGTATTACATCGTCAATCTGTGTATTCTCTCTTTACTTCTCCAGAAAAGCAATTTAGTTCATATTGTCAAATTATCACAATACCACCTGCAAATATAGAGTTCATACAAAATATGCTACGTGCTAAACATTCATATAAAACGTTAAGGAAAAACAAAGTAACAAAATTTTTAAAAATTATTTGCAAACCACTCTTTTTTCATGTGTCTAATATATGGATTTTGGGATGATTCCATTTGTTGGTCGTCATTGCTCTATGGATAAGTGTTTTCTATATATGTATTTTTGCCTTGCATATATAATAAGCCAGTGAAAAGACTGAACATTCATAGCAAGCCTTTACAGAAAGACGTTTCATGTAATTCGTTTTAACCTGACGCTGTAGAGCATAAAAATAAAGAATTTGTCGATACGCTAGATTTAAATTTTTTTCCGCGAAAAAATACAAATTTGTCGCCAACTTCAACCTGCCTGTATTATGTCAACAGCCTTCAAGTAATATCGCCATGAAATATTTTAAGGATTGTAGAAATCCTTGTATATTCGAAAAGAATCGAATGGTCTTGTTTGTAATTTTTTTTTTATTTGAATCTTATGTGAAGTTAGTCATCGTAAATTCTTTTATATGTTAATATTTTATATTTTTTTAATTTCAGTTCAACAGATTTATGGCTTTAAAGAATTAAATGATCATAAGTTTAAGAACCTATTTCTAATAAAAATCATATACCGCACTTAGTGTTTAATGAAATAATTTATTAAAGAAAGAAGAAATAAAAATAAAAAAAAATACTCAAAGTGTGTAACGTGTTCCATTTCCATATGACCCAAATTTATACATAACAACTAATGCCAATTTTTCCTGATTATACTGCTAACAGCAGTATCAAACTAGATGTGTTGAAAGTTGCTCAAAAGCATAAATTTTTAAAAGGGAAAATATATAAGCTACCATAAGCTCTGAAGGAATATTTTACGAAAGTTTGACTCTTAAGGAGCCAATTAATTATATCCAACAATGAATGAATTCATAATTATGAGTCAGAGTTAGTGAGACAACTCCAAAACAATTTATTATATCTTTATCTAAAGTCCAATGTATCATAAAGGGCGAAGCATGTTCCAATATTTAAACAACTGAGTCCAAAAATAATACTTGCACAGCTATATTCATAATTCGTGAGTATAAATCTGCAGGGTGAGATATATAATTCTATGAATTCCAGTGCTTATAAAATTGTGACTCACGGAATCTTAGTCATTCTATTTCGTTTCCTTATAAATGGCTGTGTCTACCAACAATTGTATCAATATTTAACTTTAATTAAAACAGCTTTGGTGTCAGCAATGCAGCTCTCGCAGAATAAATACTATAGTAAATTTTATTTCTAACAACTAGCAAAGGAAGTAATCCACATGTTTTCCTATGAAATTTGGTGGATTTGTAGGAGGGGGCTATTTTACACGTATTTTTTTTATCGACTAAAATATACGTCTAGGGAGTGAGCTCGTCCCCTAGAAAATCAGCCATATTTTTGTTCTTCGGCTATAATTTCTGAATAAATCATAACATATATGTACAGGGTGTCCCAGAAGGTCGTTATCAAACTTCTAGGGGTTGTAGGAGACACCAAATGAATCTTATCGGCCAATGGAACGCATGTCCGAAACGGAACCGGTTTCGCAATAGAGTGAATTTAGTGTATACGTCCACCTCGCGGCTGCGTAACCAATTACATCATTTAAAATATTTTTTCAAAAAAAGGATTTAAGTAATTCATCTAATAACACAGCAGAGACAAAAACAATCGGAATGCCCTTCTCTGATCCGGATCTGTGCAGCAGATACTGAGAAATAATGCCTTTTTTTTTAGCGCACTGGAAATAAATTGGGAACTGCCAAATATATGCAGCAGGTAGAGGTCATGAAAATAGACAATTTTTGTTTAGTCACTGTTTTTCCTAAAATTAGCCGTTTGGCCGCTGTAGTGAATTTAGTTTTTGTATCCAATGCATTCGTTATCACATATGGCAAAATGTGTCATTTAAGAATTTCCAAAATTATTTAATGCCGACGGACGGCGGCCTGTTTCTGTTTGGCAACTTGGTATTGTTCCTAAATGCTACTTCCCCTGTACATACATGTGCACGTAGGAAAAGTAGTGCGCCTAGACGATACTTGCCCTACATTCATATCTGTATAGAGGGAAAGTACACATAGGGGCTGAAAAAATCTGCTGCTGACCTGATGGAAGACAACACAAGTAATATTCCATTGTAGTAAACCATGCCCACCTTCACCTAATGACGGCCCTGACTAAACTATATAAAAATGTGGATTATATGAATTAAATATAGATTATGATTAATTTATGTCAGAGTATATGTATTTCAGTAATATTAAATAACTTCGACAATTTTATCGACACAGCTGAGATTTCTTTGACATTGTCAATATTGTTTGACCCCAGTTCGGTCTAATACAATATTAGATATGCACTTATCAGTAATTACAACTCTTCAACACTTACAAACTTTACTTTCTGATCTGTCAGACCAATACGAACAAGTTTTACATAGGAAGTTGTGTCCGGAAAGACGACCGTTAAGAGGGCGATGTTCGAAGGCGTACTGGAGACGGGGAAGCGGGATCATTTCAGGTGAGGGCGTTGCAGGAGAAGGATGCATCGGTTCAGTAACAGTGAATTGGCAGATATGCATTACGTTTATGGCGCCGTGGATGGAAATGGACGTGCCGCCGTACGCATGTACCAAAAGCGCTTCCCAAACAGACGTCGTCCAAGTCGTTCATTGTTTGGACAATTGCACCGCAGATTATGTGAGTTAGGTGCTTTCCATGTATCCTCTCTCGTCAGCCATCAACGTACTACACGCTCACCTTTCGTAGAGGAAACTGTGTTACGGGAAATTGAGAGGAACCCGCAAATAAGTATAAGAGCAATCTAACACAACCTTGGTGTGTGTCGCTCCAGAATTATGCGTACATTGCACGAGGATAACATACACCCGTACCATATTCAAAGAGTATAGGCACTGGGCTCAGCCGATTATCCCCCAACGTGTTGCATTCGCACTTGGATGCAAGTTTCTCACAATCGACATTTCCATCGTCGATTCTATTTACTGATGAAGCGACTTTTTCACGAGACGGTATCCTCAACCTGCCTAACATGCATATGTGGGCGTAGGACAAACCAATTTGTGCACGTACCCATGCAAGCCAACAGCGCTTTAGTACAAATGTGTGGGCTGGTATTATCGTTGACTTTGATCAGTCCTTGCGTACTACCTAAAAACGTGAGTGGTTATATTTATAAGATTTTTTTATAAGAGGTGTTGCCGAATTTGTTGGCTGAAGTTCCAGCAGCTTCACGTCGACATATTCGTTTTAGCATGATAGGGCGCCCACCCCCCCATTTTAGCACGAATGTTCGGGCCTACCTTGATAGGACCTATCAAGGACCTATCGTGGATTGGCAGAGGCGGACCAGTCGCATGGTGCCACGATCCCCCGACCTCACACCCCTGCATTTCTTCCCGTGGGGATACATGAAGTCTCTGGTACACAACACACCTGTAACATCCGACTTCGACCTTGTCGCCAGGATCGTGGAAGCAGCGGCACGTGTCCGTGAAAAACTTGGCCAATTTCAATTACTTCCGAGACTCTATGCGGCGACGTTGTCAAACCTGCAGTGTGGAAACTGGAAGGAATTTTGAACATCTTCTATGATGTAACTATGACTTTTTCCTTCATAATGCATTCTTAAGTTTGTTAATAAAGTCATGTTAACACCCGTTTCGACTTCCTTTCTTTGTGTGTTGGTCACGTTGCTGTAGCACCGCACGGTTTCATTTCCAGACACAACTTCCTATGTTAAACTTGTTCATTATGATCTTGAAAGATCAGAAAGTAAAGTTTGTAAATGTTGAAGTGTTGTAATTACTGATAAGTGAATATCTCATACTGTATTATTCCAAACTGGGGTCAAACGATATTGACAATGTCAAAGAAATCTCAGCTGTGTCGATAAAAATGTCGAAGTTATTTAATATTATTGAAATACATATAAACTGACATAAATTAATTACAATCTATGTATAATTCATAATACATATTTCAGTCAGGGCCGGCGTTAGGTGAGGGGGGTATGGTTTACTGCAATGGAATATTATTTATGTAGTCTTCCATCGGGCCAGCAACAGATTTTTCGAGTCCCTACTACGTGCTACTTTCCCTCTATATAGATATGCATGTAGGTCAAGTATCATCTAGGGGCGTTACTTTTACGTGCTTATGCGTGTACAGGGCAACTAGCACTTAGGGACAGTATCAAGCCGCCGTCCGTTAGCGTTAAATAATTTTGGAAATTCTTTAAATGGCGCATTTTGCCATATGTGGTAACCTTGAATGCGCTGGATGCGAACACTAAATTCACAGTAGCGGCCAAACGACTAATTTTAGGAAAAAGTGACTAAACAAAAATTGTTTATTTTCATGTCCTCTACCTGCTGCATACACTTAGCAGTTCACAATTCATTTCCAGTGTGCTAAAAAAGGCACTTTTATGCTTATTGCTGACTATGTGGTACGCAGATCCGGATCAGAAAAGGGAATTCCGGATGTTTTTGTCTCTGCTGTATTATTAGGTGAATCACTTAAATTCTGTGTGGAAAAAATATTTTAATTGATGTAATTGGTTACGCAGCCGCGAGGTGGACGTATACACTAAATTCACTCTATTGAGAAACCGGTTCCGTTTCGGACATAGGTTCCATTGGCCGATACGTTTCATTTGTCCTCTACAACCCCTAGAAATTTGTCAACGACTTTCTGGGACACCCTGTATAGCGTAGGTGTACGAATTGCGATTTTTTATTCGGGTGAGGGAAGATGCGAAGGGATTGTGGACAATAAGAGATTACCCACCGTCTTAAGTAACGTTACGCCACTGGAATCACACACACATGCATACACACTTTTGTAGATAGCACAGATACATTGCAAATGAAAATCTTGAAAATATATTAATAGTCAGAAATATCGGACTGCTGTTGCCGCGGCCCTATTCTTTAGATACGGTCTTCATTATATTCAGATACCTAAGGATATTTTAGAGATAGTGAAACAAGTTATGATACACTGTTTATTTGAATTGTTAACGCGACTATAAAAGTTTTTCTTTCGTTTTTGGTATTTACTTGAAGAAAAACACTGAGAAAGATATTGCTGTCTAGGCAAAACCCTAGCCAGGATTTAATTTCATAGTGGTATTAAAAATTTTCACACCATGTATCAATTCAATCGCAGCATGCAAGGCCGTAGCAAAGTCCCATTAAAAAATTAGTTTCGGGAGGGGGGGGGACCGGTTCCTCAGATCTTCCCTCGTGGATACGGTCATGTATGTGTCTGGGTGTTTAAAATATTATTAAACTGAAGCAGCAAATGGGGAAAATGAAGTGGTCTGAGAGTGTTACAAATTTTGCGGGTTTCATCAGAGTACATAGGAATTGCTTCATTCGTTTTAAACGAATATTTACGCCCCATTTTCACTGATTGAAATATCAGTGGAGTACCAGCCTTTAAATATAGTTGAACAAAATGAAAGTTATACAGAAAAACGTAATAATAAAAACTATTTTAATTAGAGAAGGCGGAAACGTCCTTCTCAATGTTTCTGCAGCTAAAATTGTTTAATATAACATCCAGGTTTGCCTTGATACAAACACGTGCCAATAGGAGGGCAAGGTTTTTTCGCTCCACAGTCCCGGAGGAGGAGTTATGAAAGGCATATTTCGCCCCCGCCCCACACACTATTGAGGAATACTATTAAAATTTTAACTTCAAAAATATCATTAAACATTGCCACTAATGTAGCAAAGCTGAAAGAACCTTGGATTTTCATTTCATTTTCTGTCAATGGATGTCCGCACCATGGCTTCAAATATACAGTTTTGATAGTGCCCCCTGGCCTATCTATTGTTTAAAAAAAATAGAGTCTCTTCATCTGAACATTGTGAAACCATCGATTTTAAAGAGCGAAATCAGTAAAATTGTAAATCATTCAAATAGTTGTTATTTTGTAATCCATTTATTTTAATTATTTAATTAACTGATTGAAATCTAATTAAAAATTAATTTATCTAATTAATATTTCATAATGGCTGTTGGTGGCAATAGATGGTGCCACCAGTTTATCGCCATCAAATTCCCTCACCCCTCCTTTCTCCAAAACTTTAGCGTGTCTCTGCCTTGATGATTAAAAATAGTTAAGCCTGAATAACATTAGGTTAGTTTACTCGCTCCTCGCTAGCTTGTAAACTAGTTAGTGAGTCTTGATTACATACAGCTAGTAAACTCGCTCACTCGCTTAATATAAATGTGCAGCAGCAGTGCTCAGTAGACTGTTAACAACGACTTTTATAAACTGGATTTTTAACTCCTACACCTCATTCCAAAGTTCGTTTCAACTCATAAAATTCGAGAAAACCTGGGCTAGTAGCCTGAAAAGTAGCCCACTCTTCAATTTCATTAGCACTAGCCGAGTAAGTGGCTAGTTAACTAGACAACTTTATTACACTGAGCGAGTTTAGCAGCAGCAAGTAAATTTGCCAACGAGGAGCAGGTAAATTCGCCCAATGTAGTTAAGGCTTTAGTTGGGAAGTCCCATTCCCTATGCCAATTATATTTTAGTTGGATTGGCAACACTGAAACCGTGGAGCGAGCCCTCGCGAAAAGAAGTTCTCACTCTTTGCCTTTGAAATGCCGCAATCCGGCATAAAATTGCGGTTTGAAACCGTATTGTTCTGTCTGATAACCGTTACTGCTGTCAATGTTGACTCTTACAATAAATCTTATCGTGAAGAGGCTGGTCGTGCCAGCAATGGTCGCATTTCAAATCTTATATTTTAGTAATTCCACGTTCTATTGTTTGTGAATTTGCTTTGATTTGGAAGTCCGATGAAACAGTTAGAAATAACCGGAGGTGACGTCACAAATTGCCTATTTCCTTACAACAGATGAGTGCTCCAATTTCAGAACTCGATTTTGGCGCCGACAAACGTTCACCAAACGCCAGTTCTGAAATTATAGTCCTCCTCTGCTGTAATGAACTAGCCCGTTTGTGACGTCACCTCCCGTTATTTCTAACTGTTCCATCGGACTTCTTTTCGTGAACGTACAATACTGGTCAGGCATCACATGGAGCCTAAAACACTGGAGTCAAATGCTTTTAAAAAGACAGTGATTTCGGACTTTGACTTTAGACTAATGTCCGCGTTTACAGTGTTGTGGACACTTCTTGTAGTGAGAAACGTGTGGTTAATGTTACCATCGGATATGTTTAAGCCCTGGCATGGACGAATTGATAAGCACTTGGACCTTTTTACTATTCTTGGGGACTAAGATTTATTATAAAACTCGACTGGAACTTATTTTAGTAAACACCGAAAAGATTAATGATCTAAAATTACAAGTTAGCCAAATTAATCTGATTTCACAAATTTCAAAATTCGACTTGAATATCGCGAACACTCTAACGAAGAATTACGTAGAATTAATGCAGACGTAGAGGAAGAAACGGACTCTCTCCGAGATCAGATGGAAGTGATGCAACAATATTCCAGAAAATTTGATATTTCATGGCTTTCCTATTGGCTCACACGTCACTTCAAAAATTTGTGGGGCGCTGCGGTGGCGCAGTGTGGTAACGCATTTGCCTAGTGCGTCGTTAACTCAGGTTCGACTCCCAACGGTGCAAACAATGCTCACTCAGAGATCTCATAAAAGATCGCACTGCTCATTGTAGTCCGGGGTTCGTTTCCCTAGGTCATAAGAGGTTCGGATTTCCCGAAAAATTATAGGTCCAGAGGTTTAGATTCCTCGGAAAACAGCAGTTCCCAACGTAGCATGACCATTGTCGTTCTTGAGGCATATAACCTCACTAAGAACAAAATTTTGAGGGCATAAGTTCAAAGCGTTTTTCAGTTAACTTAGAATGAGTGGCCACGTGGCGTCTTTCGGTTTCTTTTTGCCAATGATCTACCAGGTCATGGTAACGAAACCACTCCTGTTATTGCGAAGATAAAATGACTAGAGATGATGAGGAGACTACTCTATACTAGTCTACTACACTAGAGATGACTAGAGAAAATCGTACTTGTTATTGAAGACCTAAACGAAACAAATAAGCGGCACTTAGCGATCATATAACGTTCAAAGTTATCTTGTATCAACAAAGACTATTGTACTCGATACCAAACTACTCTTCGCCGTTTGCTATTATACGAAAGACAACTTCAAGTGGTGAGTGATTCAAACTTTATCAAATTGAGCATTAACATTTTGTATTTTTATCGAAATTAACTTGAATCAAAGCGTTTGTATTTTACGAGAAAATATTAAATATTTTACTTCAGAAAAATAAAATTTTTTAATCTTTTGCCTAAGGTAAAGGTTTTATATAGTAAACCTTATTTTTCAATAGGTGACCATTTTGTAATTTAATTTGTTATAATTATAGCTATACTGTAGAAGATCTTATGGTAAAAAAATCACTGCGAAATTTGCTGATTGTAATGTGCAGCCAAATGTAGTAAAAGGGATATGTATGAGTAAAATAAATCGTATGTACATAAAGAATGCTGGTGTATCTAAAAAAATCCAAACGTTAACGTTAAACGTTATTAAAGTTGTGTTCAAAATTAGATATATATCGCCAATCTCGCATTTTTATTAAATACCTTTCTTAAAATATTTTAGCACTATTAATTTACTTAATATCATTTGCATGACTTTCAAGTTCAAATCGGATTGTAGGACCAATACCGGTCAAATACTTCCATTTGTTAATGATCACTTTACATTGCGCTGAACTCTTCTATAACAGTTTCTGTAATGGAAGAAAATAATACTCCCTCTAGGTACTTTACGCTACGGGGTTAACACTAAATGTGTAGATGTTTTTATAATTTAGGGGTCACAAGATATGACTATGGTAAATATGCCATTACAGAGCCAACAACTGCCACAATGTTTTACATAATTTATTAAGTCCAACTGCCATTTGCACAGATTCATTCAGTGTCCTGAAAAACCACGCATTACAGCAGACTAGGCGTGGAAGTGACTGTCGCAAAAAGATTACTCTGGCTAGACTTCGCATCGGCCACAATCGCGTCTCCCATCAATATCATTTAAAGAAGTATTTCTCAAACTTTGATCACTCACGGAGCACTTTAAGCATTTTTTTATTTATCGTGGACCACCGGGTAAGATTTCTCCCCAGATTAAAAACAAATGTTGCCTGAAATTAAAGTTCCAAACTATGGTTAAAAATATTAAGCCCTACTTAGCAATCGTCTTACATATTCTCCCCACCCCTCCCAAGAAAAGGCATAACCAAATTAACCCTTGGCTTACGTGATTTATTGGTAAGCTTATATATGTATATAAGAGCTCAGACAGGATTTATTCATTCATCGCTTGAAATATAATCTGTAGTTAATTTTAATGCTTTCCGTGGTATTTTAATATTATGTTATAATAAATTTTAAGCTTCTTTAGCCTTATCTTCCTTTACTTTAAAAAAGCATGAACTTTTGGCAGAAAATCTAAAATTTCCGACCATGTCCTTAAAATATGGGTTGGTTGCCAAAAAAAATGAAAATAGCATCATTAATTAACAATATTTTATACTTTTTGCAATTAATAATGTTATTTCATTGTAAATTTGACAAAATAAGATCGTAACTCATTCTCTTTATCAAATAGCATTACTCTAAAAATTATTTTGTTTCAGGTGGGTTTGGACACCTAGGCTAAACGGAGGGACCCTGGTTCGAATCCAGGATGGGGAAAGCGTCTCTTTTTCTCCAAAATTACATAAGCTCTAGTTTGAGCTGTAATTAATACGTGGGTGGCAAAAATTATAGTATAATAAATTTCCCCCACGAAAACTCACAAAATTCTCGCCCCGGAGGCTTTCTTGTGTTGACCATATTTGGCAATTGTGTTATCCCTGCGGAGGGTAATAATACCTTAACATCTTTACATACGGAGAAAGAGAGCGTTGTTTCCTGTCCTCATTCGTCTAGCGGTCCAAGACACTCCGGGCTAAACGGAGGGACCCTGGTTCGAATCCAGGATGGGGAAAGCGTCTCTTTTTCTCCAAAATTACATGTTTGGTAGTTTATTGCATTAACATCGCAAGGGCAAAATTATAGTATAATAGGTTTACAACCAAACCATATTTTAAGAACATGGTCGGAGATTTTAGGGATTTTCTGCCTAAAGCTGGTGCTTTTTCCAATAATAATTAAACAATAATGCCAATTTAATAATACCCTTTTAAATAATAATTAATCAATAATACTAATTAAATAATAATTAAATAATAAAAAATGTAGACAGAATGATCGAATTCAGTGGGTCCAAACTTTTCATGAAACGATGAAAGGTAGAACAAGTAATATTTATGAGAAATTCCTTAAATCTCACCCGAACTTAAATTTTGCTACGCCAGCAATTTCTAGTTCAGTTTTTTCGGAACTTCGGTGATGATCATGCGGATCGCTTGATAAGTTGCCGCGAACCACCCGTAGTTCCAGGACCATAGTTTGATTAAAAATATTTTAAAGGGAGAAGATGCCCTAAAGTTTTCTACATGTGGTCAACCATTGAATATTTAACTTGTTTTGATCATTTGCATAAATTTGAACAAGCAACATTCATTTTCTTTTAAACAAAAAATTTTATCCTTCGTGATATTATGATTTTTTCATTCATGATATTTTTAATTTTTTATCTTTTTTTTTTTGGCTTTGCGAGATATTACCTTTTACAGGAATAAAAAAATTGCCACATAGTGGTCAACAAAGAAAAGCCTCCGGGGTTATTTTTTTTTTATTTTTCGTGGGGAATAATTATACGCGAAAATTCCGACACCCACGCACGTTTATTAGATCGTACTAGAGCTTTTGCTTTAGGAGAAAAAATGCCTCGATAAGTCCTCGTTCCTCGACAGGTCAGGACACTCCATGCTGAACGAAGGGCACCTGGTTCGAATCCGAGATGAGGACGGCGTCTCTTTTTCTCCTAAAACAAAAGCTCTAGTATGAGATAATAAAGGTGGGTGTCAGAATTTTCACGTAATATAGTTTTTTTAAATCATGTCTGATTTTCTTACTACGTTTCCTTTCAATGAAAATGTTTTAATTTAGTTTTGTCGTAAAACCGCATGTACATTTGCACTTTGGTTGGCACAGAATGACCTTTGCTGTCCTTGTGCCATAAAACTACAACCATACGACCAACTAACAAAATATTCCATTATTTCGTGGGGCATGGTCAAAATTGTTTTCATTAAGTTTTGAAATTTTCATTATTTAAATAAAACGAATTTGCTCTTAGTAAACGTTCGGGCTTTTATTTTACTCACAATAAGCTACCTTTCTCCATACAGCCAATATCTGGAAGCAGTGGCATAGCCCGAGTTGTCAGCGTCCACGGCGACTAAGTATTGCGCCCTCTATAAAACCTGTTGGCAATCCCTTACACTAGCCCAATATTGAAATTTTGCGCCCCTAAAAATTTTGCCCCGGTGGCCCCTAGTCCACGTCACTACCTGGACGACGCTGCTCTAATATCGTCGTCATTTTTACAAACATCTACCAGACAAGCGTTAGATGGAATACAAGAGATAACCGTTTTTACGCCGAAGACGGTTTATATCTTAAGCAGGAAAACTTTTTTTAAATATAATTTTGGGTCGTTGGACAGAAATTGTGTGTCTAGTATTTGTAGGATTCAATTTTTCTAAAAAAACGGATAGAAATTCGGGCGCAATAGTAACACAAAAATCCCAGAATATTTTACTGAATTACAGTTTCTTTGTTTGAAATATATTTCTCTCTCTCTTGAAAAGGCCGGGTAGGCCGAAATTTATTTTATATGTGGTCAAAATTTCTGTTGCATTTTGACTGCGGATATCTTACGTCGACTGTAACAATGCCTCGCCGAAAGATTCGTGCTCATTACGAGCATATGTCAGAGTTTGAAAGAGGTCGTGCTATCGGATTGAAAGAGGCTGGTTGGACGAATCGAAGAATCGCTGGACATGTGGGTCGAAGCGATGCGGCGATTGGACGGTGCTGGCAAGAGTGGGTCAACAACGGCAGATGTCAGCGTCGGGACGGCAGCGGTCGACCTAGGGCCACAACAGAACGGGAAGACAGAGCGATTGTCAGAGCAGCTGTCACAGCACCGGATTCGTCGTTATCAACTATCCAACGTGTGGCCCGCACACATGTGTCCAACATGACCCTCTGCAGACGACTGAGAGAGCGGAATTTACGCTCGCGCCGACCGTTACGCCGCTTACCTCTCACGCCTTTACACCGTCAAGTCCGATTACAGTGGTGCCGGGCTCGATCAACTTGGAACTGCGCTGACTGGGGACGTATAGTCTTTAGTGACGAGTCCCGTTTCCAACTGTGTCCTGACGACAACCGCAGACGTGTCTGGAGACGTCCAGGGCAGCGTGGGGATCCTGCCCTTACTATCGCACGCCACACATGCCCACAACAGGGCGTTATGGTCTGGGGTGCCATCTCCTTTGATAGCCGGACCCCTTTGGTGGTCATTTCTGGCACACTTACAGCACAGCGGTACGTAGACGACATTCTACGACCGGTTGTGTTACCGTTCCTTTTGCGACACCCTGGACTTACGTTTCAACAAGACAATTCCCGGCCGCACACGGTAAGTGTTGCTATAAATTTTCTTCAAGCTTGCCCAACACTTCCTTGGCCAGCTAGTTCCCCCTGATCTCTCTCTCTCCCATAGAGCACATTTGGGACGCTATGGGAAGGCGATTGCAACCATCCCGGAATGTTGACGATTTAGCCCGACAGTTGGAGACAATTTGGCAAGAAATTCCGCAGGACACCATCCGGGATCTTTATCAGTCTATGCCACGCCGGGTGACAGCTTGCATCCAGGCCAGAGGTGGACCAACGCCTTATTGACTTCCTCCCTTTGTAACGGTCAAACTCTGCAATAAATCATTCAATTGTTCTGAAATTTTAATGATTTCTTTTTCTATGTATGTTCTTCACATCCACCAATTTTTATCGCAATCGGACAACTCCTCCTTGGTGCGTCGATTTTTTTTTGTTATAGAGTGTATATGGGCTATATTGTGTGTACCGGCTTAAAACCATGTTTTGTCCATACTGCTAAGATAATCTTCGTTTTGCTTTGAATCAGTAAAACAACTTCAGTATATATTTTCCATTGTTTCATTGATTGACGCATAATGACTATTTTTGTCCTTGCGCCATAAAAATCCACCAATCCAACCAAGCAATCCATTGTTTCAAAAACATATGGATAAAATAACGTAAACCATTACCAATTTATTTGTTTGCAAATTTTCCAAAGGTTTCGTGAAACAATAGTCACTAGGAGAGGTGGTTTCCTAATGAAGGTTTATGATGAATTGGGCAAGACAAGAAATTGAGCAGAAAAAAAAGTTACATGAGGAGTAAATTTTGCGTAACATTAGAATGCGAAATATAAAATATTTGTTGGTGATTTTGTAGGAGTCATTAAGGTAAGAGGTAACTTTCTATCTAAATTAGTAGCTTGAACTATTAATTGCGAACTACGGAATTTAAAACTTTCAGAGACAGAATGTGAGTGCTAGTTGGATTTGATATCGTATAGTTTTTATGTTAGAATTTTTTAATACAATTTTGAATGCAAATTAAATATTTGATCTTCAAAAGATACGGTAATCATAATTGAACTATTAATTTCTTTGAAACCTGAAGTATCATGTGTGGCAAGGACGGATCCAAGCTGGGGAGATGGGGCGAACGCCACCCACTTCAGTGGAAATTATATCATGGAAAATAAAATGGGAAATACTCGACACTTGGCTGAAAATAGGAATCGGGGGAAAAAATCGCCCCACCTTGAAAAATTTCTGGATCCATTCTTGATGCTCGAGATTGAAAAGGCCGAAAATGAGGGGTAATAAAATTTAAAGACAATTTTAAATTAAACTTTTTCAATGACAAAATCTTGAAAAAAAAAACTTTGCTAAATTATTTACTTCATGAAAATTCAGAAGTTTAAAAGGAATTGAAATTTCCCCCTTAAAGCGAATGTGCGGTCCTACCTAGCTTGGCGCAGAATGACCTTTCCTGTCCTTGCGCCATAAAATGCAACCAAATTTTCCCCTTCCCAACTTTCAAAATCTGGTCGTTCTTCAGATGGCGAATAATTTCTGGGAGCCAATGAGCGGAGGGAAACTTTGCCCATTAGGCAATACACAGAGATAATGTGCTTACTAGCCTGCCGTTAAGCCGGCTTTGATTCCTAACTGAGGCCTAACATAATGCTTCGCGACAAGCTGTCACCGTAATCCGCGGGTTGGTTCTTTACGCTTTAAGACATTCGAATTACTCGAAAAACTGCAGCCCCTGGTGTAGCATGTTCTTTCTTGTCTTTACGCTGAAAATAACAAACTAATGCTTTGTCGATTTTTCTTTTTGAGTTCTATATCGGAAGGGCAATTGTGTAATATCGGATATAATTGTGCAATATCGGAAGCAATTGTGCAATATCGGAAGCAATTGTGGTTCTGAAGCGGTGACGTTGCAGGGCCACACAGAGCTTACGGTTACCCCGGATTCAACTCCAAAATGTGCCAAAAAAAAAGGATGCTTACCGCTTAACTACTCGCTAGAGCCCGAGGGTGTTTCTTTTGTCCCCTTAGGAATTTCGGGTTCCTCACGAAGCTGTAGGACAGGGCATGGACTGCCCTTTGCTGTCTTTGAGCCTTAAAGTTCAGGCAACAAGGGTCATTGTTCACCTGGACAGTTTTACGAATTTCTTAGGGCCTCGGGAATGAACCTCAAGACTTCGGTGAGCAGCTAGTCAGTAAACGTTCGGTTTTTGGCGCCGTTGAAAGAACGAAACCGGGAAAATATCACGCTAGATTAACGTGTTACCATACTGAGGGTTTTCTATTCATCATTTTTTTAGCATCAATTAAAAATTAATATATTAATTGATCTTTTCTAATTTATATTTCGTGTCGAAAATTGGTTTCTAAGCACACTTTTTAGGTATCCATCTACGTCCTTTGTTTCTCTGTTACGTTTGTCAATTTAACACATATAATAGTAAATTTTTTGTCACTACTACGTTCTATGCATATGCTTTGAAAATTTTAATTTGCTTTTGTGTAATTTCGTTTTCCGCCTTAATTCTTCGGCATCATTTAAGTAGTGATTCTTTTATATCCGTGAGTTTTTCCTCTCTAATGTGTAATTAAGAGAAACACCTAAGTTTTTGTTTTCTTTGAGCATGTTTATGATTATAATAGGTTTCAACTTTCACTTTTCTTATGTTTTAGTCACTGTTTTAAAGTATACCACGGCGTATTTTAAAACAAGCTAATGTATTTTTTTTTATAGTATTTTCGATATATATGCATAATTTTATGGTAATTTCCATTGTATATTTAGACCATTATGAATGGAGGGGCATTGGAATAAAATATTGATAATGAAGTCAATTTAAAATTTCGAATATGGAAATAATGTTGTCAAGCCATACTTAAAAGAATGGCATTTTCTCATACGTCATAAGTTGTTTAAAAAATATGTGGGCTTTTTAATATGGACACATATACACGATAGCTATAAGTACCTACAAAATTGTTACTTTTAAAATAAAATACATTAAAGGAATATAAAATCAATTTTACATTACTACTTTAGAATTAACGATATCGAATTTATTGGTAAATTTATTACAATGTACATTAAGGTTATTTTACTCAATATCTTTATTAGCACTGGCGATTAATTTTTGACAGCTATATCTAAGCTCAAATTATTTTTTTTTAAGACAGGTACACATACTTGGGCCAGTGTCGAACGAAGGACGCTCCATACGAACCGATGTGCCTTAACATGCTAGGTCACTTGGACACTGGAACAATGTAGTTTTCCCTTGGGTTTAAGGCGTTATAACCCTTTTAAGGGTTAGCCAAATTGCCAAATTGTCACCAGGGCATGCTTTTGCAATATTTTGTGGGAAATTGAGGCGGGTAATAATGATTTTTAGTGATAGATTTTCGTGATGATTTTCTTGACGGTTTCCCCATGATAGTTTTTCATGACGGGTTCCCCATGGTAGTTTTTCATGACGGTTTCCCCATGGTAGTTTTTCATGACGGTTTCCCCATGGTAGTTTTTCATGACGGTTTCCCCATGACAGGTTTTCGTGACGACTCCCCGCGTGATGGTATTACGTCAAGATTTCTCGTGACATGTCTTACTGGGTAACTAAATTAAAAAGTAGAATTTATTTTATATACTAAGCAACTCAGATTTTTAACATTAACAATAGTTACTATTATTATTATATTTACGGAAAACATTTTCCTTATTCTTCTATTTGTCAGATAAAGTGAAAACAATAGCAGATTCATTATACAATATTTTTTTTTGCCACCCACGTAATTTAATTCAAACTAGAGCTTTTTTTTATATTTGGAGAAAAAGAGACGCCGTCCTCATCCTGGATTCGAACGCGGGGACCCTGGTTCGAATCCAGGATGAGGACGGCGCCTCTTTTTCTCAAAAAACAGAAAGCTCTAGTTTGAGCTAAATATACGTGGGTGGCAAAAATTATTGTATAATAAATTCCCCCACGAAAAACTCACAAAAATCTCGCCCCGGAGGCTTTTCTGTGTTGACCATTATTTGGCAATTGTGTTATCCCTGTGAAGGGTAATAATATCTTACAATAGCAAACTGAATATATTCCGATTCCTCTTAATTGGGACATATTGGGATCAAGACATTTCGACTTAATTAAGCGGCTGCCACAAATAGGCGAATTTCACCTAAAATTAAACAATGAAGGTTTTCTCAGTGCTACATACCTACATAATATGCAATACATATAAGAAAATAATAATCGTTCAAAAGAAAAATAATAAATTCTAAACTAAATACGTGGCTGGAATTGATCGCTCCTTCAGTTTTACCTCGCTCGCATGTTGGGACATATGATGCCTCGAGCATCACGTACATGCCAGCACTGTCACCACACTTATGTTAAATATTAAGTGATGTGTACCTGAAGTCCTGTTGTACTATATATAAAATCACATTATATTAAATTATTTTACCTATTTTTTTCAGGCTATGTGTAATATAATATTCATATGCAAATTAATTGTAATCTTAAATTTGTTTCCTAATTAAGCGGACTGTTGTTCCAATAAACAATGTAAATTATTATTAGTTTCTTGGTTTGTGTTACGTTCTTTGAAATTTGGCCCAATTAAGCGTTAACTCCGTTTAAGCGGTGTCCCAGTTAAGAAGAATCGACTGTATATCGAAACTTCTAATTAAAGGATTTTTCATAAGTTGACAATTTTTGTTTACTAAATAAGTTTTATTAGCAAGTTTTGTTCTGTATTGTGTACGAGTTAGATTGTAAATGTTTATTTTACGACAGTTTATTAAATAACACGACTTCGTTCACAAAAAATTATGCTGAAGTGTCTATTGAAAGATTTGTTATTCCAAATCGACTTTTAAATGGTTTGGTATAATTTCTTTCATTCTCAAATTTCGTATATATAAGGGCTTCAAAATAAAGCTCCCGTTCTTGAGCTTTCTATTAGGTACATAAAACATAAATAAAATATTTTGAATTTTAATAATGCGTGTTATATGAAGTTAAGTTTTATTTTAATAAATTTATTTACATACACACATTCAAATAATACTAAACTTATAATATTAGAAATACTAAACTGAAACATTACCAAATATAAACTGACTTCACGGGTCAGTTCATATTTAATAATCCAAAAATTTTACTAATTCTTTTCAAAATATTAAATTATTTGCCAGATGTCCGTGCTTGCCTTCTCTGTAATAAAACATTATGAGGTAAAGCTGGTCAAATATTTTTCACTTTGGAAAAATGCTGTGCAAATGTCAGTATCATTGCGCGGGCTTCCCTAATTATTTGTTCTGCATAAATCAGAAACCAGGCGGACAATCAGATTTTTATGTGCAATAAAATGATGACGCGTCGTCGTACGTGCCACGCATTTACTTGCAAAACTTTGAGTATATTCGTTCGATTATAAATACAGAAATTTCTTGTTATAAAGTTATAACGCTGCTGCGTAGATTTTAGTACAAAACGCCCAATAGATTGAAACAGAGGAAGGCAAGAAATAAAAGAAAAAAAAACGCATTTCGTTTGTGCAGTTACTTTAGGTTTGGTTAAAAAAGGCTTAACATCTAACTCTTCACTGTACTCCGGGAGTTGGTTCCATAGGCCTTGAGCATACTGTATGTACGATCTCACCATATTTGGCGTAGAATAAACCTTGCTGTCCATGTCCCATAAAAATACAAGCAACCAACCTAGGTCTTGAGAGGTTCGAATTCATTAGAAAATTGCAGCTCCTTGCGTCATAAAACACAACCAAAAGATAATTAAGGAACGCAAGAAAATTGACGTCCCGTTGAATATAACTCAGCTTACCACCGCATTCCCATCTCCGACTTTAATATAAGGCTAAAACTCCATTAAGAATTAAAGCTAAAACTTAATTTAGAACGAAGGCTAAAACTCCATTAAGAATTAAG
>QLNU02014176.1:137568656-137584171 GCA_006491805.2 Dysdera silvatica
ATATGCTTGATAATGTTCATGTCTGGCGATTTAGGTGGCCAATGGAAGTGTCTAAAGTCAGAAGAGTGTTCCTGGAGCCACTCGGTAGCAACTCTCGATGTGTGGGGTGTCGCATTATCATGCTGAAATTGTCCAAGTCCGTCGGAATGCACAATGGACATGAATGGGTGTAGGTGATCGGACATGATGCTTACGTACCTGTCACCTGTCAGAGTTGTCTCTAGACGTATCAGGGGTCCCATATCACGCCAACTGCACACGCCCCATACCATCACAGAAGCTCCACCAGCTTGAACAGTCCCCTGTTGACATGTAGGGTCCATGGATTCATGAGGTTGTCTCCATACCCGTACACGTCCATCCGCCTGATGCAATTGGAAACGAGACTCGTCAGACCAGGCAACGTGTTTCCAGTCATCAACAGTCCAATGGCGGTGTTGCTTTAGCATTTTAGCATTTAGCAAAGGCGTAAAGCTTTGTGCCGTGCAGTCAACAATGGTACACGAGTTGGGCCTTCGGCTCCGAAAGCCCATATCAATGATGGTTCGTTGAACCATCATTGATATGATGATGATGGTTCGTTGAACAGTTGGCATAGGGTAACAAAAAGAAAATTCCACATGTTTTTCCCTGTAAAATTGGACGTTTTTAATGATTTGTTTGTTTGTTTGGCTTTTTTATGGCGCAAGAGCATCTGGGCTATACTGCGCCAAACATGGTAAACGTTTTTAATGAAATAATGCTATATAATCAGATGGGGTGCAAAGCACCCTGCGAGCGTTCCTCTTATTGGCGTGCCTGCCCGCGGGTTAAATAAAGGAGGGGATTAAGCTAAAACGTAACTTTTGTATGGTACTTTTATGTGAGCAAAGCAGCATTCAATATTTTCGACCCAGTTTTTTTCTTTTGAATTGTGAAATATACTTTTTGACTGACCTACGTATCAAAACACATTAATTTGTTTAACTCTGCATGGTATGATCTTCTTTAAAGCTATTCGATCCCCGTAGATTTTGAACTACTGCGCCACTGATCAAATGTACACAATTAAAAACAAACTCGAAACACGGTTACACCAAACGCGATCACCAATTGCTACACCGCGCGTTGCATTAATAAACCATTGCATCGGTGAAGCGATCTATACTGTCACTGAAAATAAAAAATTTGAATGAAGGATGTCTGAAATTGTATATTTCTGATAATGATCTGCAAACAGAAGTTGGAAAAAACTGATTCCGAAATTGTGGATCAAATTTGGGAATCTAAAAAACTCTCATGCCAAGACAATGACAATCCGGGATAGAGAGATCGCTGACCTGCCGGATGGATATTGCTCTACTGGTGACATAAAAATTTTGGAAAGGTGGATTATAAATCCGTATTTTCACAATTGTGTGAGAAAATGTCAGCTAATGAGGAACTGAAAAGTGATCTTATTAATTTGCGATTAAATCGTGCTCTTAAAATGTTCTTGATCAATTGGTAAATGTGTTAACATTAAAAAGGGTAATTATTTCTTTTAAAACTTACATAGGAAGAAAAGAAGCTCCGTTCTTGTGTTCCAGGCACAGAGTAAGTTAAGGCAACCCTGGCTCAGGCGGTGTCACTCTCAGTATTTTTCTTTGAAAACACACTCCAGATGAGCTTAAACTCAAGTACCAAAAAATATATCAATCATCTTCATTTCCAATGGAAAATTGCAAAATATATCTCAGTGTTTTATCCAGTTGGCAATTGTGTTAATCATGAAAAAAGGTAGCAATAGCTTACAAAAATTTCGTTAGTATCAAATCTTTAATAAGATACTGCAGCGTGGAACCTCAAGAGAGAAATAAGCATTATTTCTACATCAAAATAAACGAATCGAACAAAAACATAAAGGTAGTTAGTATCCTCAGAGAGGGAGAAAGAGATATCTTGATAAGTTGATGTCAATTTCCAAGTCCTTTTAGTAATCTTTCTGTTCGTGCCTTGGCGACATAAGAGGAGACAAATTCAAGATGTACCACAAACTGCAGTCTTTAAAGTAATCTCAAAGCTCTATGTAATCGAACTTTAAAATTTCAATTGGTAGAAAATAAAGCAAACGTTTTATATCAAAGAGAATCAAACTCAGATTTTCCTCCTTGTGTAGAAAAGCACCTTAAACCTATGCCGCAGCAAGATTCCATAGATCCTTGTTTCTTCCCAAATATATCGTCCATCTAGATGTGTTTATTTATAACGTTCTGTCAGAACAGGATCTGAACAAAATTGATGCATTTGCAATGCAGCAAATAGCTTTTCTTCATTGGATGGCCTGGTTGAATTTTAGTGAAGATAGAAACCTGTTCCTTAGATGCATGTGGAAAGTTCTGTATCGTAGTTACAGGTTTTTATAAAACATTCAAACCCTTAGACGAAACAAAAAAAATGACGCTAAATATTAACAGATGTATTTTATGGATAAAGCCCAGCGGCATTCGAAAATTTTCAGAACAAAATTTCCTTAGAGGATTCAGTTTTTTTTCCGGCGTTCCCAAATTTCCTGGGCTTTCCTTTCAAACCCGTCTTGTGTTATCTTCATTTCAGCACTTATTTATATCTTCCAAACCGATACGAAATAAGATTTAATGTTCAAACATACTATTTTCGACGAAACATTGTCCTCATCGAGTTTCCTTAGTTCCCCTATTATCAAAAACATAAGAATAAATAAATGTTTTATTCGATGAAAATAAGGTTCTCTCGTTTGACATATTAACGTTATGCTTTCTTGGTAAAATATTAAATAAGGTATGCTGGAAGAAAACATCACTATAAAAATCAAAACAGCGTTAATGCCTTAAAGGAAATGAAAATTCTTTTAGCGATCGGCTCTCTTACAACAGAAAAACTAAATATTTCCAAACTAGTTGGAAACATTAAACTATTCTTTGTTTTTCACAAAAAAACGCATATCATCATTTCGGCAAGGGCGCAACGACCCTTGAAAGGCCGGGGCCACTTCAACAATTATCGCTTACTTTCCTTTACGTAAAGATTTTATTCGCCACTTCCATTTTTCTGAATTTTATTTCCCACTCGGCGCAAAACGTCCTTTTATGGGATGCCTACCTTGTGTCGTTAATTTGAATAACTAATTCTCATAATTTTTACAGTCACTTCCGTGCTTTCCACGTATCCGTAATGTCCAGGTCTACTATGGCGTCTTGAAACTATAAAATATAAGCCTTTAGTGTCCTTTACCTGCTTCTACGACATTCCATATTTTTATCGCTCGATGATTACAAATTCTGAACCACCGCAAACTTATAACTTACACCAAATAAAATATCCCGATCCTTTGTTTGTACTTTTACGGCGAGAGGACAGAAAAGGCTGCACTGTCCTCAGAACATATAGTTTTCCCGGGAATCTGGATCATTGTTATCTAAAAATCCGAACTCTGGACTACGGTGAACAGAAAGCAGGCACACGTCCATCACACTATCTGGAGCCGAATCCGCAGCCATGACTCGATATACCAATGTGCTACGACTATGCTGACATAGAGCATTGGTTTCACATTTGCCCGAAGAATCCAACTCTCACAATACTCGTAGGACCAATTAACCATCTCACTACAGCAGTGGTTCTCAATTAGTTTCCATCGTGGGTCACTTGGTATCTTTTTTTTGGTAGGAGAGACAGAAGGTATGAAAACGAAATTATCTTACACGCTATATGGACATTGGTGGTGGGGGCTAAGGGGCTTATCTACATCTATAAATTTTCTGATTCAATGAAATAGCATTGAGGTAAGAGCTTTAGCCCACCTGGAAAAAAAAAAAATTCAGTTTCTTATCTTATATGACCGGCCCAGAATTTGCTGTTCGTGGGCTTGGATCTTGCACACAGGCAGCCTAATGAGAATCACTATGCTACAGTAACAAGTTACATAGTCGGTAAGATTTATTCGGCACAGCTGTCGTCAAACCATGGTAAGTAAACCACTGCAGGGAGTAAAATGATTGAAAGCAATGCTATAAATCAAACAACAATGTCAATCAATCAACGTTTATTGGCGTAGTGATACCAACGCCGATGGTATGGCGTGATTAGATGGTGAAACGTTCGAAAGAAAATAAATATTTCTGCCTTCGGTGGGACCTGAACCCACGACCTTCCACTTGCCGGGCGGAGGCTCTACCCACTGAGCTACGAAGGACAATATATAATCTCTTTACGAACGTATATATATTGTTGCCAGTTATTTCGCAGAATGGTGTAGTACATAGACTACTATTTAAACCAAATTGCAAAGAGACTGGTATTAAATTGATCGAAATGCACGTTGCAGCATATGTATTTATTTTCTTTCGAACGTTTCACCATCTAATCACGCCATACCATCGGCGTTGGTATCACTACGCCAATAAACGTTGATTGACATTGTTGTTTGATTTAATCTGCGTAGTGTTCGATTTATATAATATAAATGACAGTGTTTTAAAACATATTTGCCCTGCGGTGGCGCAGTGCCGTAACTCGTTCGCCTTGTACGCCGTTAACTCGGGTTTGAACCCCAACGGTGCAAAGAACGCTTACCTGGAAATCTCACAAAGATCGCATTTTGGCAGGGGCTTCGTCCAACCCCAAAATCTTTACCCTTTGTGACCTTGACAGATTAACCTAACCGATAAATTGGCCCTGCGGTGGCGCAGTGTTGTAACGCGTTCTCCTAGTGCGCCGCTAATCCGGGTTCGACTCCCAGCAGTGCAAAGAACGCTTACTCAGAGATCTCATAAAGATCGCACTGCTCACTGTAGTCCGGGGTTTGGTTCCCTAGGCCTTAAGAGGTTCGGATTCCTCGGAAAACAGTAGGTCCCGGCGCAGCATGACCACTGTAGTCTTTGAGCCGTAAAACCAAAAAGCAAACAAACTAACTGATAAATTGTAAATAATTATCACATCATATAAAAAAATGTTTTTTCGTATCCATAAAGTTTTATTTGATTTAAAAATACAATTTGTCAGGGAAGAAATTTACATACAAAAGTTCGAAAACTGGTAAAATAACTAACGAAATAACGTAACTTTTGGATGCGTCAACATCCATCAGGACTATCCAGTCCGATCCAGTCCATCAGGACTAATATCGATGTTCTCTTCCTGTCTCTTTTTATACTGAAATTACTGAAAAACCCTTTCTCCGAACGAGTCCTGCAATAGAAAAATCCCAATTGGGCAAACCCACACAGCGGAAATTTTATACATTTATTACTATTAAAAATTACTAATTTTTACTAATATGAAAAAATATGACTTACCTAATGAATGGATGGATGCAATTAGGAAGAAATAATTTATGTAATAAGCATTTTACTTAGTCACGAAGAAAATATATTAAAGTATGAGAAAGTGATATCAAAAAATATATAAACGTTGGGAGAAAATAATACAACCCAGTTCAATGTTTTTCTCTGGTAAAATTCATGGAGGTACTGCAGAATCCAAAGCATTCAACGATACGATACTTAAATGGCTCCTTTCATATTTCTTCCTTATTGTTGTTGAAATCGAACTTAGAAGAAAAGGCTCAGGTGGCAACTGTAATTTCTTACCCGAAATATCAAAATTGTTTGAAGACCTTTACGCTTTTTTTCCACTTGATCGGAAAACTTTGTTCACAAAATACGTATTTCGGCCGAAACACAGTTGTGTTTTCGGGAAAACAAACCCCCTTCAATTCAAACCTTTTACCCGCAACTTAGTCCATGGAAAAATGACAATGGATAGTTCTCAACTTAAATTTTTGTTCGGGAAATATATCATTCCTCTCCATGAAATATAGCGCACCTTGCATATATGAAAAAGAGAGTTTGAAATATGTTTGAATAATTTATTAAGTCTCTATAAAAGTTCACGTTTCTTTTGTGCTGTAGATTTATCAATATACAGTCACTGAAGTTTTTATTGTGTTTCACTTTTTCTTTCGGTATACCCCGATATTTAAATAAATTCGTGGTATTTGTTCTTTTATAGGTTAGATTAGATTTTTTTATGAACAAGCGACGTCAAGTTCAATACCCCGTATCAACAAATATACGATTTCTTTCTTTTTTAAAAAAATATTTTACCCGTATCATTCGATCTTTCATATTTCAGAAATCGGCAATGGGGAAAAATATTTAATTCAATTGAAGAAGCGTCTGCTATCTTACAAAATGCATTAAATTGGAGTAAAGGGCGAAAATAGGGACGCGTCGCCATTCCAGTTTAATACAAATTATTATAAATCATACCTAACTATTAAAAAATTACCAGAATGTATGGATAAGAAATCGCACACGCTTATTTATTTGTAGAAGGATACAATAGTGTGTCCGTCTTCAATTACTAGCGCGTACCTTTTCAAAACTCTGAGTAATGATAGCTATGATTGGTAAGAGTCACGTTAGTGAAAAATTGGGCAATTGACACTTTGGTTTTTCACACTGTGTCGTTTTAAACTATTCTGTCACAAACGACTACTGCAGAAAATCTGTATTAATCTTACTATCGCTATGTTTAGCTAGCATGATTTAGTGGAAAAATGTGCACATGCCATTGTGTCACATGAAATATTTTCTGGATGAAAGTGGACGAAAGAAAAAATCATCACGTAAAGAGTAAATGTTTTAAACATGAATATTGCAGGAGACAATTGCTGATACAAAACATTTCTTGGATAGGAGAAGGTCGATTTAGCGAAAGTAACAGATTACCGAAGTTGCTTAAATACCAAGGGTATATTTGTTCATTCTTAAATCTCTCGTTTGAGACGTTGCGTAGAAACGTACCTTCCAAGTCTATAACCAGGACGGAGGGGAACCTGGGGACTTATGAATATACGATAATTGCTAGGAACGGTAGAGAATTTAGACAATATGCCACTATTACAAACTCAATTTTGATCCCTCTGTGGCTTTTTTAGTTTATTGCAATTACAAATACTTTAATATTAATATATATACTAAGGTTTGCGTTTTAAATTTTATGGATATAGAATTGTGTGGAAGAGGAAGAATTTTGCCCACGGCGCTCTCTAGCCTAGTGGCCCTAGTGTGCCTATTGCAAAATTCTTAACTAACCATAAAGAAATGTTAATGTTCATTCAAATTTAGCACATTTTTATATAAACATTATTAAATATTATGTGTATATATATATATATATATATCTACAAATAGCTGAATGGTACAAGTGGGTCGCAAACATGGGGTAACTGGGGCCGTGCCCCTGCTGGTCCCGGCTTGGCTACATGCCTGGTATCTTCACTTCATTTACAACAGAACCAGAAGTTAGATTATTGGGGGAACGAATTGGAGGAAGAAAATCTTTTGTCCATGGGAAGTGTAAAAGTATTTAAAAATTAAAAACGCGTCAGCAGTTCAATAAGCATGTATTACACACACGAATCCAAGCGACTGGCATGCGCAGAAAGTTCATAAGTTTGGTTACGGCCCATATCATCCTCTCCCCACCGCGTACGCCAATTTTCTAAGATTTTGAGCTTCAAAATTTGGGGGTGTTGTGCTCTTCACAACACAGTGAGAGTTATAGAACTAAGATGATATAATGAATAGTTCTTAATTGGGGGGAAAACAGATCTGTATAAACCCTAAATAAATATATATATACACATACATATTTTAGAATGTTACCGATTACTAATTTGTTTTAAATGTTTTCTTCGTTGAATTCGTAGTGATTGAAAATGAACCTTAGATTTCCCTAAATCTTGACAAAAATTTGAGCGAACTTTCAAAGCACCATATTTTTTCAAACGGAAAACGAAATAAACGTAAGTAGTAAACATTTAGTATCACTAGATGGCGCCAGCGAAACATTGAACAGCAACGAATTGTTCATAATAATTTTATTTGAAGAAATTATATTTTTAAGAATTTAATGATATTTAATATTCATTTAACAAGCTTATCAATATCAAAAACCTTAAGCCCTTATTTTCCTATTGTAAATATTCATCAGGTGATATTTTTAAAAACGTCTTGTAATAAAAATTTAATTTCTTGTAATATAATGGAAGTTAAAATTTACTCTTTCTCTCATTGTTTCATTTAAGAAACTGAATGCGTTTTCTTAGCTGATGATAATAAAAATTCTTTATGCAATTAAATAACTCAAATTTAGCATTAATCTCTCAGTTTCATGCAATTATCATGGCGCAAGTGACTTTTTTCCTATAAGCGAAGAAGTTAAATGTTAAAAATAAATTGTAACTACCGTGCAAGGCTGCAGCCAGGATTTAATTTCTGGGTGGGGATCAAACATTTAACAAAAAAAAAAAAAAGTTGATTAAAGATGTCACCTTTATGGTAAAGAAGAAATATAAATACATTATACAAAAATAAATGAGGAAATACCAATTTTGTCTTCAGACATAATTGTAATTTTTTACTTGTAGTTTTGCCATCAAAATGCATTTTTTTTCATAATGTCCTCCTTTGAAGGAAAACATTTTCTATAGTTTTTTAAGTATTCTCAAATTACTGGTCTGCGAAACAAGATCTTGTGATCAGAATTTTGATGATAATTCGTTTGAGAGTTTTTTTTTTTATATTTCTGTAAGTTTGACAAGTTAATACATATAGAGTAAAACCTCGATTATCGGTCAGACACGGTACCAGAGCCCCGACGGATAATTGAAAAAACGGTTAAGCTAGAAAGAGGAAATTTATAGCACAGTATAGTATATTTTTATTAAAATTACACCTATAAAAAAAAATTACATTGGGAAACTTGCTGAAGGCAAAAACGAAGTTTATTTGAATCGAGAACTTCCATTTAATGACACACGAATATAAAACATTACATACCTTTGTGTAAAATTATTATTGTTATTGGTTGAAAAGCGCATTTTCTTAAACACGCTGCGTGCTTTTCTTTGGCTGCTATGTCCCTTATTCTTCGAAACAGTAATAGATGTGTAGCATCTGCTCAGTCTACTGTTCAAACTAGTCAATGCATTTGGAAAGCATACGTTTTGCTTATGGGGGGACCAGGCGTAGTGGGTTCACCAGCTAAGCGAAGTGAACAGAAATCTTCTGTACCGGATTTACGTATATTAGGCCAAGTAGGCCTCACCAGGACAAATATTATATGTTTAAGCCTTATTTTAATCCTAACTTTGATCCCTTCTAAATTTTCTTATGTTTATTTGTATATCCAGAGCCAGATTAAAGTTTCGTGTGGATTTAGACAACATTTTTAAGTGCCCTTTATATTATAAATTAAGACTGTGTGATAATTTCTTTTGAGAAAATAAGTAAAAATAGGAACTTTCATGAATGGGACTCTCATGACAACCCTTCATTGAATTAAGATTTACTCAAACAAAAATACGCGTATGTGTTTCTAAAATTAAACTGATAATATGAAACTTTTGTTTATAATACAGCAGAACCTTGATAACCCAAATTTCGGTAAAACCAAAGGATTCACATTCTCCTTGAAATACCCTTTGAACTCCCATTAAACATCACTAATGGCGGAACTTGAATCTACCAGACGGCGGAGTTTAAATAAACACTCTATCGAGAATGAATCGCCATTTTCATATATATATGGCGCATATGAACATCTGGAGTTGGAGTCCCAACCCATCCCAGGAATTTCTGCGTACGCTAGTGACTTGCAGTAAAACGTCTGAGTTTCGATTTATCGAAATTTCACATATTATAAAATTTATATTACGAATAATTTTTTCTTATTCTTTTTAAGGCAAAATTATTACTTATTGCTTCATAATCAATATTATCTGGAGCATCTTTTTCTATGCACAATAGAGCTAGAGAACTTCATTTTGACTGACTAAAGGAATTCTATCAATTTTTAACTCGTTGTAACGCTGAAAATTATCTTTGTTAATTTGCAATTAAAATAGTCGATGTTAAATAAATATGTAGCGAAATTTCAACATTATTCGATATTAACGATTTTGAAGTGGTGTTCGGTCTTCACCGTGCTGGGCCGCCTCAGAAAAGCTGTCCCTAGATATTTGCCATCTGTGTCCATGCTATAATAACCCGGCCCTATGTATAACCATAGTTGGAATACCATTCATCATACAATCTCAAAGTCCTCTGCTCTATGAGAGTTTTGATTTCGGCGTTTAGACAGTTACTTTCATGTTTAGCCCTCAAAATTAGAGGTCTTCAGATAAGTTACGCGCACAGTGAGAGTGGGGCCAAATACATTAATTGCTGATAAAAACCTCAAAAAACGAAGTTAACAGTATGCGGCAAAAACTGTTTGGAATTAAGAGTTTAATAGTGTACGCATAAGATATGACATAGGGTGGGGTCGGGGAATGGACGACACCCCTACAAAAGTGGTGTAAACTTGTCTGTTCTAGCGCGATTTCGCATTATGCCTGCAAAGAAGCGAAATTGATAGTGGTGTAATCCTTCGAAGTATTTTTTCGTATGATATTCAACTACTTTTAACATGGCATCCATACCCACAAGTTAGTACATCATTTTTTAACTTTGTTTGTTATGCTGTGATTAATCGTATTTTATAAAGTCAATTTAATATTGACGTATTAAAAAAATTTTTTTTTGATTATTTAAGGTGTGTTTGGGGAAATTTAGTTTATATCAGACCATATCATGTCCGTAATTGTAACATATTTATTTCCTTATAAGTTGATCTTGCTGAAACATAAAAAAACCTTGCCCATATTTGCCCCATTTGGAAATATTCCATTTTATACAGGGTGTCCATAATTTAAGTCTTCGTATTCAGGGTCAACCTGTAACTTGATCTAACATTGCAAATGTCTCCAAATTTAGCAAGTAGCTTAGCTAGACCATATGCAAGCGATTTTGTGAAGAAAAGATTATACAGAGTGGTTATAAAATAAAGGGCGCTCATAATTTTTATATCGCAAAATCAAGTACGCTTGACTTGATAACAAATAAAGTTAGTTTTGTTTAAATATATTGAGGTATCCAAAGGTTATTAATGTTTTCCGACTTTTCAGTGCAATGGTCCCACTGTGCGGTGCTTTGGAAGCTTTTATTAGCTTCCCTCTCTTTACTTTCTTTTTCCAATAGCTCTGTTCTACATAATATAAAGCTTCCTGCAAGTTCGACAACTGTTGTGTACCTCCAATGTCGCCAGGATGCGGCCTTTCTCAAAATCATCCAGACTAAATCAACTGGTCCTTTGTTTCAAACCGCTTCGATACAAAACACTTCTGCACTTCCAGAAGGAAATAATTCGACATCACCACATGACCAAAACCCTGTTTACTTTTGTTTATTGTAACTTGCCTGCAAATTCAATCACGTAATTTTCGCTATCGGCGTGAGAGGGTAATAGTTAATAAGAAAAGCTTGTCACTGATTCTGAAGATCTTACATACTAACTATAGATACTGTGGTCTTCTGCATCCTTCCTATTTCTTGCTGTGAAGGTTTTATACTAAATATTTTTTCGAATTTTTACGGCGTATTATTAAAATAGTAGTAGTAGTTATTAAAAGTAAATAGTAGTAGTTATTAAAAGTAAATAGTAGTAGTTATTAAAAGTAAATAGTAGTAGTTATTAAAAGTAAATAGTAGTAGTTATTAAAAGTAAATAGTAGTAGTTATTAAAAAAGTAGTAAAATCAACTTCACGGACTAGCATCACGCTGCTTTTAATTGTAGCAGTAGGTAGGTAAGCAAGAGCCGATCCAGAAATTTTTTTCGGGGGGTCACAAAGCGCGCAAACCCATTTAGTCTTGGTTTGGAGGGGGAAACAAATATAAAATGTAAGCGAAAAGGTGCAATTCTCGGGGAGGTATGCTCCTTATGTGTACGCCCTCCTCCTGGATCAGCCCTTGTAGGTACGGGGGGCCTCCCCACCTCTAAAGATCCTCGCCTGAGGGAACGCTTCAGGATATGTGAGGCCATGTTGATAATCTTTCACTCCTGGCAGAACCGTCTAAATTGCCCAACCTTGTCACGTATATATTTACCCTGCAAATTATTTCAGAAAATTTTACGCCCCTCATATGCGCCCCTGGCGTAGGCCTTCCTTACTAACCCCCTAGCTATGGCCCTGCTTCTGAGTTGGGAAATCGGATTAGATATAACGATTCGACTTGACGGTCATACATCGGATCCACGTGGATTCGAAATGACGCTGAAATCATACTGTTCCATTAGACTTGATTAGCCACATATGTTTCCTCGGTGAAGAGGACATCCTTGAATTACTAATAAATATTCAACAGAATATTAAATTATTGTATTTCTCCGTTGAAGGACGCTTAGATTCACACAGAATGCTTTCCTTTAATAAAGCCTTAACCTTTGGCATCAGAGACCAAGAACATTCAAAAACAGTATGAAACAATCTACAAAGATCAAACCGGTTTTAATGAACGAGAACAAGTCGTATGAATTAATGCTCAGTAAATAACTATAATAATGAAACACATTATTAAAGAAAATAATCCTCATCTCTCCAATTTATAATAACGTTGTAAATATTTTGGTTTGTTTATTTCTCTTTCTAACCTCAACCATAATATGCATTAAAATCTTCAAAAGGGTTTAAGAACTCGTTTTGGATAAATTATACATACAAAAATAAACAAATAGTTGATAACTTCTTTTGCAATAATAAAAATCTTCATAACAATCTGCACTTTAATTAGTGCGATTAGGGTTCTCTGCTCCCGAGCTAACTTTTTATACTAATTGTAAAATTAGAAAATTGTTTCTAATAAGAAAAATGTATTGCTCCAGCAAACGATGATCTCCTGGTAAAAGCAAATATAAAATAGTTCAAAATTAACTTAAACAATTTTTGAAATTTTGTGTTCTTGTAACCAGTTGGCTCATATGTTAAGATGACACGGAAAAGAAGGAAATTTAAAGCATATTTAACCACTTGTCTTTAATCTTCATATTTAAAGAAATAAAATATATACGGTTGCTGTCAGCAGCCTCTTATAGCAACCGTCCAAATTTTATTGCTTGGGATACGAAAATTGAACACAAACTGTAAAATATTTTTCTATATTATAAACAACTAAAATTAGTCGGCAAACCGATATCATATGTTTAATAACCATGTGACGAGATTTTGCTAACCACTGGCGTAGGCAGGGGTTTTTATGGGGGTTGTAACCCCCATTGAAATGAAATTTTGTATATTTAACATAGGAATATGTGAGTTGTAGCTCTGTAACCAATCATTAACTCAAATCCCTACGAACCTTTACTTACGCCTATATTAATAACTAAGAAATTGGTATACAAATTATTAAATTATTAAAATTAAATTAATATTGAATTAAAACTTATTCAATTATTAAAATTAAATTAATATTGAATTAAATTTATTCAATTATTAAAATTGTTAATTTTGAATTAAAATTATTCAATTATTAAAATTAAATTCAATATTGATTTAAAATGTATTCAATTATTAAAATTAAATTAATATTAATTTTAGAAATTGGTTCAATTATTAAAAATTAAATTAATTTTAATTAAAATTTATTCACTTATTAAAATTAAATTAATTTTAACAAAATTTATTCACTTCCATAAAATTAAATTTGTTACACTCAGCCCAGTGCTGAATTGGAGAATTACTGAACCCAAACTTAATATTTTTTCCGTGGGCGATGAGTCCGTGATGTGAATTCAGTTTTCACTTATAGGTCCATTATTTAGGCCTTTATACTTAGTTTCTGAAACGTAGTTTCATGTAAGGTATAATAATATGTAGCCAGTGCCGGATTTATGTACAGGCCAAGTAGGCCAGTTCCTAGGGCCCTACAAATTTGAGGCCCTGTAAACCCTGTTATTTAAGTTTAAGCGTTATTTTAAACCTATTTATTAACATTGTTACCGATAAAATTAATTTGCCCCCCAAGTTGTCTCAAATTTTGATTACTTATGAACCCAAATATTAAAATAACGAATTTCAAAGAAACATTCATGACCTATTGACTGAATATTACAAGGGTCACCTTCTTTAGGCGTCCACTCTCTCCTTCCGGCCTAAGGCCTATAAAAATCTTAACCAGGTACTGGGTATAGCAAACGATATTTTCAGTGGTGTTACTGATGTGTAAATTATTAAATCACCAATTATATAAAAATGTACGATAGATATGCTTGTGAATTCTCAAAATAAAATTTCATTTACTTTGCTAATTAATATTAATCTGTATATTTATCTGCTAATTAGTATTAATTTGATTACTCTTTCTCCTAATCTACGGAAATCTCTATAAAATAATATAGAATCCCTATAAAAGAGTATAGAATTCTATAAAATAGTATAGAATCCCTATAAAATAGTATAGAACCTCCATAAAATAGCACAGAATCTCTATAAATTGTATAGAATCTCTATAGAGTAAAAAGAATATAAAGGAATACAGTTCATCCCGTAGAATAACATTGACTAACTGTAAGAATAGCATCTGCTTTAGCATTGTACTATTAATACAGAAACCTATCGCCCTTTAACAATATAATACTGTAGCAAATCAAGAGGTGTTCGGCCCTATTATTGCTTACGGCAATCCTACATTTATCTTTTAATCCAACCATGTTATCCCTTTTATAGATATGCCACATACTGAGAAATACTCCTTTATTACTTCGCTATAGACTTTCTTGCTTCCCTAAAGTCCTTTCTTGCGCTTTATTTTTTCTTAGAATGATGATTCCCAGTATTTACTTGCAAACGACGACCCATTAAAATTACTTCACTTAAGTCCCTCCTCCTCCGTCATTGAAGAATAAATAAGGATGCTATGTAATTATTAATGTATTTCTAGAGCAAATTACCCAGTGAGCATATGAAGGTAGGGCTAGTAAATATATTATTTTAAGCGCGTACAGCTCGAAAAAATACATTGAGTCCATTCAATCTCATTCTGCAGGATAAAATATTTAACCTGTTAACCGGGGAATAAAATTTTGTGAAACTCGTTTCACACTGGGGACTTTTTTTTTGTGGGGGAGACATTTTGGTAGTCTTCCGGGCATGACGAAAAATGTCGTCATACCCAGTTAACAGGTTGAGATACTTTTGGTTTAATATGCGTAGATTTCCTGGCATGACGAAAAATGTCGTCATATCCAGTTAACAGGTTAAGAGCTTCAAATAAGGGTTCATCAGTTTCATATCGTAGTAATATACGTAGAATACACATCAGACTTAGGAGCGATTACAATCGGTTCATATGATTATGATTACCATAGAAGGATTACGGTTACAATTGTTACAATATTATAATTAGTATCAGAATTAGATTATGATTTTGACTACGATTACAGGCAATTTTCATTTTTCGATTACGATTATGAATAGACAAAAAAATGATTACAATTACGATTACAGATTATAATCATAATTACTTGCACGAAATCAGATAAAATCAGTTCGATTATAGCGATTATGATTACGATTACCTAAGAATTTCAAAAAATGATTACGATTATGATTAAATGAAATTTAAAAATGTGA
>QLNU02014176.1:137584271-137632223 GCA_006491805.2 Dysdera silvatica
TTTAACCTGTTAACAGGGGAATAAAATTTTGTGAAACTCGTTACACACTGGGGACTTTTTTTTTGGGGACATTTTGGTAGTCTTCCGGGCATGACGAAAAATGTCGTCATACCCAGTTAACAGGTTAAGGAGATACTTTTTGTTAAAAATGTGTAATCTTCCGGGCATGACGAAAAATGTCGTCATATCCAGTTAACAGGTTAAGAGCTTCAAATAAGGGTTCATCAGTTTCATATCGTAGTAATATGGAATACACATCAGACTTAGGAGCGATTACAATCGGTTCATATGATTATGATTACCATAGAAGGATTACGGTTACAATTGTTACAATATTATAATTAGTATCAGAATTAAGATTGTGATTTTGATTACGATTAGTCAATTCTCATTTTTTGACTACGACTAAACATAAAAAAACATGACTACAATTACAGAATTATAATCATGATCATTTGCACGAAATCATAAATAATCAGTTCGATTACTATTATAATAATGGCGATCACGATAATAGTGATTATGATTACGATTACCTAAGAATTTCAAAAAACGATTATGATTAAATGAAATTTAAAAGTGTGATTATGATTATATTGCAGATTACAGCTACTTCAAAACATTCAATTACAATTACAGATGTGAGTACGCGAAAATGTAATCGATTGCAATCGATTATAGTAATTAGATCCCTGATTGCCCTACGGTAGAGTGGTAGTAAAATTTTTGAATTTCGTGCCATTAACCTGCGTTTAATTCCGGTAGAACCGTAGAATATATTCCGTTTTTCTGTTCATCATATTCCGGAATGGGCCCCCAGGGAGCAATAGTTGTAATTCCCAAGAAAACTGTAGGTCCCGGCGAAACATAGTTGATGTGATCGTTGCGGCCCAAAATATAAACGATCTGGATCTCTGACTTTCCAAAAATGGAAAAGTTATATAAATACTATTATTAAATTTCAGTAACTAAATTCTAATTACACATCGAACTGGTGATTGTCCTTTTTATATGTAATGTCGAGCCTATTTTTGAAACCACGGACTAATAAAATATTTGATAGTTAAAATTGTCATATTTTTGCTTAGTTTTTGATATCTGAAATCTTTGGTTAGATTTTATTGGAGCAGGGATGTATCAATTAATACATTATGGGAAGGCCAGGGAAGTTTAAAGAAAGGTAAAATAATTTGGCACACACACATACATTATGGAAAATAATGTAATTTGTTATTCCATTGGATGGTCTTGAGTCCCTCCCTCTTCTACGACGTTACATTGAAGGGGAAAGGAGGGGTGGGGAATTACGCGTTCTTGTAATTTATAATTTTAGAATTGAATGAATTCAGATTTAAAAAAAAGCAAATTATGCATATATTGCTTATTGAAAAAGCCGCAATATTTAACAAATGCGCAGCAGATTAAATGATCTCCTGAAAATAATTCAAATAAATATGCATGCATGAGCATGATATGGAATAATGATGCAATAAGGATATTTATAACATTCTGTTATTTAAATAAATCGAACACTACGCAGATTAAATTAAACAACAATATAAATCAACGTTTATTGGCGTAGTGATACCAGAGTCGATGTTATGGCATGATTAGATGGTGAAACGTTCGAAGGAAAAACCGAACGCAGAAATATTTATTTTCTTTCGAATGTTTCGCCATCTAATCACGCCATAACATCGGCGCTGGTATCACTACGCCAATAAACGTTGATTTATATTGTTTTTTAATTTAATTCTGTTATTTATTATACAACGTGAGAGTCGATTTAATTTCAAATAACAGAAATATTTTAGCATTTTGAGAAGCAGCGATTAAAAGTATATAGAAGAAGATGAAGGCAGACCTTTCGAAGCTATCGCAACTTCATCTTCAGTGCGAAAATTGTTGAAATATTATTTAAGCGTTACATATTCTGAGGGTAGATCTTGAAATTCATTTAACTCGTTATGATGTCTATTGTTGCTATATTGCCAACTTTTAAGGAATATTCGACTGTTTCAATTATGAATGTTTTTATACAAGATTTTCGCATTATGCCAGCAAGGGATGTGGCGAAAATCTTGCACAAAAATATTCATAATAATAATAATAGTCGAATATTCCTTGAAAGTTGGCAATCTATCAACAATAGCCATCGTAACGCGTTAAATGAATTCCACAATCTACCCGCAGAATATGTAACGCTCAAATAATATTCCAACATTTCAACAATTTTCGCACTGAAGATGAAGCTGCGATAGCTTCGAAACGTTTGCCTTCAACTTGTTCTATGTACTTTTAATGGCTGCTTCTCAAAATGCTAATGTATTTGTTTCTAACACCAGTCGTAATTTATTTAATTTATTTCGCATTAAACAGAAACATTGTTTTATTTTGAGGTTCTATCCAATGGAAAACAGCAACAATAAAACTTTAAATCACAAATTTTTTCAAACGGAAAAGCAAAGCTTTGAAGGACTTGAAGGTTTGATCTAAGATAAAGTTTTTCAACTTTAGACAAGAAAAAAAGACATAAGCTCTAAGATATAGTACGTGTCTCTTTAGGATTAACGTCACAAAGGGGTTGAGATTGAATTCAGAACTCACGAACTATTGAAAATCTTTATTTTTGTACAACCCGTTAAAATAGATATTTCTTTAAAATGTCTATTTTAAATTATAATCATAATTTTTATATAAGTGATTACGACCAGCCATCAAAATTTTGTTGAACAGGTTTTACGAAAAGAGATAAAAAATATGAATGATCTGAAGACAATATTGCAGAAGGAGCAGTGAGTTTATTCAAGTGAACCAACCAGGAACAAGAAAACTTAATAACAATTTATGAAGTTCATGTGCTGCATCACTGGCGTACGCAGAGAGGATTGATATGGGGTTGAGGCCCGTACAGTGAAATATATATATATGCATATGACTGTAGTGGTGTATCACCCTCCACCCCCCCAGGTTGAAAGAATGTAACCCTCATGACGAAATTTCTATGTATGCTTGTGTATGTTGATATCTTTCATTTTCAACCTTTTTCTTCGTTTCTTTTTTTTTTTTCTTAGAGTTCTTGAGCGGGAGGGGAGGATAGTCCCCGAATATCTTTAGGGTGGCTTAATTCAACAGCCAAGATCTTTTAGGGATGGCGCCCCTGTTTCGGCATCCCAAGATTTTTCAAGCAAAAAATTACTCGTCAGGCTCACTCGTCAGGTTACACAAAGGTTACACAGATTACTCGTCAGGTTACACAAAGGAAAAACTCAATAAAGTTTTTTCTTTGTGTTTTGTGTCGCAAGAATGAAGATTTTTCTCCTAAAGAAGCTAAGTTTTCTCGAAAAATCCGGATTTCTCACGTCTAAACCTCAGCTTACGAATTAGTGGAAAATCCATTATTTTGTCAACTGTGGTTTTCATTGTTAAATTGACATACCTCTTTACTCTGCGCTCTCTGTAGAAAATGATCCTTTCTTCTTAAGAACCTTCTGCGTCATTTTAATGTTAATTCGTAGATCACCTTTAGTTTAAACGTTATGTTTATTCTCCCTGTATGCCTACATTTCCCCCCCTTCCTGCCTTAAATTCACCCCATATATTTTCACAGCATGCGCTCTTGGGAGTGCATCATAATATATTCAAATTACTCAACCTTTTAAATTACAAAATGAAGTCACTAATTGCAGTTATAATTATTTCACCACCTGATTTCATCAAATACAAAAGCTATAGAAAAAGTACATTTCCATATAATTTAAAGCGAATAATAGCTATGTAAAAAAAGTAATACAGTAAAACCTCCCTACAACGATGTCCGATATAGCAAAAAATCCCTCTACAACGATAATTTTTCTCGGTCCGTATAATAGTGTTGTAGAGAGGTTTTACTGTATTAGAAAAAGTGTTATACTGAAATTTAGTTATTCTCGAAAATATAGTCATATCTACATTAATGAAAACTTTCACGGCGTCTATTAATATATATTATAGATATTGCGGGATATTCACCGCGTCTGTTTATTAAAAACACTTAACATTTCACTCCGTGCTATGCAGATCATCCTCAGAAGCATCGGCCGACCAAGATTCCCTCTGCAAAAATGCAAGATTTTTGTTTGGATCCTCCGCATAGCACGGAGTGAAACATTAAGGCGCTAATAAACAAGCGCTACGGAATATCCCGCAAAGCTCTATAATGTATATATTCATATATATTTGATGGACTATGAACTTTCATACAACATATGTTAAATTATTTCTAAGGATATGTAACGTGGAAACGATCACAAATGAAAAGATGTTCATACAGCAAAAATGTCTATGCAACAATCTAAGAAATAGAAGACAATAATATAATAATAAAAGAAAAACAAATCTCATAGTTTTAGAATCTATTAGTGTAACTGTACATATATATATGCAGAATGTTTTTGTATGTGCGTAAAATTATAGTCTTGCGGATGATGAAAACGATGAATGGGTATATAAATTGATTACTCGTGTTTTCTTGGTTAATTTCTGTAAAAATAGAAATGATTACACAGGTTTCTGTGGTTACAGTGCCGCCTCTGGCCACCTTTCCCAATTCCCCCCTGCAAAATGCATCATCATCATCATCATCATTACACAGATTTGCTTTTAAGCATATTTTATTAATGGTATAAGATCTCATATCCGAATGTTTGAGTAGTTCATTTTAATTTTGTGTAATGTAGAGCCGACGAAACACAAAAAAAAAATCTGGACACCCGTTTTCCATTCGTTTAATAATTGTACCACAGGAAATTCGAAGGTGCTAACCGACAGAGAAAAACGAAATCTACCAATCCATGTGCATAAAATTTGCATAAGGGACCGTCTCCATATTTAAACTTGCAGAAACTTTGAAAATTCCAATTGAAACAACTAGTTTTATTTAAATATTTTGAATCCACAACCAAAAACCAAAAAACAAGACTTCTAATATTAAATGTCAAATCATTTTGTTCAAACGCTTATGAGTTTTGAATATTAGAGATGTTGAACTCATAACGTTATAATATTTCATGGTATTTTTGTAAATATCCATATTGCTCCAATATTTTTCATTGCGTTAAAATTGAACAAGCAAAACAAAAGTTATGTTTTTCATTTTTAAAATAATATAAATTATAAATTATGAAAATCATATTCGATAAAAATATGAATAAAAACATTAATTTTCTGACGGGAATTAGATAGAAACTTTCGGTTTTCTACTGACTATACAAAAATTTCAGAGCAATTCGATCAGCAGTATTTTGATGCTTAATATTAGTTTAAGCGACGGTTTTAAGGAGCTGCATAGCATAGGTACAAAAAAAATAAAGATTATTTTTTGCTTTAAATCTGTTATCCAGTGACATTATTTTTATCATTATTTAGTTAGCAGGCATATCAGTAAACTTGATCATTGATAGAAAATAAGAAAGGTCAATGGGTATTATAACTTTTTGATTTTAACAGATATGATCAGAAAATTAGATTCCCGACCTATAAGTTATTTTTTTTACCATGGTGGAAGCCCCCAAACATTTTATAGAATATCTCGAGTTTTATTAGTCAGAATGACATCGAAATTTTAAATTATCCTAATTGAACAGTCTATAATCCGGTTAGGATATCACGCAGCCTCCATATGGCGCAGGAGGATATGGAGGGGTGATTTTCTAGCTCTCAAAATAACGTAAATAAAGAAATACTTAACGACATCTTTGGACAAATTTCGCCTAACTTCATGAAAACAACCTCAGTGGCAAAGATCATAACCAAGGAAAATCTTATTTTTAATTAGTATTATAGTTTAAACTCCAAATAGAAAGACGCATACTTAGCGAACTACTAGCCGAGAGAGATGTGTCTGTCAACCAATCCGAACAAGGACGCGCCCATCACGCATTGGAGTAGAACCCAGTGATTGACAGATATAGATAACAAAACGGTCAACTGGACGCAACCCCGAGTTAGTCCATAAGCCGTACAAACTGTCACGCATGCGGCAGCGAACATTCAACGAATCCCCGTCGACCAAAAATACTGTCCCCGCTGAGTGATGTGCATAAGGACTACGTAAGTTGGTGGAAACTGCCTTCTTCAGCCACATACTTGGAATTATGGTGAAAACACGTATAAAATCCAAGAATTTAGAAGAGGAGGAGACCTTATTCCCTATAGTTGCTAGAAGATATGAACATGAAGACAGTGTCGAAGGAATGTCAATGATGAATACGAGGGATAGAAGTAAAGATGGAACAGAAATGACAAGCTTAAACGATATAATGAACGAACTAAAGGAAATAAAAAAGAAAGTTAATGGAAACGAAGAATGGCTGATGATAAAGGGATAAAAAGCTCTTTGGTAAGATAGACGACCTGGAGGCGAAGTACGACCAGAAAAAAATAGAATTTTGAGAGATGTTGAAAGATTTTTGAAGAATTATTGAGGAAAACGAAACACTTAGAGCAACACTGAAAGGATGGAAAGCAGAAACCAAAAAAAGAATGGAGAATATTATTTATGAGAAAGAAAAACAGAAAAGAAAACTGATAGAAATGCATGATTGAAGATAGGAAGGTAACAAAAAAGGATTGATTTAAAAAAAAAAGAGAAAAATAACAGATAAAAAATTGACTACCTGCAGGAGGAATTGGATAAAAGAATTGAAGAGATAATTGATTTAGGACAACACAACAAGAGGAATAACCTGATATTACCGGAATAACATATTCAGATCAGGGAAACTGTGATAAACTAGCATTAAAAGTATGTGAAAGATTACGGATTAGAATTGATAGAAGACAAATTGAAATAGCACACAGAATATGTTACAGAAATTGTAAAAGTGACAAAATATTGGTTAAGTTCTTTGATAGAAGAGTAAAAATATGCAATTTTGCAAAAGAAGGGGGGTCAGTATATAAAGGAATGTAATATTAAGGGAAATAGGGAAAATGTTGTTTCTATAAATCAGCAATTATGCCCATTAAGAAAAATTTGCTAAATGCTGTACTGAATAAAAAAAGGGAAAGATGTTGGTGTTAAGTCTGGACAACAAATGGACGAAGAAAAGTGCGAAAAGAAGATAACGGAGAAATTTTCGTAATCAACAATTACATTATTATTCGATTATGTTGACTGACTTGATCATGAGAAGCGAAGGGGTCATGAAAAAGGGCAATACGAAGCAGGAATATAAACAATGATACAAGAACAGAAAATGCAGCATACAAAAATAACTCTATAAACAATAATAATTTTACGTACATGCATAACTATATAGATTTTAGATCGTGTATGAAATGTAGAGAAATAGTCTAAGCAAAGGTGCCTTCTGGCAATAGTAATTCTACTGTTTCTGATCGTTATTAGACTAAATTTGGGTACAACAATGCAGTTTCTGGAAGTACGTGTGATATTATAAACAGTGTAGTTTATACAGCAAATTATAATGATATGAACACTGTAAATAATGTAAATATTGAACAAATTGATGACAACATTGTGGGTATAAATGATAGGGTAAATAACGTTGATTGCAAGGGAAATTACAATGAATTGGATATTGTAAATAGAGTGAATACTGAACCACTGAATTATAATACCAATAATTTAAGTATAATTTTAACTAGGGAAGGTAATGAATATTGTGATAATGCATAAAATTGTGTTATGCTGTGTGTCATGGACATGGGAGGTAATGACACATATGATAATGATTTTAGTAAATATTTAACGAAAGAAAACAACCAGACAATGTTTGTCGAGAAAATAAATTAATTAGAATCATTAAAATTTATAAAAACTTTAGATATAAAAAAGGATGCAAATGAAGATAAAATTAGATCTATTTTAATAAAGGAAAATGTAAAATTATTTTTTGAACTTTTATTAATTATTTTTAATGAAATTATTCAAATGAAAAAAATTCTGGGGGAAAAGAAACTTGTAAAAGTAATTCCGATTTTCGAAAAAGATAAAAGAAATAACATGGCAAATTATCGTCCAATTTCTTTGTTATAGGTCTTTGCTAACATATTCGAAATGTTAATCTATAATAGATTAATAAATTTTATAAATATGTTTAATATATTAAGTGATTCGTAGTATGGCTTTTAGAAAGGAAAATCTACTGAAGATGCGTTATTAAACGTAATATTGGAAATTCAGAGATCGTTAAATGGAGGGAATATTGATTTTTAAATATTTTTTGACTTAAGTAAGGCACTTGATGTCTTAAATAGAAAAATACTGCTAAAGATATCGGAACATCATGGTTTTAGAGGTAAGATAAAGAACATCCTGAAGGATTACTTACTAGATAGACATCAATATGTATATATAAATAATACGGTTTCAGAACCATTAGAAAATTGTTTTTGTGTCCCTCAAGAGTCTATTCTTGGTCCGTAAATGGTTTTGTTATTTATTGATGATATTGTGTTTGTTTCAAATAAGGAAAAACTTCATACGCAAATCATAATAGTTTGGTTTTTTTCAAAATGAAAGCAGAGAAGATTTAGTTTTAAGTGGGAGATAATAAATTAGTAAATTTGAGTTATGCTTTAAGAGAAATAAATTAAAAATAAATAAAACTAAAATAAAAATTGTTATTTTTAAAACAAAAAATAAAAAAGATTGACAAATTCGAAGTACATGGAAAGATCCTTATTAATAACAGAGCAATTGTAATTGTTAGGAAAACTGACTTTCTGGGTATGACTTTAACTGACGATTTGTCTTGGAATAAGCAGGTAAATAAAATTAGCAGGAAGATTAGCCCAGGATTAAATGTTATAAGAAAATTAACAAATGATGTTCTTAAAAGTGTACTGCTGAGTTTATACTTTCCCTTTGTTTACAGCCACTTAATATACTACGATAGCATCTGGGGTAATTTAAATAGCGGCAATATGAATATTATTAAATTATTGCAGTCTAAATTTTTAAGAATTATTGAGCAAAGAAATGTGTTAAATTGGAATGAAGTATTCGTTAAATATGGCTTGCTTCCAATTGATTCAAATATTAAATTGTGTACACTGAAAATAATGTGTGAAAGGATCAAGGAAAATAAACATTTAGATTGAATAAAAATTGAATATTGTAATAGTAATGTACATTTGAGAAGAAAAAAATCAAATAAAATTACCAAGGATTAGGATCAAATTAGTCACGATGGGAACTGAATACAAGGCAATCAAATACTGGAATGAAACTCCCGATAAAATTATTTAAAATCAAATTATTTAAATTTCTGTTTGATACTATTTTAGTGTCGACTTAATTTATTGGGTCGCCAGCCGGTTAAAATTTATTTTTTACTAGAGACCCGTCATTTATTCGCAGAGCACCTATAATTATGTATTTATGATAGATTCCTTATATGGCATACTATTTTTTGCTATTTGTAACAGCGACAAATCAACAATATTATTATTATTATTATTATTAATAATTGAGATGTTGCAGAAACTTTGAAAATTGCAATGGCAAGTTTAAATACGAAGATGGTCCCTTATGCAAATTTTGTGCATATGCATTGGTAGATTTTATTGTTCAATATCGATTGACACATTTATTTCTCTTCAGCAGAATTATTGTGCAAATGACAAACGGATGTTCAGTTTTTTCACCGGCTGTACATAAGCGCATAACTATAAGCATTTTTAGTACATGCCTCAATAAGCTAAATCAGGCAATAATTTGTCCCTTAAAATTAACATATTCTATGAAAAACAAAAGTTAGGCAACGTTGCGGCAGAATTTAATCAGAGATAAACTACCTTTCCCTCCATAGATTGATCGAAGTTTTAAGAAATTAGTAACAAATTTCGGATCCAAAAATTTAAACGCAAATTAAGGGGTTCCGGGGCAGAAAAAGTCAACTTCTTTATTTTTGAACCTTTTTTTAATAATTTTTTCACAGTAACATAGTATATGTGTGACTATTATTTTGCAATTAAATGTTTAATTTACCTCTTTAATTTTTTTTGTAAAAAATACAAAGTTTGAAAAATTTGTACTAAAACGACGTTATATTTTTTAATACAACTAAAAAAATTATCACAGTAGATACTAGTATTTTACATTTTATACACAAAAATATATAATAAAAATTTGACTTAAGTATATTAAGATAAAGTTATTACAAATATAAAAAAAATTTCCTAAAATATCATTTTAGTGTTTAGTAAAATAAATATAAATATACGAAATTTTCTAATCATATAGGAACATTTCCTGAAGAAAAATAAAGATATATGCATAACAAAGCAGCATGCACAATTTTGTGTGTCGTTTCCTTTTTAGATATATCATTTCAAAAATGAGGTAGCGTTAAAATTTTCAACATGAAAAAACGTATTCAAAGATTTTATTAAAAGTCAGTTATTTTTACTTTTTATTATTAATATTGTTAATTAGTTAATTGTTACTAGTTTTAGTACACCTTCGTATTTATTGTATTGTTTATTTGAAGTAACTTTTCATGATGTTATTGAAACATTTATATATATAGAGTAGAACCTAGTTAACGAGAACACGCTTAACGCGAATTACTTTTAACAAGAACACCATCTTGAATCCACGTCAAAATAAAATTACTACTAGGCTTTCCTCATAAGAATGACTACTTTTAACACAAACACATTTTTGGTCACTCACTATGAGTTGTCGTATTAACGAGGGTTGACTGTAATACAATTATATACACATCGGAAAGTAACGGTTGCATTTAATGTTTTTGGTTGATAAACAAGATATGAATTTTTAATGCTTGCAAATATATTTAAAACCAAAATATACAACTTTAACATATTAAAAATATTTTGTATTAAGTTTTAAGGTCATTTTATTCATTATTTGAAATAAAAGCATGAAAAAAAAAAAATATATATATTTGAGTAGTTACCGTTATAGGCTTATACACCAAGTTTCAGGTGCTAAAGTCTTCCGGCTTTATATTTTATGCCACCAGATTGGGCATGCTTAGCAATTAATTTTAATTTTGCTAAGTGTATTTCCTTCTTGTATGCTTCAAAAGCTTCCTGTGTTTTTAATTGCGATTTTCTCCGTCGGCTGTCATCTTTGCGCTTCGCCGTAGTAATGGTTGCTGTTCCAGTAACTAAATCTAAGGAAGTTTGAAGATTTTTAACAGATGACACTAAACCTTTATTAAAATCCATAATCCCTCTGGCTACTGCAACTGTCACACGTTTCATCGGTGCATTTGTTGTTTTAGGACATCTTGTCCAAATTAAACTATGCAGGGATTCGTTACAGTTTTGAGTTCTACCTTCTTTACATCTTTCTAAAATAGAGTCTGAGGCCAAACGCTGACAAATTGGTGTTAGTTTTGTCACAGCTTCAAGTGATAAAGAGGTTTTTATACAAACAGAATCTGGCACAGGTTTCTAGTTTTCAGATTCAGCACGATTAAAGAAGCACCAGAAATCTTTACCTCTTGGACATTTTGTATGCAATGGGGTTTTATCGGTGGATTTGCAATGAAGAAGAATTGAATAAATGTAATTTTTCATTTGTTTAACTTCACCTTCATTTCGAATAATTGCATTTTGGTAATAATTTGTTATTTTTTGTCAATTCTTTCAACCTGCCAAATTTTCTTCCACCCAGCATTACATATTTGCCTTTTCATTATCTATCAATTTCTCAAAGGTGTGCCTATTGGTTTTCCAACATGATTAATTCATTCTTCTGTTACAAGTTCAACACCAGGGCCATGGATTTGCATCTTTTGAAGAATGTCAAATGATTTAGAATCGCCGTCTCCCAAGAATGTTGTATAACGGAACACTATATCTTCTGATCGCTTCCATAATTTAACGGCAGTTTCTACCTCCATTACACCGTAATTTTCTTTATACTCCGATTTATGTCCTTCACACCATATATGAAATTCAGGTGCGTCATTTCCTAAATCTTTTGCGACAAAAGAACAAAGTTGGAAAATATTTGATAGCATTCCCTAATCCAAAATGAAACCCGTAAGCACATCAATTACACAACCAGCACCAAAATTTGATGTACGACCATGTTTGTGCCATGTTGCATCAAAGCTACCTGCAACGTCAATGATATCGGTCGATTGAGTGGTTTGATTCAAATGTTCGTGTGCTTTTCGTACTTTAGCTCTCACGTTTTCTATCTGGTTTTCAAGGCACCTTACTCTAGATTTTTCTACGACACCTAGATGTGAAGTAAAAGTACGAGAATCCATTGGCTTAATGTTTGAAAATGTTGAAAAAGTTTCATGTCCAGCATGTCCTTTCCCAAGTTTTGTAAATGCCTATACTACTCGTCTGTTGATACCAAACGCGCCAATTTTTATTCATTGAAGTAATCCGTGGGGATGAATTTTCCGTAAAATAAAATCGCAGGCTGCGTATTTCAATATGATATACCTTGGGCATAACCATAATTTTTGCCAAAATTAATAGTCAAATGACCTGAATTGCAGTTTGAGCAAACTGTTTTGCTGAATAAGTTCGAAAATTGTTTCACTTGAATAATAATATAAACATTGTTTACATCTCTTACTGGTTCCTTGGCAGACGAAAAATCATCTTGAAAATATTCAAACAGTTTTTGGGTGTTTTTTGGAAGTAGATTTTGTCTTTTGGATTTCACTTGCATTGATTTACTTGCAACAGATTTTCTTTTTCTACCCATCACGAAATTGTTTATTTGCAAAGACTGCTAAGTTAACATTTATATGAAAACAATATATAGAACAATAAAATAAGATATACTGAAAGAATATTTTCGAACGTTTTCAAAAAGAAAGAAATAGCTCCGACTGACGCTTGAAAAAACAAAAAAGTGATTACACTGTAAAGAAAAAATACGTGAGTAAAGTTATTAACTTCCATTTGATTTCATGTTACTTCTCTTCACTTCACTGCATTAAAACAAATTATAAAAAACTCAACTAAAATAGTAAAGTTTCAGAAATTAATGTTATCATTTATTTATTAAATGTTTCCCTTTGGTGTGTAACTGTTTGATTTCTTCATAAAATTCTTCAACCTCTTCGTCGGTATGGCTTGATGTTGGTGCATATACCTGTACTATCTGAAGTTGGTATCGCTGGGTTAGTTGAACAACGAGCCTCGCTGCTCGATCTGACGTGCTTTCGACTTCAAGAAGGTAGTCTTTAATTCTTTTGTTGATTAAGAAGCCAACACCACTTGTTCTTCCAGTTTCCGTTCCTCTATAATAAAACAAATGTCCGCTTTTCAGTTCCACCAACTCTTCACCTTTTCTTCTAACTTCACTGAGTCCTACAATGTCCCATTTGATCTTGTCAAGTTCTTCTTCCAATTCCTGAAGTTTTGCTTCAGAAGCAAGGGATCGTCCATTAAACGTAGCCAAGGTCAATAACAAACGGCAGCCTGGGCCATTCCAGTGATTCTTAGCACCCCCTGCTTTCATGCCACACTGACCGCTGCCTTGATCAGGAGCACTCCAGCACCTGGAGACTAGGGGCCATGGTTTCTGGTGTGTCAACATAATGGAGGAATTAGCCATAATTTCACCACGCTGGCTAGACGGGTTGGTGAATTAGCCCTCCCCTTCCGCCTTTCTATCCGTGCAGCAAATATTAATTTGCCACATAAATAGAAAGCTCAGCCTGCACCACTTGAAGGCGGGGTAGGACACTAGGTTACTGGCCTGGCCGGTTCCACACATCGTCACATACGTTCAGCGTGTGGGTCTCCTTCCAGTTAGATACCAGCAACCCTTTTGCAGGCCATATATATATATATATACACATACATATCTTAAAAGTGGACATTTGTTTTATTATAGAGGAACGGAAACTGGAAGAACAAGTGGTGTTGGCTTCTTAATCAACAAAAGAATTAAAGACTGTCTTCTGGAAGTTGAAAGTACATCAGATCGAGCAGCGAGGCTTGTTGTTCAACTAACCCAGCGATACCAACTTCAAATAGTACAGGTATATGCACCAACATCAAGCCATACCGACGAAGAGGTTGAAGAATTTTATGAAGAAATCAAAGAGTTACACACCAAAGGGAAACAACATATCAAGCTCATCATGGGGGATTTCAATGCAAGAATTGGACAACAGGAACAAGGAGAGACATCGGTTGGTAAATACGGATATGGGGAAAGGAATGAACGTGGCGATCAACTCATCGAATTTGCAGAAGCTGAAAATCTTAGCATCATGAATTCATTTTTTAAGAAGAAACCGCAAAGAAAATGGACATGGAAACACCCAAATGGGGGAACTAGTGAAATTGACTATATCCTGGCAAACAAGAAATCAATTATTGAAGATTGCAGTGTACTGAACAGATTTAATACTGGAAGTGATCATCGAATGGTGAGATGTAAAGTGCACTTAAATACTAAATTAGAACGACAGAAGCTCATTAGGAAACAAGTAAGTAAGAGGGTGGATTTAAAGAAATTAAAAGAAAATACCGAGGCATTCAAGTTGGAATTAAAAAATCGCTTTTCTGCACTGGAAGGACTTATTGATGAAAGTGATATCTCAGAAGCAAATGAAAACATTGTTAAGACAATAGTTGAAACTGCTGGGGAAATTGGTGGTGTAACCTGTAAAAAGCACAATAGCAAATTATCTGAGAAGACGAAACAGCTCATGAAAAGGCGAAGAGATATGAAGGTGGACAATCAAAATACCAGTTCCAGGATTGAGTACATAGAACTTTGTAAAACTCTGCGCAAAAGCATGAAAGAAGACATAAGAAAATTCAACTGTGAGCTAGTAAGGAAAGCCATTGAAAATAACAAGAGCCTTAGGGTTGTTAAAGGAAGTTTATCTGTTGGGAAGAAACACATCATTGCATTAAAAGGAGAGGATGGCACCGTAACAAGAAATAGGGAAGAAATACTTAGAAGAGTTGAAGAATTCTACAAAAATCTATACGAAAGTAACAGTGGATTAAACGAAGACATTGAAATAGTCGAAGGAACAGCTCCTAAAATCTTAAAAGAAGAAGTTTCATTTGCAATAAAAAGTATGAAGAAAGGAAGAGCCCCTGGTGATGATGGTATTACATTAGATATCCTAAAAGAAGCTGGAGAATATGTAGAAGACATACTTGCAAAATTCTTTACCAAATGTCTTAACAGCGGTAACATACCAAACCAATGGGATTCTGCAACAGTAATTCTTTTGCATAAAAAAGGTGATAAAGAGGATTTGAAAAATTACCGACCAATTAGCTTGTTACCTGCTATTTATAAAATCTTCACAAAAGTGCTAACACATCGCCTGCAGAAAAAATTAGATGCAGCTCAACCAAGAGAACAAGCTGGATTTCGAAGTGGATTCAGTACAGTGGACCATATTCAAGTATTAAGAGAATTAATTGAAAGAACACATGAATATGAACTTCCATTGTGTGTGGCATTTATTGACTATGAGAAGGCCTTTGACTCTATTAAAACATCAGCAGTCATCAACTCTTTAAGATCAACAGACATTGAGGATGTGTACATTGACATGGTGAAACGTGTGTATAAAAATGCAAGTGCAAAATTTCGGTTACATAAAGATACCAAAACTATCAAAATTGGTAAAGGTGTGAGGCAGGGAGATACCATTTCTCCAAAACTTTTTACTTCAGCTTTACAGATGATTTTTCAGCAGATAAATTGGAATAACAAGGGAATAAAAATAAATGGTGAATATTTAAATCATTTGCGGTTTGCTGATGACATTGTTATTTTTTCAACGAACCCATTAGAACTCCAAGACATGGTACAGGAGCTCTCAACTAGAAGTAAAGAAGTTGGACTCAAGATGAACCTACAAAAAACTAAGATCATGTTCAATAATTTCGTAGAGGAAACAAAAATACAAGTTGACAACATTGAGCTAGAAATTGCTGATTCATATATTTACCTTGGCCAGCTGATTTCAATGGATGGCAACATTATGAAAGAACTCAACAGACGTATTAAACTTGGCTGGAGTGCATTTGGAAGAAACAGTTTTATCCTGAAGGGGAAATTGCCTTTGTGTCTAAAAAGAAAGGTCTTCAACCAGTGTGTATTGCCAGTCCTCTCTTATGGATCAGAGACATGGAGTCTAACAGTTGGAGCAATACGAAAGTTACAGACAACGCAAAGGAGCATGGAGAGGTGCATGCTTGGAATAACTAGGAGAGATCGAAAAAGAAACACTTGGGTGAGAGAGCAAACTAGAGTAGAGGACATCATTGTTAAAGTAAAAGGGCTGAAATGGCGATGGGCTGGGCATATTGCAAGAAGAACTGATCAACGATGGACAACAGAAATTCTGAACTGGATTCCAAGAGACCACCGAAGACCTAGAAAACGTCCTCAAACTAGATGGGTGGATGAAATAAGAAAACAGGTTGGGGTGACGTGGAAGCGAATTGCTCAGGATAGACTTGTGTGGAAAGCATTTGGAGAGACCTTCATCCAGCAGTGGATAGATAATGGTTGAATATGATGATGATGATGATGATGATATATATATGTGTATGTATGTATGTATGTATGTATGTATGTATGTATGTATGTGTCTGTGTAAACACCATATATCAACATGTACACATTAATATATCTTTTCAATTTCAAATGAACGCAGCATTTAGTGTATAACATCGGTCGGGTATCCTTCCATTACATGCTATTTTGTGTCAAATAATTTGCATGCCGATTAAACAAATAATTATATAACATGAACAAAACTTAGTGTATATATTTATAAATTCTTTCTCTCTTTCTCTCTTTTCACATAGAATTCTTTTGTCTAGTTTTTAAAAATTCGATTACCAAATTATTGCAAAAAATATTTTTTTCGCCAAACAAGGTTTCGAAATGTGAGCAAATGCGTTCCATGTATACGTATTTATATTAAACTGTAATTAAAATCCGTTTTAAAAACCGAATCCTAATTGCCTCGAAATTCCCCGAGTTCCTCTAATTGCGAATTTTAGAACATTCAATTTATCATTATAAAGTAATTACTACCAATTCAATTTGTTTTAAAGAGAGCAGTCTTAGCTGTGTTCGCTTTAACACATCCATAATCTCACGGTCGAAATTTAAATGCATAATTATATATAATTTGAATTAATGAAAGTGATTAGACTAACGAGGGACGGAAATGACTGAAATTTACGAGTTACCCAAAAATGGGAAATTTCCCTTACGATGGTAACGCCACCTGATAATTATATATCCTGGTTCCAAAATAATCTGACCTCATAGAAAACTAAATCCTTACTGGTGGGGGCTGAACTTTTTGCTTTATAACTTTGTAATGATCTTTTCATTTTAAAAATGCAAATTTGATTCGGGATGATTTTTCCCCTCATTATAAGATTTGAAAGGGGAGGAAAATAATAAGATATACAGAGGGCAGTCCTATACAAAAGTTTTCAGAGTATGCCGTACTGTCTTGACTAATTAAAGAGCAGAAATAAAATACAGGGTACCAGGGAGGAAATTACATAAAAAGGTTAAACACTGGTAAAATAGCAATGAAAAAGATCACTCAAGCTTTCGGACGCATCAGCAGCAGTCCTTCATCAGGAGTAATGACGATGTTATGTTTCTGTCTCTTTTTTATACTTGAAATTTCTGGAAAACCCTTCATCAGAGTAGTCCCGCAGAATGGGAAAACCCAATGAGAACCAATGGGAGGCCTCCAATAGAATCATGGAAGAACCCCAATAGGGACCAATGGGAGGCCTCCAATAGAATCATGGAAGAACCCCAATAGGGACCAATGAGAAACCTGTACTGCGGGCTACCTAATGGGACATCCTCAACATTAGTCGAGACTTGGTACCTTGCAAGAGCCGGGAGAGGCACTGACTCTGGTTGAGCGAGATTTGTTCTTGGGACTTCGCCGTGAGTGCGAGCGGTCGACCTCTGAGTGTCTTGTGAAAAAGAAGCTAGCAGTCTTTTTCGCAGATGAGGATAAACCGATCACAGATCTGGACCCAAGGCCTCCGCTGTCTTCTCATAAATTTCTGAGGAAATGATTAGTATATCTAGGACATGAGATATCCAGAGATAGGGTGAAGTCCTCACAAAAGAATATAAAAGCCATACAGAACTTCCATATGCCCCGCGCTGTAAAACAAACATAGCGATTTATTGGAATGGCGAATTTCTTTCGAAATTTTATCTTTCGTTTTTCCGAAATTGCGCGACCACTCACCGACATAATCAAAAAGGATAAATAATTCAGATGAACAAATGAATGCGAGGGTTGCTTTTATAGCGCTAGAAGAAAAGCTGACATCGGCTCCAGTACTTAGCTTCCCGGACACGACCAAACTATTTATCCTAATGGCTGATGCCAGCTCCATCAACGGGGTTCCAGCTACGGTTCCAGCAACGGTACCAGCTCCATCCCTGGGTTCTTAGCCCAATTTGATGACAAAAACCATTTGAAACCGGTCAGGTACTTCTCTGGGAAATTAACGCCTTCTGAGACGAAGTTGTCATCATACGAACTAGAATTTCTGGCATTAATGACAAACATAAATTTCTTCGGGGAATATTTAATAGCAGCCCCGAAATTCTATATAGCGAGTGATTTCAAATCACTTATCCACATCTTGAAACAAAAGATATCCGAGTAAAATCCTAAGATGGGTAATAAACCTCTCGGAGTTTAAATTTAATGTGTACCACGTGAAGGGTTCGGAGAATTTAGTGGCAGATGCGCTAAGCCGTTGTATTTTAGAAGACGGATAATCCGACATAAAACACCCGCTCATTGCCAGATTCGAAAATCTAATTAACGCGCTCTCAGAATTTTATAGTGGTGGGGAGGATAACGCAAATGAACCGAACACTTCAGCAGATAAAGTAGGCTCACTTATATGTTCAATTTAACGAACAGAAGGAGAAAAGCCGAATTACAAAGAGAAGATGAAGAATTAGAGGCGCTAATAAAAAATTTGGAAGCGGGAAGATTGAAGGCAAAACAGGTAAAATAGCTCAATTACTATATTGACGCAGACGAGGTCCTAATGTATCACGACTTAGAAACAACAAAAAATACGCGTCTATGGAATAATGAAAAAATCGTAATCCCAAAGTCGCTGAGAGCTGAGATAATAAAGGCAAAGCACGAAAATACATGTGCACATGGAGGCATTCTAAATAACTTATCAAAGATTAAAGCACGATTTGTTTGGGCAAATATGAACACAGGTATTCGAAATTTCGTATTATCTTGCGAAACCTGTATAAAAAGAAAAGGTTTCAGGCGTCAGAAGAAGGCACAACTAATTGATGCTTTAGAAATTCCTGAGCCTTTTTCAAAATGGTATACAGATATTTGTGGTCCCATACCCAGTCTCAAATGGATATAGATACATACCGAGTTCAATCGATTATTTTTCCATGCTATGTAAAATTAATTCCACTAAAACATTGCACTGCTACGGAGATCATTAACGACATAATCTCCTCAATAATCAGCAAACATATACCATACAAATTGGTAACGGACAATGAAACGTAATTTCAAGCCTTAATTCTCCAAAATACGTTAAAAAACTTTAACATAAAGCAGATATTGACAAGTCCGTATTCTCCGCAGTCAGCGGGAGTTACAGAAAGGTCACATTCATCACTGAATGATCGATTAGCCGTTTTATGCACAAATAGCGAAGATTGGTACAACTGTCTACCTGCCGTGCAAATGGTGCTTAATTCTTCGATAAATTCCAGCACGGGAGATGGTTCTCATTACATAGCTTTCGGGAGAGATATGAGGGCCCCCAATCGATTTATATCAAAATCCCCGTCCCCCAAACTATTTCAATGAAAATCATGATGAGAGCCTAGCAAGAACTCACCAAAAAGTATACAATGAGGTCACAAAAATTTAAAATTGGCAGCAGAAAAGCAACAGGAAATTCAAGGGAGGAAAGCAAAGGCAAAAGACCACAAAATTGAGGATATCGTTTTATGAACCCACCTGCATTAACCAAGGGAGTAGGTTCGAAACCGAAATATTCGAATGACGTACCTTTTAGAATAGTTAAGAAAACCTCTCCGGTAAGCTTTGTCCTCACGCGAATATCTGACCCGTCAAAGACCCTGCGGGCACATGTCGATCGCCTCATACTAATAACAATGTGTAGAGACAATTTAAATTTAAGACAACAGGCGCGATACGAAAATGTAAAGGACACCCCTCCCCACTCAACTTACGATCCTGAAGGCGAAGAAGACGAGGAAGAAGATTAGACTCTCCCCACGCCAAACGAAATTGTAAACCAAAGTTAGCAATGCAGCTAACAAACAAGGTGCGATTACCCCTCCCCCACACCCTCGGGCAGGCACAATAAACATTACAATTTGAAGACCAAAGTAACGAAACCACAGCGTTTCCCAGACACTTGCATTAAAGCTATCTCCACACAGGGTTTAGGTGAATTTGGTAAAATGATTGAGATGAAATTCAACAAAGTATTGGATTAAAGTACCCGATTTATTATAAATAAATTGTTATTTAATCTTAATCGTAATCGGAAAGAAGAAAATCGTTGCAATTGTAGTCAAAGCGACGATCAATTTAATCAAAAGGAAATTGGTGTGAGAACCTTATAGCAGCGCATGCGCGATATTAGGGATTTTTCAAACCAAACTGTATTGAGGAAAACATTATAAATTTACCTGTCGAGGAGGCAGAGGAATGCCAAAAAATAAGGAGAAATTGTCAAAATTCCTTAACCCTCCGTCGGGTGCACCTGATCTGACAGGCACAGGTCGAAAACTTTCATTTGCCCTTCACCGCCAGATCGTCGCCAAGGCCTGTCCCTCCCAGTACCTTCCTGTTTTGGGGAAGTACATAGAACGCCCATAATCAGTTTTTCCTCCGACGTCGTGGAGAGTAGTAGCAGTGTTCTTGGCCTGTCAGGCCCATTGCCCCCGATCTCGTCATAAATTGGAAGGTGCGTATTTTCCATTTTTTTCCATCACAATTGTTTTTTCAGTTTATTTTATGATTAAATAATGCTAATTTTACGGATATTTTGCATAAATAAGTAGAAAACGCAAAGTTGGCCTCTCAGGCACATTGCCCCTAACCGCGTCGTAATATCCGTTGTTTTTCTTCTTTCTTTAGGTTCTTTGCTGAAATGGAACAGAAATTTTACGATTTATCAAATTCGACTCACGTCGATTAAATAATGCAGGGGTTGGATAGCGAAGATGAAGGAGACCCAGCGCTGACTGAAGATTTGGGAGAAGAGAGTGACGTTGAATCTGAAGATGGGGTTGAAGTATGTGATCTCAATTCAAAAACGGAGCAACCTGGTAGGGAGACAGATGATGACGATGAAGAAACAGATGGATATTTCTATATGGGGAAAGATAGAAAACCCAAATGGGCCAGTAAGCCACCAAAGAAAAGTTGACGTCGTGGGCCTCACAACGTTTGCACTCAACTTCCTGGAGTCAAAGGAAATTCGAAGAATTCTAAAACTGTACTTGAATATTGGAATGATTTATTTACTGATGACATTCTTGAGTTGATTGTCAAATACACAAACCAGTATATTGACTCCGTCAAAGATCGATTTGTGCGAGAGAGAGACATCAATCCCACTGATGTTATCGAAATAAAGGCTTTCATACGCTTATTGTAGCTAGCAGGAGCATACAGAGGGAATCGTCAAAGTATGGAAGAACTTTGGGGAAAAGCAGACGGCATCGACAAATTCAGACTCGTCATGAATCTGAAACGGTTCAAGACACTGATCCTTTGCCGTCCTTTTGACGACCGAACAACCCGAACCCAATGAAAAGAGAACGACCGCCTAGCCCCAGTTCGAAATATTTTCGACAAATTTGTGGAAAATTGCCAGAAGAGCTATGCTTTTGGGGAGAATCTGACTATTGATGAAATACTTCATTGTTTTCGAGGCAAATGTACTTTTCGGCAATACATACCCTCAAAACCAAATGAGTATGGTATAAAACTTTTTGCCCTCGTTGATACCAGAATGATTTACGCTGTAAATTTAGAGATTTATGCTGGAAACCAGCCACCAGGCCCTTTCTATGTTAGCAACAAGTCAAGTGACGTGGTAAGGAGAATGGCTGAGCTCGTATTTGTATCTGGTTGCAATATCACAGTCGATAATTCATCGACTTTGATCTCATTGATGATTTGAAAACAAAGAAGATTTCATATGTTGGAACTGTCAAAAAAAATAAAACACAGTTTCCAATGGCCTTTGTAAACGTCAAAGGGAGAAAAGCAAACACCAGAATGTTTGGTTTCCATGATAACAAAGTTTTGGTTTCCTACAGCCCTCGGGAAAGAAAAGACGTTATCCTTGCCTCAAGCCTGCATGATAACAATACCGTTGATCCTCAATCTGGAGAACGAATGAAACTAGAGGTAATCACTATCTACAATTTGACCAAGAGTGGTCTTGATACTGCTGATCTAATGTGCGCTACTTACAGCTTACTTGACCCGAAACACCCAGCGTTGGCCAATGGTTGTATTCTTTGCAATGTTGAATATTGGTGGGATCAACTCCCAAGTGATTTACCTCGGCAATCAACTTGAACCTAAACATAGAAGAGTATTTTTGAAACAGATGTCACATGAATTGGTAATTGAACACTTGCGCCGAAGAAGTATGAATACCGCTGGAATACCAAACAGCCTACAAGTCCGGCTGAAAAGATATCTTCCCAATTTTAATAGAGAAAAATCGCCACTTCTTCCATCTCCCAAAAGACGTAGTTTTTTTTCCTTCGTCGTTTTTCACGAACTCTCGCCTGAAGGAGAAGTGACACGACTTGTCAAATATTTCGAATCATGAATCCTACTCGACTGAGAAATTAGACTTTACTTAATTACTGATTTCACGAACTCTGCTTTATTCAGACATTATTGATTTTTACTTACGTACTAAGTTATGAGTAGGACCACAAGGAAACCAGCATTGGTTGTGAATTATGTATTGGTGCCTTATGAAACATTATTAAATATTTATGCTTATGAAATACTATTAATTATTTATTCCCATGAATTATCATTAATTATTTATTCCCATGAATTATCATTAATTATTTATGCCGATGAATTATTATGAATTATTTATGCTTATGAAATATTTGTGTATGCCTTTTCCGATCATGAAAGACTGCTTATGAATTGTTTGCTCATGACTTACGTATGTGCGAATTGACTGTCTATTAACTGTTTATTTGTGATACTTTTTCCTATGACTTAATTATGCACCATTCAGTGTTTGTGAATTACTTATGTACTAGGAGATTTCCAGTGAGATTATAGAATTGTTTCCATGTGCATGGCAGATGACGGTTGAAGGGTAAGATCTCGCTTGTTTTTCAGTCCATGGTGGTGGGTAGCACTTTATGATCACCGCGAACTACGGTTCCATAACATTATCATTTCTAGATTTTTCGATGGAAATATGTAGACAAAGACGAAGTACCATTTTGGCTTCCCACGAAGAGATTTGATGTCGGTGACACGCTGACGGCGGTATCGGCCATACGTAACCCATGGGGAATACACATCCAAGATTTTGCCGCGGAACGGAACGATCATGACACAAAGAATGCTGAAAATCGATGTCCGGCCATAAGAAAGGAGAGAGGATTTCGCAGCTGAATACATAACGAGCGACCACACAAAAAGGGCTATTAGATGGTTCTGGAAATGGTCGGGAAGACAAAGCTTTCTCCAGAACGTTCTTGAGAACAAAGGGAGAGTCGCTACCTTGCAAGAGCTGGGAGAGATGTTCACTCTGGTTGAGCGAGAGTTGGAACTTCGCCGTGAGCGAGAGCGGTCGCCCTCTGAGTGTCTTGTGAGAAAGAAGCTATCAGTGTTTTTCGCGGATGAGGATGATCCGATCACAGATTTGGATCCGTGGCATCCGCTGTCTTCTCATAATCCGTCGACATAAGTTTTAATGCTATAATTATTATTCTAATCATAACTATTATTTATTGTAGAAGGTCTACATCTGTCTACTAACGTCAGCCTTCTTCTACAATCATCCTCCCTACGCCGACAGTCTGGTGGTATGTTTCGGACTAGCCTGGACGACACACATTTCCGCAAGCCGTAAGTCCCTTTGATTGTCTTCCGTCATTTGTCATGCAAAACTAGATACTAATATATATTCAGCATGTAATGCCATGTTAAAGTAGGGTAATTTCTCGGAAGGAAGTAAGCTGGGGAGAAGGTTTAGCAGCGAGAGTCAAGGTTAAATTAGGAAATACTAGTAACTATGTGCTAGATCTAGAATAAATGTGTTTTAATTGTAAATCCGTTGTCATCTTATCTTATTGTTTTATATCTGTTTTTGTATTACTTTAACATGCAATGATCTGCGTTCTACCGAGAATCATTACAGTAGCCACGATCGACATGAACATGCCCACAAACACGTGGAAAGAACTGATTTACCGATTGAAGATATGCAGAGTAACGAAGGGCAGCCATATCGAACATTTGTGAGAAAGGTAAAATTTGTTTGTTTCACTATCATATAATAATGTGTACTCTCATGTTTGGTTCTATAACTACGCATAATGAACCATTTTTCCCCAACTAATTTGTATGCATCCTGTATATATCTAAGAAATATATAACTAAACTCCATATTACGAAAATAGAATTGTTTTGCTTTCAACATCATAGAATGTGTTCATTTTTCAAATAACGTTTGCCTACGCATGTGTTTACATCATTCAATAAGATATGCCCATTTTTATACTCATAAAAACACACGCATGGCCATACTTGTGCGCATATAATTAAAAATATAAATATACTGGTTTATACTTTTTTGTGAACTTAATACAAAAGGGCGAAACTCTGTCTTATGTGGTTCCTTTGTTTATAGCGGTCCCTTGGATCTGGATAACATAGCTAATCTTGTGGAAAGTCCTTCAGATATAATTTTCCAATTCCAGTTAAGCATTTTCAATTGAACAAATCATTGGTTTGCTAACCGCAGTACACATTTTGGTCCCTATTTGCATCTCATCTTCGTTATTTTAAACTTGCATCTTTCTTTGTAATTTAGTTTTGTTTTCAATTATTTTTCGGATAATCTTCATGTTTGGAACCACAAAGGAGCTCCATGGATCAAAAACATGAAGTTTATGGATTCACGAAGGAGCTCCGTTCATTCATTTCAGAAGGAGGCCGATCTCAATGATTGATTTGGTTTAGTTTTCGAATATTTCTTTGTAAAATCTTTTAAATTGTCACGCCAAAAGCACATTTAGTTTTAGAAATACTCCTGGGCAGGGAGAAATATTTTCCTGTAAACGTATCTTAAAAAATAGTATATATATTATGCTGCCACTCACAACTCACCTGGAAACCACCCGAGGTATCTGCTCTCGATTTGCTTGAGAGCGGTGTTTATAGAAAGCTCTTATTATGAGGAACAAAATAATACATGGGAGTACCCTCCCAAATCCAGTTAGGAGATACAGGCAGGTTTGTTTTATGTGCAGAAAGAATCCATCCAGCGCTACAAAATTCTAACAATAGACAAATATTTATTTAACAGCATTTTAGTGTTTCAGATGCTCCAGGTGTATTTTAGCTTATCAAGTGCTCCAAATCAAGAATGCATTTAATATCTTTTTGTATCCTATTTGATAGCGTGATTAAATTGTATGTTCGGAATGTGTACGTGTATTTCTAACAAGTTTAGGCAATATTGCTTTGTGTTCTTATGAATTAAAAGAATAAAAGGCGGTTTGAATAGTTCTAAGATATCATAGGTAAGAGAAAGTAAAAATCATTTTTATTATGCGGCATACTTTTTATCATGGTTAAGAAATGAAACTGCGTATAGGATATTCTTCTAGTCTACCAGAAGGGAAAAGTATTCACAGGAACGTGCCAACGTTTTGGAGAGTGGGGTGGTGGGGGACGAGAGCTCTGTTAGGGCTTCAAATTGGTGGCGCCATTTATTATCACAAATTCCCAACAATTATAAATTTAATCATATAAATTAATTGTTAATTAGATGTTAATTAGTTAATTAAATAGTTAAAATAAACTGAATTACAAAACAACAACCACTTGAACGATTTCAATTTTACTGATTTCGCAGAGCACCAAGCTTTAAAATCAATGGTTTCACAAAGACTGAAAAAAAATATACAGGTAAAGAGACGCTAATTTTTTTAACAATATATACAAAAGTGAGCACTGTCAAAGCAGCATTATTGACGGTATAGTAGCGACATCTATTGACAAGAAATGAAATTAGAATCCAAAGTTAATTTAGCTTTGCTACACTAGTGGCAATGCTTAATGTTATTCTTGAAATTAAAATTTTAATAGTATTCCTTGATAGTATGGGGGCGAAATGTATATTCAGCCCTCCACTTCCAAGACTGGGATCGCAAAAAGCATCTGCTCGCCTGTCGGCACGTGCCTGGGTATTGACCTAAGTTTAAGGTACCAAATTTGAAAATTCTGGTATGATCATACCCACCTCCGTTCGTGAGTGGTGTTATCTGTCTCTCCTTTCAGACCATTTAAATACCTTGATGGTAACTATGCACTAACCAGGTGGTAATCTCTTCTAGCCGAACACCATAAACCTCTCTGCAAAAGCAGTATAACCAGAAGGTTGGGGAATACTGTACAAATTTTACCACCATGTAATACCCCACGGCTTTATATGGATGTAACACAATAAAGTCCCTTTGGAATAATGTGGAATGATTCGTACGAGCGTTATAATCGCTTACCCAGGGCTATGATGTAATAATAAACAGCGGTGCAGTCATACCTGTAGTCATAGTTTTGAGAGTATTTGTGGTTCAAGTATCTGTTTTCAGGGAACTTTCAGGTTTGTTGTACTTGCCATATAGCAAACAACTTATTTTGCCGCACAGAAACACATTTATGGAAAAAAAAAGAGATCAGCGGCCTACCTCTTACTAAAAAAATTATCCTTTTCCTGTCCGCTCAATCATCTAGCATAAAGTTATTTTATGAAAAACCTACTCTTCACATAATATTTGTTTAAGAAGTAGGAATAATTTAAAGTTTTGTTCACGTTAGTGACGAAAATGTTTCGTTTCTTGGAAAACAAAGTATTGTATTCAATAACTTATATATTTTGCATTCATCCGTCTCATGCATATCCGTTGGTTGGCAACTCTCTTACCTTTAATGGCACCACATTAAATTTATGTCTATTTTTCACAAAACCCAAAAGATAAGTAAAAACTGCGTTATGCATTCTCGAATACACGAATTTTATTCAGCCATTAGTTTAAAGCAATCAAAAGACACTGAGAACAAAGGCAACGAGAGGATCCCCGCCGGCTCGAACCAATAATCTGGTAAAAGGTATTCGGTTTGAATGAAAAAAGGAAAATCTTATTTTGTCGTTATTCATGTGTGCAGAAACTTTTAAAGAAAAATAAATACTTATGCTTTCCCTGTTTGTTAAATGCCAGTTATCATCACTTAATACAAAGTTGTTCTTAACTGAAATAAACTATCTACAGCAAGGTTGAATGCAACACGATATCTGAGTGTTATTATTCTTGAAAAGTAAATTTTGCGAAACGAATTTGGCATTTAAATTGTAAGTTGACAGTCTTGGCAAACTCAGTGATTCTAATTCGTTAGCCACTATTCGTCGCATTGAGGAAAAGGCTGCAAATGAATGAAATGAAGTTACGGGAGGCTGATAGAAATAGCAGGAACAGAGTAAAAACATTAAAATAAAAAAATACAAATCAAGATAATAGCAGTAAATTAACGTAACATCCATTATCAATAACCTTTAGCAACTTTACAGGATACACAAAAATACAGTAAATAATTAAATGCCAACAATATGAAATAAGGAATGGAGTGAGTTTAAAGAAAATAGTAGTAAAAAGCAATAGAAAGTACAGTAGAAATAGTTTATATCGACGCCTGTTATGACGACCACCACATATAACGACGGAATTTTTACAAGAAGTTTGGTTTGCTATTCTACTCCATACTAAATATATCGGTTATAACGACATCGTATATAACGACGAAACCTGCTTTAACGACAGCGATTTTGTAGTCTACGTAGATTCTAAGTAGGGAAATTCGTATCGGATATAACGACGCGACTTGACAATCGTGCATCGGAATTACATGGGTTTGGGACAAAGCCCGAATCACATTGTTCCCTTCAAATAAAAGCAGAAGTCGGGCGCATAGTTTGATTAAATAAACTGAATTTCATTTGTTGGTGCGTATTTGCAAAGTAGGTCCCTTGCTAAGGCTCCGCCATTTTAGAACACCACAGGGATCTTGAAAAAGCCTTGTCTTATTAAAATTTGCGCGTTATTTTAATCTTATTTATTTACATATATACGAAAAATATTACTGCTAAATCTGAACGTTGAAGATAATGAAAAAAAATCGGGATTTATTAATTGAAAATATCACGAGGGGTACATTGTTTAGGGGCTCATTCTATTTTTTTAGTCTAGGGCCCTATACAACTTTTAAACCGGCACCGTTCAGAAGTCGTTGTATAATATAATAAATATTATTTATTACATTTGTTTTCTATATTATATATTTCAGTATCTCTTTTTTTTTTTAATTTTTAGTTTAAAAACTAAAAATGTACCGTGTATTTAGTGTGGCTATAAATATAATTTAAAACGGAAATTAAATTCATTATAATTAAGTATACTTTTAATTTTAAAACCAAAATGTTCAATACCTCTTACTATCAGAAAAATTACCTGTATAAAACATGCATTTACTGTATAAAATATGCATTATTATACTGTGATTTGAAAAAGATATCGTTTATAACGACTATCGGTTATAACGACCGAATTTGCACGGTCCCTTGGAGGTCGTTATAACCGATTTTCACTGTAGTTAGTAAGAAGGTAGTAATAGAAAATAAAAGGAAATAAGGCACTACGTGTAGAAACTTTTTAAAGGGAGGCTCCTACTACGTGGGCCCTAAGCTAATTACCCCAGTCTAATGTCCATACAGAAATATTCCATTGCATAGGGCTAACGTGGTTGGAGCCTTCCTTGAAAAGACCCTATACATGGTGTTCTATTTCCAAATATTATACTATTTTCTTCAAATTCACTCCATTGCTTATCTCATACTGTTGGGCTTTAATTATTTACAGTGTTTTTGTGTATCCTTTGAAGTTGCTAAAATTATTGATAGTGGACTTTATGTTAATTTAATTCGCTTCCTGTTGATATTTATTTTAATGGTTTTACTGTGATTCTGCTATTTCTATTTCTATCAACTTCCCGCCATTTCAATTCTACACAATTTTCCGTACATTTTCAAAAATTATCTATTTTCATCATAAAAAATGCAATTGCAGCTTTTGCGCATAACTTTTTATTAATTACATTTTATTAAATGCTTTTACTTTTTTCCCCACATACGTACTTTCTTTCAATTTATTTTAATATATGCATTTTATTTTCGATTTCCAACATTTTAAGTTTTTATATATACAATCTATAACAAAAAATCGACGCACCAAGAAGGAGTTCACTGATTGCGATGGTGGATGTAAAGAACATACATAGAAAAAAGAAAGATTAAATTTTCAGAACAATTGAAAGATTTATTACAGAGTTTGACCGTTACAAATAGAGGAAGTCAATAAGGCGTTGGTTCACCTCTGGCTTGGATGCAAGCTGTCACCCGGCGTGGCATAGACTGATAAAGATCCCGGATAGTGTCCTGCGGAATTTCTTGCCAAATTGTCCCCGACTGTCATAATAAATCGTCAACATTCCTGGATGGTTGCAATCGCCTTCCCATAGCGTCCCAAATGTGCTCTATAGGAGAGAGATCAGGAGACCTAGCTTGCCAAGGAAGTGTTGGGCAAGCTTGAAGACAATTCATAGCAACACGTGCCGTGTGCGGCCGGACATTGTCTTGTTGAAACGTAAGTCCAGGGTGTCGCAAAAGGAACGGTAACACAACCGGTCGTAGAATGTCGTCTACGTACCGCTGTGCTGTAAGTTTGCCAGAAAGGACCACTAAAGGGTTCCGGCTATCAAAGGAGATGGCACCCTACACCATAACGCCCTGTTGTGGGCATGTGTGGCGTGCGATAGTAAGGGCAGGATCCCCACGCTGCCCTGGACGTCTCGTGTGCGGTTGTCCTCAGGACACAGTTGGAAACGGGACTCGTCGCCTTTAAGAATACCGTCTCCGGTGCGCAGTTTCCATTTGGTCGACCTTCCTGTAATCGGACTTCACGGTGTAGGAGCTTATGATAAGTAAGCGGCGTAACGGTCGGCTGCCGAGCGTAAATTCCGCCCTCCAGCCATCTGAGAAGAGGGTCGTATTTGGGGTACGTGTGCCCGGACCGCACGTTGGATAGTTGATAATGACGAATCCGGTGCTGTGACAGCTGCTCTGACAATCGCTATCTTCCCGTTTCTATTTTGTGGCTTCGTTCGACCGCTGCCGTCCCGACGCTGACATTTGCCGTTAACAACCCACTCTTGCCATCGTCAATCGCCGTTTCGACCCACTTCATATCAATTCTTCGATTGGTCAAACCAGCCATTCAATCAATAGCACGACCTCTTTCAAACTCTGACATATGCTCGTAATGAGCACGAATCTTTCGGCGAGGCATTGTTACAGTCGACGTAAGGTATCTGCAGTCGAAATGCAACGAGGTACGACCACATATTGAAAATTGCTCCTTATATACACCTGCTGAATGCTTAGTTCCGATGCACTGGAGTTCCCGCTATTCATTCATTGGACACCAAATTTTAATCATTTGCATGCTCGGTCAAAATGTCTTTGCATACGAAATTTCATTACAATCGGACAACTCCTTCTTGGTGCGTCGATTTTTTTGTTATAGAGTGTATAATGAATATAGAAGAAATACCCACATATAAAATATTGATAATGATATATCTAAGAATTCTTACAGATAAATTTCCAAATATAAGAAATACAAGATCAAGTGACACATTAAAAACAGAAGAAAAAAACATGGGAAAATAATATAAATTATTATAGATTTAATAAATGAAATAAATTACCAGACCATTTAAAAAATTGTGAAAGAGAAAGAGTTTAAAAGGAAATTAAAATCTTATTTAATAGAAAATCAAAAGTAAAATGATCAGGTTTTGCAAAAGGGATCTAGAATAATACCTTTTGTTTTGCTATGCTTCCTCCATGCGCAGAAATATAATTTATCATGGAAATAAAAAATTCATTGTTTGCTGTATATCTTTCGATAAATTAAACAGGTTTGCTTTAACCTAAGTATATTTACTGTAACTGCTCAACACTACAACGCTACACTTACTTGAGTGTGCTTGGTGCTGGGACCACTTATGCTTCCAAGATTTCCATTCAAAAACACACTACCATGGTTAAAATATCATTTCAGCTATTTCAGGAAGCTAGCAGCACACTAACCATCCTAAGGGGAAGTTTACATGTTTGCCATTTTTCCTTTGAACTTACAAAAATATTCATTTATTTGTAGTGCTGGATAGATTCTTTCTGCACATAAAACAAATTAGCTTGTATCTCCTAACTGGTTGGATTCGAAAGGGTATTTCCATTTAAATTTTTGTTCCTCATTATACGAGCTTTCCATCGGAACCATTCTCTACCAAATCTAGAATTGACACCTTGGGTAGTTCCCTGGTCAGTTCAATAAATTTCACTTCTGGCAACACTGGGAAACATATCGAGCTGTAAACAGTTGCTTTCACAGTGTTTTCCTAAGGGAAACCAGCGCAGACCTGTTGTTAATATACCATCGAGTTTTAAGTAATAACTACGGAAAAATAAACTTGTGCTTTAGGTTTAGCTATGTCTGGCTCAATGATTTTAAATATTATTGACATGAAGGAGATCCATATATCACGGAATGCATTTTAATTAAAAAATACAAATTTAAGTCTTAATTTAAGGCCGTAATCAATCACCGACACACTGGCAAAAAACATCAGTATATGAACTATTTTTTGACGTCATTTTTTTCGCGATTATGTACTTACTCAAAAACTCCGCAGCTTAACAGCTTTAATTTTGAAACAGAAAATTAAGCATTATTTGTAAAAAAATTTGCAAAGATAAATTAAAGCAAACTTGATAAATTTTTCTTTAAAACAAAATCTAATAATTAATCTTTCGAGAAGCGATTATGAAGGGTTCAACCTCCTCAAAACTTTAGACAAATTACACGAATTAACTCAAGGAATATTTTGGCGGGAAAATTTTCTAATTTTACTACAAAAGGAGATTCGATGGGAAATGGTGGGTTAATTTGCATCACCTGTGATCATGCTTAACAGGCGGAAGATGTTTCGCTTTAGTAAAGAATTCTAGCTTCTTATGTTGCTCTAGCGCTCCACGAGAAACTAGAGCTATTTAATTTGCCGTATGAAGTTGTTTTGAGATGGAAAATGACAGTTTATTTAAGTATACTTACACGGTATAAAGTTCAATGTCTCTTAATGAGTATGCTGATGTCACATTGGAGCTGTGAAGAATGAGTATTCTGTAAATATTGTAAGGAAGACTTTGTATAAATATGGCTTCGATTCGAATGTGCAGGTGCAGTCCGTTGCAAAGTTCTGCGACTCAAAGGTTCTGGTTGCCGAGTGTTCCTCTTACAGCTGGTTTATCACCATATGGCCTAATCACTTAATTCGTAACGTAAGTATAGTCGCTAATCTTCGCTTCAGTGAGTATCAACTGCTATTGTTTTATTGATCTAAATATTTGACTAGACAGGGGAAATGAAGATAAACAAAGGTTGTCCCAAAGTTCCCGGAATGATTTTTTTTAAAATCATTTATTCAATATCAGTTTACAATCTTTTCAGAACTTTTCAAAGTATTCTCCCCCTGCTTCGATGCACCGTTGCCAACGCTTCACCCTGTTGCGCAACCGTTTGAGCACTTCACAGTAAAACTCCTTGTTGACTGTTTGTCCTTGTGGCACGAATTCACTGTGAACCACACCTTTTCTGTCAAAAAACACAATGAGCATTGCCTTGATTCGCGATTTGCTCATCCTTGCTTTTTTCGGGCGAGGAGACTCCTTGGTGTGCCACTCGCTGCTCTGGCGCTTTGATTCGGGATCGTACTGAAAAATCCACGTCTCGTCCCCTGTGATCACTCTGTCCAAAAATTCTGGGTCCGTTTCGTAGCGTTCATGCAATTCCTGGCACTTCAACAAACGCTGCTCCTTCATCTCACTCGTCAGGACTTTTGGCACCATTTTCGAGCAGACTTTCCTCATTTGAAGATCCTCCGTTAAAATGCGATGAACGATTGTTTTGGGTATTCCACACTCCTCTGCAATCACCCGAACACTTAATCGTCGGTCATTGTCCAAAACTTGACGCACTTTTTGCACCGAGTCGTCCGTTTGTGATGTCGACGGGCGTCCAGAGCGGTCGTCGTCGTTGACGGACTCCCGACCTTCCCGGAACCGCTTGTGCCACATGAAAGTTTGGCTTTTTTTCATCGCCCCGTCACCGTAGGCTTTCCGAAGCATTTCGAGTGTCTCCGCCCCGTTTTTACCCAGTTTCACACAAAATTTGATTGCATAACGCTGCTCCAAAAACTGGTCCATTTTTTGATCGACGAGGGTGCAGTAGATACCTCTGCGCGGAGCGTGACCCTGCCTCAACAACTGCCCGCAGGCGACTGATACCGGTCTCGTTTCCAAGCTCAGATCCCCCACCAACTTCTCCGCCCGAAGCTCCGCCCCGTCAGCCAGCGTTGCCAACTACAAAAATCACATTTAGACAAACCTGTATATATATATACGAATTAAGTGATTAGGCAATATGGTGATAAACCAGCTGTAAGAGGAACACTGTCGACTCACGACTGTGCTAAAAAAATAACGCTTATCGAATAACTGCTCATCCTAGTCCGAGAGTTGGTTCAATAGGCCCTAAAATGTCCGTATTCTTTGGAAAAATGTAAGGCCCGGAGCATCCTGACCTTCATTGTCCTTGCTCCGTAAACGTTAAACGAATATAAGCACTTCCATCTTTAATGAATCTTATGCTGCTTAAACGTTTCTTTCCACTGCCTGCTATTGAACATTTCTTTCCGCTGCTTGTTATAAAACGTTTCTTTCCGCTGCCTGTTATAAAACGTTTCTTTCCGCTGCCTGTTATTAAACGTTTCTTTCCGCTGCCTGTTATTAAACATTTATTTCTACTGCTTACTATTAAACGTTTCATTCCATAGCTTACTATTAAACGTTTCTTTCCATTGCCTACTATTAAATGTTTCTTTCCCTTCTTTCCGTACGTCGGCTCATTTTACAGGGTCACCTTCCATTTCTAAGTGAAAAAAGACAACATTCCCAAGTTCTTCGTCAAGCTCTGGCTCCTGTGCTGTTACGAAAGTCAGTTTAAAGAATCGGCCTACATGAGATGCTAGTCATTAATGCGAGGCCCTTGACCGAAACCAGCGGCACACAATATGAAATAGTCCTGTTACGTTTCTAGAATAAATCAAAGCGTAAATGCTTTTTAAATCGTCGATTGTAATTGTTTAAATGGTGCTGTACCTTAGTGATTATTTTTATAATTTTGGTGTTACAAGTAATTAGATTCTTGAAAATTGGAATAGCTCTAAACCAGGGCTCTCCGGCCTTTTTGGCAACAGACCACTTAAAAAAAGTTTTGCAAATCTCACAGGCCAGCGACTTGTTAAAAAACATTACTTAAATCCTTCTTTCAGAGCTTCTTCCGGTTATTCGTTTCTCCACTCGCGATATGGAAAGGGGTCAACTATACTCTCGCCGCTGTTTAGTTCTTATTTCTGAGACAAATATAATACTACAATATTTGTTGCGGAATTTTTTTAATTGCAAACAATTTTCCATAGGTCGAATTGGTATTGTCAGTGGGCCGGATTGTGGATAGTATGTTGAACCACCCTGCTCTAAACTGATGAGCATTCCAATAAATATATATGGTGCACCTCTCAGGGAATAAGCTCTTAAAATAATGCTGCGCGAAGTACAAAATACAGTGGAACTTGGTAAAGTGATCACCTGAGTAAACTGACCATCTGAATAAAGTGATAATTTTTTATAGAAGAGAACTGGTAAGGATTTAGTCATTACCATACCAAAGTCTGCAGTGTGTAGTGACTACCTGCTCATAATGACCATTGCAGTCCAGTCCTAAAGGTGATCACTTTAGACAGGTTTTACGATACACACACCTAAACCAGGGATGTGGAACCTTTTCACGTTGGAAGGCCGCATGAAGTTAGTCATAATCCAAGAAGGCCGCATTCAAGACATTTCAATTAGATACAGGGGCGCAGCAATTCTTATGGGGGGCTCAGATAGTTTAACAAATCATGTGATTTGGCGTTAAACGGAACATTGTATTTGCTACCCAATGAGGGGATTGGCGCCCCTGAGCCTCCTTTTCCTATACCACTGATTAAATATACAGCAGAACTCCGATTATTAGAACTCCGTTTAAAGAGGACTTGGGGGTTTCAAATTTTCCAAAAATTGATTTTTTTATTATTTTATGGGAAAGCTTATTTCTTCCAGGACATTTTGAAACCAAAATTATTCATTTCGGGCTAATAGAACGCGAGATATTTCAAAACTTCTAATTATAGGCAAAGGTAAGTGTTTGACTATTTCCCTAAATTTTTGGTTTCCCAATCTTTGAAGCGTTTTTTCGCAAAACTTGAAATTTCAATGTTCCACGCATGATAATTTTGAAGCTATTTTAACTATTTTTGACTATTTTTGAAACCTAATTTTAACATATTCTGATAAAATTTGGTAGGAGCATTCGAACTACTACTTAGCATAAAATGAAGTAGAATTGTGTTAATCAAATAAAAATTTAATTAGTTAACGTCTATATATATCGCGGAAATTTTCTCTTTTTTTTCCATTAGTTGGATTAAAAAATTAATGAAAAAATATTTTACTTTACGACATACTTGTTTGAGGTTCATATTAAAGTACAAGTCCTTCTCTGTAGAATTTTACCAATATTGTTATAATCATAAGTAATTTTAATATCATGTGCGCAATGAACATATATATTTTCGTACAAGGTAAAAAAAAAGGTTCAAAAATTTGTTTACTTAACAAACAGATTTTTGTTTTGTTTTTTAAAAACTTAAACATTAATATATCTATTATCTTCATATTGAAAATGAAGTTGTTATCTTTGATATGTTTCATTCACAATTTGCAGTTTAGGAATTTGTATATATCGGTTGTTTTTCATGTTTTGAAACCCGTAAGTCCCCTTAAGCGAAATGATCAACAGTATTTTAGTAGATACAATTTTCAATGGTATTTTAGTAGATGCAATGTTCAATGGTATTTTAGTGGATACTCGTTCAATGGTTTCGATAAAAACATTCACATTCCATATTTATTGTACTCCGACCTTAGGAGAGAAACCAGTACAAACGATAGATATTGGACATACAAAAAAAGTATGTGTACATGTTTTAATGTAACTATCGGGTATATACGATGATATTGTTCTTAACTATCATTTCGTTGATACTTCTTTTGTATTTTAAATAAGTTCATGTAAGGTAAGAATGAAAATAATGTAAATAAGCAAAAAATAACATGAAAAAATCACATTATTAAAAATGAAAGGATTTGGTTTGCGAAATTTGGATTGTAAAATATTACCTCCCCGCTTTCTCATACAAATAATTTGAACACAATTTCCAAATACTTGTCTATAAATACTCACCAGAGTGAGTGTTTATTAAGTTTTCGCAGGGAATTTATTATAATTAATTTTGACACCAACACTCTAGCCTGGGCTAGAGTGTTGGTGTCAAAATTAAACACTCTAGCTCAGGCTAGAGTTTATAGGTATGGGGAAAAAAAAGGACATCGTCCCCAATCTTGATTCGAACTACGGTCTCTCTATTGAGCTCGGATCTCCTTAACCACTAAGCCATCGAGGACAGGAACGAATATTTTTTTCTCCATATTAATATATGGTTGTAAGATATATTACCCTTCTCATGGCTAACTTTTCCTCCTATACCTAAAAATGCACTAGTCCGAACTAAAGCGTGGGGGTCAAAATTGTCAAGCATAATAAAATCTCCAAGAAACATTAGCAAACATTCTCCACGGTGGCTTTATGTTGACCAATATTTGGTAGTTTCGTTAGCCCGGAAAAGGTTAATAATACCTTATAACCATATGAATATGGAGAAAATTAGCCTCTTTCCTGTCCTCTATGGCCCAGCAGTTAAAGCGCTCAAGGCTCAACTGAGAGACCCAGGTCGAATCTAGGTCGGGACGATATTTTTTTCTCTCCTGTACCTAAAAAAGTTCGTTTAAGCAAAAGCCTGGGTGTCAAAATTATTACATAGAAATTTGGATTCATGTAAAGGTCCTTAATGTAATTCTTTAAGGCCGCAGGTTCCCTACCCCTGACCTAATATTTCCTCTACCCAATATTAAAGTAAAAGCATATCGTCCGTTGATAACATAATACCATATCCAAAGACGTTCCGCTTTAGTATTGCTTAGAATTTCCCTAGAGTTATATTTTTGTCTACGAAGATTAATATACTTGTCCCGTTTCTCTATGATATTGAGATACATACTTTTGTCTGCGGGCTTCACCATTTCGTGGTAGGTTTTACTGATATTTTTCTTCTCCTTAGAAAACCACTTCTAGTTTATTTCTTTCAGCAGCTATTGAGATTGACTTTGATATAAAACTTTACAGTCTCGACTCCTATGCATCAATCTAGAAATTGAATTTCAATAAAAAATAAAAATTTGTCTAAAATATTCTTTAGTGCAGTGTTTCTCAAACTTTGGTCACTCACGGACCAATTTAATAACTTTATTCATCGCGGACCACTGGGCAGAATTTCTTACCCCGTTATATATTACCTGAAATTAAGGTTGCCAACTATGGTTAATAACATTAAGCCCTATATAGCCTAGGTCATACTGATCCTACCCAAGGAAAAATATAAAGAAAAATAACCCTCAATTTTTGTGATTTATTGGCGGACTTTTATACGTATATAACTTTCGGCAGAAGAGATTTATTCATCCTTTGAAATATATAATTTTTAGTTAATGTTAATCGCTTTTGTGGTAAATTTTAATCTTTTTCATTTTTATTTTAATTTAAAAATGTACTAGCTTCTGTATGAAAATTTTAAAATCCCCGACGGTATACTTAAAATATGGGTTGGTTGCCAAACCTATCTAAAACAAAATAATTTTTAGAGGAAGGCTATATGATCAAGAGAGTGTCAGTTATGATCTTATTTCGTCAAATTTATAATGAAAATGACATCAGTAATTTAATAAAATAATAATAAGCAATGTAGACAGCACGGGTGTATTCAGAGGATTCAAATCTTTCACAAAATGCCGTAAAGTAACGTTTATAACAAGTAAAATTGAAGGTAAATTTCATAAATCTCATCCGAACCTAAATTCTAGCTGCGCCGGCAATTTATAGTTCCTTTTTTTTCTAAACTTCTGTGATAACGATCCTGCAGACCACTTCAGTCGTTGCAGACAACCAGTGGTCTACGGACTACATACAATTTGAAAAGCACTGCTTTAGTGTTTCGTGGCTTATTATGAAAAAATTTGAAACTGAAAAAAAATGAAAATTTGAAGGCAGATTAGGAACCAGAGTAAATTATCATGCGTACGGCCTCAGTTTACTATTCTCAATTTTGAGATAATCCCCGAATAATTTTATCGTGATATTTCCTGTCATTATTATCAGAATGTCCCAAAAATTGATATCTATTATAACTGGGATACGACAAACTTTTCAATTGCATAAAAATTTGGTGCTCAAATTTAAAACTTTGGAAATACTATTAAAATCGACATGATAACTGCCCTTTTATGCAAAGAGCACTCATATTAATTTATGGAAGATATAATTCAGAATCTAACGATGGTCTTGGTTTGGCAATTCGACCACAGAGATGTGAATAACAAGCTATGTTCGGATGCTTTTATAACCGGTTGTGGGATATATATATATACACACACACACACACACACACACACACACACACAGAGAGAAGGTGTTTACACATGTTTATAAAGACTTTGATTTTAAATTAAAAAAAGACAGCGGCCCGGACAAAAATGTGGCAACACGCTATTACCTGAAAAGTAAGAATTCACGGCCCAGTTGTATACACTTGGCCATTGGAAGTTGTTTTGGACAGAGTAAGTGGCGAAAGCTTTTCTAATATGGTTCTATCCTGGAACAGTAAACTTTCCAAATTTTGTTACATGATTAACTAATGTGGATGCAAATAATATCACCCACCCCCCCGGTGTTGTTCCGGAACGACTCATTTTCGGACATTGGTTCATTGTATTAAAGTTGCTTCTTTTGACACTCTTCGCCTATTATGCACGCTTAACAATTCCCAATTAGCTTCAGTATGGCAAAAGGCAAAACAATCGTTTTCCATACCTTTGATGACTAAATGACAACACAACTCAGGACCAGGGAAGGGAATTTTCGATTTTTTTGTTTCTGCTGCATTACTAGGTCAATCACTTAAATTATGTATAAAACAAATTTTTGTTCATGTAAGTGCCAATATAATAATGATGTGGATGTAAATAATACTAACGAAACAATACAGAGTTTCACCAGGAGATTCCATAACAAACAGTTATTTCGACACTGGCATAAAGTTCCAGCTGGGGAAACCCAACCGAGGAAATCCTCGCCGGAAAATCCCCTCACCCGACCATGTCAGATGAACACCCCCCAACTCGAGGTTTTGCAAAAATCCTGTAAGGTTCTGGTAGAGGTTTTGCGCTGTTTATTGCACGACTCCTCAAACCGTAGGTTTCCCATGATTCCAGAAAAAGTCTACTCCCCAGATTCGTCACATTTTGATGTAATATTTTCATCGAATGCCAATCTGGTTCGTGACCTTCTCTGAAGACATGTTCAGCCAACTGGCTTGAATCGTCTCCCCTAGCTACCGCACGCATATGCTCCTTCCCTCGTAGACGTATCGATCTTCCCGTCTGTCCAACATACACCTTGTCACAGTCTCGTGACTCTATCATCTCTATCGAGACTGTGACAAGGTGTATGTTGGACAGACGGGAAGATCGATACGTCTACGAGGGAAGGAGCATATGCGTGCGGTAGCTAGGGGAGACGATTCAAACCAGTTGGCTGAACATGTCTTCAGAGAGGGTCACGAACCAGATTGGCATTCGATGAAAGTATTACATCAGAATGTGACGAATCTGGGGAGTAGACTTTTTCTGGAATCATGGGAAACCTACGGTTTGAGGAGTCGTGCAATAAACATCGCAAAACCTCTACCAGAACCTTACAGGATTTTTGCAAAACCTCGAGTTGGGGGTGTTCATCTGACATCGTCGGGTGCGGGGGATTTCCCGGCGAGGGTTTCCCCAGCTGGAAATGCTCCGCACCAAATGGCGTTAGATGGGGATTCCCAACATGCGGGTATATAAGCTTAGGACTTTCACGAACTCTTCATTCTGCCTTCACTTGACAAAGGGAGCAGTTGGCTCCCGAAACGTCGTGTTTTTAAACCTTACGCCAGTGTCGAAATAACTGTTTGTTATGTAAATAATACTTTTAATCTGCAGCAGAACTAGCTCATTTGCGGATATGGAGATTTCGTCAAATATAATTTATTCGACGTAGTATTTTACAAGCGTTTGTTTGTTCCATCAGTTCCGAATCAACCTGTATGTATATATATACACAATGAATGATCAATGCGAATTAAAAGCAATGTCCTTATACATATTTAACTTTATTTGTCCTCTTTTGAACTGTACACACTTAAAACGTCACAGCTTAGCGATTTTAATTTGAAAGATAAAACGAAACATCGACCTTAAAAAATAACTAATTTAATTATATTTAGTAAATTCTGCTTGAATTAAAATATTTCTAAATATGAAGGTCATGAAAGTTCGGTCTTCACGGGACTATTAATTAATTACATAAATTAGCACGATGGAATTTTATGAGGGGAAAAATGTCCTAATTTAACTACAAAGGGAATTTCAGAAAAAAATCCGAAGGTTAATTTGTATCGTCTTCACGTATCTGCATAGCGAAGACTAAATTTCATTTTAGACTAGAACTTAAATCTTACTTTTTTCTGTGAACGACCAAAACTGTTTACTTCGCGATGATGGGGATATTTTTTAACTAAATAGGAACATTGTTTAATTTCATTCTGTTTTTTTCGAGATTAGCGAATGCATCTTACAGAATACACAACTGAAAAATCATAATAGTGAATAACCAATACGCTGTTAAAAATTTCCACATTAGTTGTTACTAAAAAATGGTGAAAATGCCGGAATTTCACCAAAATTTGGTTCACTTGAAAATTCAAAAGCACTATTTATATTTGAAACTGTGGATTTTTGTAAATAACGATTAAACGCCGAACCAGATTTTCGTTCAACCTCCTAGCCAGAGAGGTCACGTGTGGCAAACAGCTCTATTCGTTGCGATTCTTCACTGATAGTCGCAATTTTTTTTTTACGTCTGAAGTTCTCTCCAATTATCCAACAAACTAAGATCATTTCAATTTATTAGTTTATGATATTCACATCCTTTATTTTTGATAAATTACAGGGATTTATTTCATAACTCTATGACTTGATGTTGTTTTGTCACTATCAGCTAAAACGCTTATGTTAGGCCTAATAAAACCCGTGGCGATTTCGCTTGGTTGCTACCTTTCTGTAATTAATAAAAATTATGTGTACTCTCTGTATATGAAATGGGGTAGATGTGGCTTCAATATCATTCTAGATAAATAATTGGAGGCTCCGGCAGTTTTCCATACGTCCCTACTAGGTAGCATGTTAAAGACAGATTTGTATATTGCTATACAGTTATCCCGATAATTTTGGCCATATTTGGTTCAACCTACGACAACACATTTGGTTCAACCTACAACAATATATTTGGTTCAAGCTGGAACCATACATTTGGTTCAATGTTGCCTTATTCATTATTGAAAGTATATCCATATTTTGGTTCAACCTCCGGCCAAGTATTGGTAACATAGCTGGAGCAAAAATGTGGTGAAACGTAGTTCTTAACAATGGATGAAGCTGGAAAATCACCACATTTTGGTTCAACCCTGAACTGTTATTTTTAACAGTGTAGTCTCTAATACCTTAAGACTCGTTTTGTTGCCACATGCTCTCGGTGTTATAATAATGCGAAGCGTCGCCAAAAAATGGAATGCCTGTGTTGCAGATTGACGATTCCGAGAAGAGGATATCTCCACTTTTCTGTTAACGTTCTTCTTTCTCTTCTGCATTTTCCTAGGTCCATAAGAAGTCGGCTTTACATTTGTCTTTTCCAAGATTTTCTATCAAAGTCCTTGTCTTTATTCCATCTCTACCCTTCCATACCTTCCAAAACATTATCCTTCCATCTCAATCGTTATCTTTCTCGCTTCCTCTTCCCGAATGTTACTATCTTATCAATCATCCATCCTACATACTTCTTATTTCTCCGTTATTATTATTATTATTATAATAATATGATTTTATTATTCTCCGTATCTTATCTTCGTCCGTAGACTTATGCGATTAATTCTTACCGTGGATTTTTCGTAATTCAAAAATCGGGTAAGTCGAATAAAGCTTAATATATATATGAACTGTGCTACATACTATACATATACCTGATTCTAAAGATTTAAGTCTTAAGCGTTAGTACATATATACAATTGTACATACTTTACAAAAAAGAAGTACAATTGCGTATTACCTGATTTTCAAAATTTAATGATTCATATTAAGTAGATTACTGTACATACAGTATGTATTACATCTGTTTCTGAAAATATTTTGTTAACGGTGTCTGCACCGTAGTTGCAGACTGCTCTATGTACCTTTTCAAATCTTTCAGAATTTTCATCCAGAGCCTGAAAACCAGCCAAACCTTCGTCTATCAAAGCAAAGCAACTACCCATTTGTTTAGTTTCAAATCGTTTTTGTGGCTCGACTTCTTATTCGTCCTCTAAATGATCTTCCTTTTCATTCATCTCCATTAGAGCTTTGTTACTGAACTCCATTGCATGACTTTGCAGCGATTCAGTAAACTCTTCATCTAGATTCAAGTTCAATTTTGTACTCATTTCAACGAGGTCGTCAAGCACATCACATGTGCTTCACAGTTAGATTCCGCAGCATTGCTTACAAATTTGGGTGTAAGTTTCTTCCAGACCCCATTCATTGTAGTTGTTCGAATTTCATTCCAAGCTTTACCGATGTTTTTAACAGCTTTGTAAATATCACATCCTTTCCAAAACTGCCTCAACGATTTATTGTTTTCTCCTTCGGTGGTCATTAATGCTTGTGTAAATGTTGTTTGCAGGTAATATTTTTTGAAAATCTGTATGAGACCTTGATTTGTGGGTTGTATGAGGGCAGTTGTGTTTGGGGGTAAAAACATTACCTTTATATTTTCTTTATGTTAATGATCACACATAGTTATCGGATGACTTTGCGCATTATCGAGTACAAGTAATATTTTAAATGGAAGGTTGTTTTCTTAGCAATTATTTTCCACATCGGGCGCAAAATGATGGCAAAACCACTGTCGAAAAATTTCTTGTCATCCATGCCTTTGGATTATATTTCCATACAACAGGTAGCGATGTTTTTGAAATATTCTTAAGGGCCCTGGGGTTTTTGCTATGAAAAACTAACAATGGTTTTAATTTGCAGTCTCCAAAGGCATTTCCACCAAACAAAAGTGTAAGCCTGCCTTTGGCTGTTTTAAAACCTGCAATCGATTTTTCATCTTGCGACATGTACGAACGATTTCGCATTTCCTTTCAATAGATCCCTGTTTCATCTTTATTGGAAACTTGTTCCGGAAGGTATTCCTCCTTTTCAATTATTTCTGGCAAAGGTTAGGGAATTCCGCAGCTGCGACTATGTCGGCACATACAGATTCACCTCTCACTTTACTGTTATGGAGTTTAGGACGCACCTTACATTTTTGAAGCCATTCACGACTTGCACTAAATTTGTCACCAGCAGCAGTTTCACCTTGCTTGCATTTCAAATCTTCAAAAAGACTCAAGGCTTTCTCTTTTATAAGCGTAAAGCTTATCGGTATCCGTTGCTGTTGCATATCTTTAATCCAGATTAGCAATAAATTGTCCATTTCATCAATTAACATGCTTCTGACCTTAGAAATTATGGTTGATTGAATTGGCCCACAAATTTTCACGTGCTGTGTTATTCTAACTTTTTCTTTGATAATAGCTTTAACACTCAATTCATTCATTTCATATTCACATGCAATATCGATGACTTTGTTACCTTTTTCATGTCGATTTATGATTTCTATTTTATTTTCCATAGTTATCGCTCGCCACTTTTGAAAAATGTGAGGGTTCTCACTTTTCCTTTTTTTAAAACATAGTTTTAGACTGAACTTTCTTTAACGGGAAATATTAACGTCGTGTTTTTGTTAGTCAAATTTGTTAGTCAACAATGGTAGAATAATGCCAATTCTGAAAAGGGTATTGTTGAAATAAAATTATATATACACACATATAATGTACACACATACTACTACGTTCTACCGGACATATTTTACTGAGTGCCATCATCAATTCGCGTTGTGGCTGGCTAGCCTGGCCAGTAGCGCCATCCATATTTAAGAAAGAAAAAAGAAAATTGCAAAAAATAAAAAAACGCGCAACTCCGAAACAGCGTAAGCCGAATCCGCGTAAGTCCAGTACATACTATATATATATATCCCTCCAAGACTTTATTTATTTTTTTATCATATTTCCTTCGTATCGCACCCTTATTAAAAAATTTATTTTGAACTTGGAATCAAAAATAAGAGAAAGCTCTGTAACATAATTTAATTATTTATTTCTAATTTTATTCACAATAAGCACCTTTTAAGCAACTTAATTAATTAATTAAAACTACTCTAGCGGGGATGCTCCTTTTCTTCGCACAAGGAAATGATACTAATGGCCGGAAATAATAATTGTATCAAATGTTTTCTTTAACGCGAACACAGAAAAAATTCAATGCTTCGGAGATCCAATAAAAGAACGAAGATTTTCTTGAAGCATTAATCTGGAAGGACTGCATCGGAAAATGTCATTATTCGAACTATAAAATCCAATCATATGGTTTCTCTGCTGGACAGATGATTTCAGAAAGGACTTTTTTTTTATTTTGCATTTGTTCAGAGTTTGCTCAAAAGAATCGCCGATTTTTTGACATTTGTTTTTTCTTTCTTCAGAAATTATTCAAACTCACAAGAAAAGAAACTCCGAACAGAAGCTCACTCGAATTGGGGAAACGTCTTCCCATCTTTTTATAATCTAACACTTTGAGGATATTCTGAAGATCATTAGCGACCTTAGTGCGCATATTAATTATTTCCAAGTAAAATTATATTATAAACAAAAATAATTTTAAGGACTTGTTTGTAAGCTATTGAATGAAAGAGTATCATGGCAGCAATGATTTTTATTTATGTACGGATATATGTGAGGCAGATATGTATAATTAATGACAATAAAATGTCGTATATATATACGAGAGATAGAAATGGATAATTCTATATACGAGAGATAGAAATGGATAATTAATATCTTGATAAACCATCGCATATACGTGAGAAAGTTATAATTAATAACTAAACATGTTGCACATACTAGAGTCGTGCCGACGTATGTATTATTTATTATTATTATTACATTAAATAGAAAGCAGACATTTAAAAGAAATTTTTTACCATTAGCAAAATTATATTCTTTAATGTCAATTCCACAGAAATTAGCATTTAAATCAGCGTGCTGAAAATATATTAACTTATTGGGTGAAGGAAATATAATAAATTGTGCCTTTTGACTTTAAACTTGGATAAAAACAGTGACTTTTCATCGAAATACGAAATAGAGAAATTGACAATTATATAACTAATTCAGAACGAAACTTCATTAATGACGTAAACCCACTTAAGAACTCGGCGAACAAGCAGAAAAGTCGAAAAGAAAATACAGAACAAAACCAAACGGTAATTCTTTAGATATTATACTTATATATTAGAATAAAATATCGCTCATCTTATAATTCAATTCGTACGATATTTCTGGTTTGAGTTTACATTATTCAAATGCATGAGTATGTTTTGCATTTGAATAAAGTGGCTGACATAAGAATGTTAAGGTGGATGGATGGATGGATGGATGGGTGGAGTAACAAGGAGGGACAAAATAATAAATAATCTTATTAGAGGTAGGGTGAAGGTAAGTCCCATGGAAAGCAAAATGTAATATAGGCTGAGTTGGGTTAGACATGTAGAACGGAGAAATAAGAAGTATGTAGGATGGATGATTGATAAGATAGTAACATTCGGGAAGAGGAAGCGAGAAAGATAACGATTGAGATGGAAGGATAATGTTTTGGAAGGTATGGAAGGGTAGAGATGGAATAAAGACAAGGACTTTGATAGAAAATCTTGGAAAAGACAAATGTAAAGCCGACTTCTTATGGACCTAGGAAAATGCAGAAGAGAAAGAAGAACGTTAACAGAAAAGTGGAGATATCCTCTTCTCGGAATCGTCAATCTGCAACACAGGCATTCCATTTTTTGGCGACGCTTCGCATTATTATAACACCGAGAGCATGTGGCAACAAAACGAGTCTTAAGGTATTAGAGACTACATTGCTAAAAATAATATTTCAGTGTTGAACCAAAATATGGTGATTTGCCAGCTGCATCTATTATTAAGAACTAAGTTTCATCGCACTTTGGCACCAGCTATGTTACCAATACCTGGCTGGATGTTGAAGCAACATATGGATATACTTTCAATAATGAATAAGGCAACACTGAACCAAATTCATGGTTCCAGCTTGAACCAAATATACTGTTGTAGGTTAAACCAAATGTGGCCAAAATTTCCCGGACACTGTATAACAATATAAAAACCTGCCTTTAACATGCTACCTATTAGGGACGTATGGAAAACTGCCGGAGCCTCCAATTATTTATCTAGACTGATAAAACTGCCGGAGCCTCCAATTATTTATCTAGACTGATATTGAAGCCACATCTACCCCATTTCATATACAGAGAGTACACATAATTTTTATTAATTACAGAAAGGTAGCAACCAAGCGAAATCGCCACGGGTTTTATTAGGCCTAACATAAGCGTTTTAGCTGATAGTGACAAAACAACATCAAGTCATAGAGTTATGAAATAAATCCCTGTAATTTATCAAAAATAAAGGATGTGCATATCATAAACTAATAAATTGAAATGATCTTAGTTTGTTGGATAATTGGAGAGAACTTCGCACGTAAAAAAAAAATTACGACTATCTGTGAAGAATTGCAACGAATAGAGCTGTTTGCCACACGTGACCTCTCTGGCTACGAGGTTGAACGAAAATCTGGTTCGGCGTTTAATCGTTATTTACAAAATACCATACTTTCAAATATAAATACTGCTTTTGAATTTTCAAGTGAACCAAATTTTGGTGAAATTCCGGCATTTTCACCATATTTTGTAACAACTAATGCGGAAATTTTTAACAGCGTATTGGTTATTCCCTATTATGATTTTTCAGTTGTGTATTCTGTAAGATGCATTCGTTAATCTCGAAAAAAACAGAATGAAATTAAACAATGTTCCTATTTAGTTAAAAAATTCTTCCATCATCGCGAAGTAAACAGTTTTGGTCGTTCACAGAAAAAAAGTAAGATTTAAGTTCTAGTCTAAAATGAAATTTAGTCTTCGCTATGCAGATACGTGAAGACGATACAAATTAA
>QLNU02014176.1:137632322-137642641 GCA_006491805.2 Dysdera silvatica
CAAAAATTTAAATGGAAATACCCTTTCGAATCCAACCAGTTAGGAGATACAAGCTGATTTGTTTTATGTGCAGAAAGAATCCATCCAGCACTACAAATAAATGAATATTTTTGTAAGTTCGAAGGAAAAATGGCAAACATGTAATCTTGCCCTTAGGATGGTTAGTGTGCTTGCTTCTTGAAAGAGCTTGAGGAATATTTTAAAAATGGTAGTGTGTTTTTGAATGGAAATCTTGGAAGCATAAGTGTTCCCAGCACCAAGCACACTCAAGTAAGTGTAGTGTTGTAGTGTTGAGCAGTTACCGTAAATATACTTAGGTTAAAGCAAACCTGTTTAATTTATCGAAAGATATGCAGCAAACAATGAATTTTTTATTTCCATGATAAATTATATTTCTGCGCATGGAGGAAGCATAGCAAAACAAAAGGTATTATTCTAGATCCCTTTTGCTAAACCTGATCATTTTACTTTTGATTTTCTATTAAATAAGATTTTAATTTCCTTTTAAACTCTTTCTCTTTCACAATTTTTTAAATGGTCTGGTAATTTATTTCATTTATTAAATCTATAATAATTTATATTATTTTCCCATGTTTTTTTCTTCTGTTTTTAATGTGTCACTTGATCTTGTATTTCTTATATTTGGAAATTTATCTGTAAGAATTCTTAGATATATCATTATCAATATTTTATATGTGGGTATTTCTTCTATATTCATTATACACTCTATAACAAAAAAATCCACTCACCAAGAAGGAATTGTCCGATTGTAATGAAATTTCGTATGCAAAGACATTTTGACCGAACATGCAAATGATTAAAATTTGGTGTCCAATGAATGAATAGCGGGAACTCCAGCGCATCGGAACTGCGCATTCAGCAGGTGTATATAAGGAGCGATTCTCAATATGTGGTCAAAATTTCTGTTGCATTTTGACTGCGGATATCTTACGTCGACTGTAACAATGCCTCGCCGAAAGATTCGTGCTCATTACGAGCATATGTCAGAGTTTGAAAGAGGTCGTGCTATCGGATTGAAAGAGGCTGGTTGGACGAATCGAAGAATCGCTGGACATGTGGGTCGAAGCGATGCGGCGATTGGACGGTGCTGGCAAGAGTGGGTCAACAACGGCAGATGTCAGCGTCGGGACGGCAGCGGTCGACCTAGGGCCACAACAGAACGGGAAGACAGAGCGATTGTCAGAGCAGCTGTCACAGCACCGGATTCGTCGTTATCAACTATCCAACGTGTGGTCCGCACACATGTGTCTAACATGACCCTCTGCAGACGACTGAGAGAGCGGAATTTACGCTCGCGCCGACCGTTACGCCGCTTACCTCTCACGCCTTTACACCGTCAAGTCCGATTACAGTGGTGCCGGGCTCGATCAACTTGGAACTGCGCTGACTGGGGACGTATAGTCTTTAGTGACGAGTCCCGTTTCCAACTGTGTCCTGACGACAACCGCAGACGTGTCTGGAGACGTCCAGGGCAGCGTGGGGATCCTGCCCTTACTATCGCACGCCACACATGCCCACAACAGGGCGTTATGGTCTGGGGTGCCATCTCCTTTGATAGCCGGACCCCTTTGGTGGTCATTTCTGGCACACTTACAGCACAGCGGTACGTAGACGACATTCTACGACCGGTTGTGTTACCGTTCCTTTTGCGACACCCTGGACTTACGTTTCAACAAGACAATGTCCGGCCGCACACGGCACGTGTTGCTATGAATTGTCTTCAAGCTTGCCCAACACTTCCTTGGCAAGCTAGGTCTCCTGATCTCTCTCCCATAGAGCACATTTGGGACGCTATGGGAAGGCGATTGCAACCATCCCGGAATGTTGACGATTTAGCCCGACAGTTGGAGACAATTTGGCAAGAAATTCCGCAGGACACCATCCGGGATCTTTATCAGTCTATGCCACGCCGGGTGACAGCTTGCATCCAGGCCAGAGGTGGACCAACGCCTTATTGACTTCCTCCTTTTGTAACGGTCAAACTCTGCAATAAATCTTTCAATTGTTCTGAAATTTTAATCGTTTCTTTTCCTATGTATGTTCTTTACACCCACTATCGCAATCACTGAACTCCTTCTTGGTGCGTCGATTTTTTGTTATAGAGTGTATATATAAAAACTTAAAATGTTGGAAATAGAAAATAAAACAAAATGAAAAATAAAATGCATATATTAAAATAAATTGAAAGAAAGTACGTATGTGGGGAAAAAAGTAAAAGCAGGTAATAAAATGTAATTAATAAAAAGTTATGCGCAAAAGCTGCAAGTGCATTTTTTATGCTGAAAATAGATAATTTTTGAAAATGTACGGAAAATTGCGTAGAATTGAAATGGCGGGAAGTTGATAGAAATAGAAATAGCAGAAGCACAGTAAAACTATTAAAATACATATCAACAGGAAGCGAATTAAATTAACATAAAGTCCACTATCAATAATTTTAGCAACTTCAAAGGATACACAAAAACACTGTAAATAATTAAAGACCAACAGTATGAGATAAGCAATGGAGTGAATTTGAAGAAAATAGTATAATATTTGGAAATAGGACACCATGTATAGGGTCTTTTCAAGGAAGGCTCCAACCACGTTAGCCCTATGCAATGGAATATTTCTGTATGGACATTAGACTGGGGTAAAAATTCGTGCATCTTTTAGCTCAGGCTAATTTCTATAAGGAAACATTCCATTGCTTAGGGCCCACGTAGTAGGAGCCTCCCTTTAAAAAGTTTCTACACGTAGTGCCTTATTTCCTTTTATTTTCTATTACTACCTTCTTACTAACTACAGTGAGAATCGGTTATAACGACCTCCAAGGGACCGTGCAAATTCGGTCGTTATAACCGATAGTCGTTATAAACGATATCTTTTTCAAATCACAGTATAATAATGCATATTTTATACAGTAAATGCATGTTTTATACAGGTAATTTTTCTGATAGTAAGAGGTATTGAACATTTTGGTTTTAAAATTAAAAGTATACTTAATTATAATGAATTTAATTGAAGTATAAATTAAATTATATTTATAGCCACACTAAATACACGGTACATTTTTAGTTTTTAAACTAAAAATTAAAAAAAAAAAGAGATACTGAAATATATAATATAGAAAACAAATGTAATAAATAATATTTATTATATTATACAACGACTTCTGAACGGTGCCGGTTTAAAAGTTGTATAGGGCCCTAGACTAAAAAAATAGAATGAGCCCCTAAACAATGTACCCCTCGTGATATTTTCAATTAATAAATCCCGATTTTTTTTCATTATCTTCAACGTTCAGATTTAGCAGTAATATTTTTCGTATATATGTAAATAAATAAGATTAAAATAACGCCTAAATTTTAATAAGACAAGGCTTCTTCAAGATTCCTGTGGTGTTCTAAAATGGCGGAGCCTTAGGCAAGGGACCTACTTTGCAAATACGCACCAACAAATGAAATTCAGTTTATTTAATCAAACTATGCGCCCGACTTCTGCTTTTATTTGAAGGGAACAATGTGATTCGGGCTTTGTCCCAAACCCATGTAATTCCGATGCACGATTGTCAAGTCGCGTCGTTATATCCGATACGAGTTTCCCTACTTAGAATCTACGTAGACTACAAAATCGCTGTCGTTAAAGCAGGTTTCGTCGTTATATACGATGTCGTTATAACCGATATATTTAGTATGGAGTAGAATAGCAAACCAAACTTCTTGTAAAAATTCCGTCGTTATATGTGGTGGTCGTCATAACAGGCGTCGATATAAACTATTTCTACTGTACTTTCTATTGCTTTTTACTACTATTTTCTTTAAACTCACTCCATTCCTTATTTCATATTGTTGGCATTTAATTATTTACTGTATTTTTGTGTATCCTGTAAAGTTGCTAAAGGTTATTGATAATGGATGTTACGTTAATTTACTGCTATTATCTTGATTTGTATTTTTTTATTTTAATGTTTTTACTCTGTTCCTGCTATTTCTATCAGCCTCCCGTAACTTCATTTCATTCATTTGCAGCCTTTTCCAAGTGGTTGCATTATATGATGATATATGAGCATTTGTTCCTCCAGAACTATAGGGTTTCATTCATATATTCTCCAAACTTGACAAGGTGTGGGGAATTGTAAATAATGCCACTCTTTATTTTAAAAATCTTCAACTGTCAAATCAAACTGATTCTTCCTTAGAATATTTGAACGATGTAACAAGGGAAATTCTTTACTAAAACGGAATTTTTCCACCTTGTAAGAATAATCTGCGGCAAGGTAAATTAAATTGCCGTTTTCTTCTACAATTTTATTTACAATAAAATTAGAAAAATCTTCCCGATATAAACTTCCTTGAGTTAATTTATGTAATTAATCAAATGTTTTATGAAGGCTGGACCCTTCATAACCTCTTCTCAAGATTGCTTATTATACTTTGTTCTAAAGAAATTTATCAAGCGGGATTGTATTTAAACAAGAATGTTTTTTTTAACCAATGCTATATGTTATCCTTCAAATTTAAAGTTATTCAATTTCAGAATTTTTTGGAAAGTGTTTATTTTCGTATTTGTGTTACACAAAAATACGGTATATTCAAGTAGTTTCAGTTTGCATCGGCGGTTGATTATAGCATTAAATTAGCATATCATTAAACTGCTTATAACATAAAATTAGAATATCATTAAACTGCTTATTTCATAAGTTTAAAACTGCTAGAATTCACTTAAATATCATGCGTTACCCGAGAATCCGTTACATCAATAACGTTTAGAATGTGATTGCAAAATGTGTGAAAATCTAAAAGTGCCTAAGTTATTTTTGTAGTGTAAAATTATTTAGGGAATAATCACTGTTTCTGTCATGACAGAATTTCTGAAAGGGCAGTTATATTTTATCAATGGAGTGTTCTTTCAAAGAAATATATTCACAATAATAAGCAGAAATTATTTCGAATTTTCTTCTCATAAGGGGACACAGGACCAATGGAATTTTAAAAAAATCGATTTTTTTAAACAATTTTAAAAATCACGCCGGATTCTTATGAACGTTTTAAGACCAGCCACATTTAGTCCGTCCATTATTTCGCGTACATCAAACGTAGCCCCTTAAAATATATATTTTAGCGCCAATATTTATTTTCAGCGTCAATTTCCTCAAAATGATGATTTTGCAGTTTGAGCGCATCGCTTCTGGAGAGCCATCTATATGTGAGTAAGAAATTTGGGACAGGTATTAAACTTTATATTCTACATGACGAAAATTTAAAATTTTGAAAATACATTGAGCACATTTTTTTAAAATTCGTTTTTGATAACTAATATTTTCGTAAAATCAATGATTCAAAAATTAAAATTTTAGCAATAATTGTTTTAATATTAAATGTTATATTTGTTAGGTTTATCATTCTAAGACACTTATTTTCTTTGTTTTTACTTTTTTACTTATTTATGTGACTTTGTTGATCTTAAATCTTTCGCGAACTGTATATATATGTTGAAATGTTTACGGTTAAACCTTGACTTAAATAGTAAAATTTCTAAAATGGAAAATCTCAATTCATATATTTATCAAAACCTGCACATAAAGACAAAATTACATTTAACACATGCTTAAAATTTTTAAGGTTTCTATTGGATATCTTTAATGTTATAAATTTTTAAAAATGGTGCAGTTTTGTGTTGACCAAATACATTCAAAGGTCCTGTGCCCCTTTAAAATGTATCCTGCGGCGACATTGGTTGTATAAAGATGTTTTTTTTTTTTATCTGCTGCAAGATCCAGGGTTGATCTGCTATGTTGCCGTACGGAGCGTGTCGTTTCCAAATGCCCAACAGCCCGGAGTTTGATTTCCCCGGTGAATGAAGTCCACACCCCTTGGGGAAACTGCAAGTCCCGACTCAATGGCAATTCAACTACCTTTGCATGATGAAGCAGAAACAAATATTCTGAAATAGAGACTCCCGTGAACCTTAAGTTCCTATGGGATCATATTGATGCAAAGATTCCCGGCAATAGCCCAAGCGTTATTTTGGGGCCTCGGAACTCGAATCAAAATATTTTATTAAAAATATTGGCGAAGAATCTACAAGAATGTATTTAATATCTCTTGGTATCCTAGTTGATATCATGATTAAATTGTACATCTGAAATGTGTATGCTTATTTCAAACAAAGTTAGGTAACATTCCTTTTCGTCCTTGTGAATCAAAATCAAAAAAGGCGGTTTGAATAATTCTGGGATATCATAGGTAAGAAAGTAAAAATCATTTTCATTATGCGGCACAATTTTTATCTTTGTTAAGAAATGAAACTGCATAGAGAATATTCTTGTAGTTCACCAGAAGGGAAAGGTATTCACAGTGGCGTGCCAACGTTTTGGAGAGTAGAGAAAGATATTTTTACGGCTTAAAACTAGTGGCGCCATCTATTGCTACAAATTTCCAGCAACTAAAAATTTTTATTATATAAATTAATGGCTTATTATATTTTAATTAGTAAATTAAATAGTTAAAATAATAAGAACCACAAAACGACAAACATTTGAACGAATCACAATTTTACCGATTTGGCGGAGCACAAGGCTTTAAGATCGTTTCTTTTCAGGCTTTTTCAGGCTTTAAGATCGTTTCACAAAGACTAAAAGAAAATGTACAGATAAAGAGACGCTAATTTTTTTTTAACAATATATAAGCCATGGGGCACTATCAAGTCAGTATTATTGACGGTATGATGCCGACATCCATTGACAGGAAATAAAATTAGAATCCAAAGTTGTTTCAGCTTTACTACATTAGTATCAAGGTTTACTGTTATTTTTGAAGTTGAAATTTTAATACAGTAAAACCTCCCTACAACGATGTCCGATATAACGATAAATCCCTCTACAACGATAATTTTTCTCAGTCCGTATAATAGTGTTGTAGAGAGGTTTTACTGTATAATGAACCCTCCCTATAACAATAACTCCCTCTACAACGATAATTTTTCTCGGTCCGTATAATATTGTTGTGGAGAGGTTTTACTGTAGTATTCGTCGATATTTCGGTGGGGGCGAAATATACCTTTGGCCCCTCCACTTTTGAAACTGAGTGTCGAAAAACTCACTGCTCCATTGTTAGCACGTGCCTGGTTATTGACCCAAATTTAAAGGAACAAATTTGAAAATTCTAGTATGATAATATCCATCTTCGTTCGTGAGTGGTGCTATCTGTATCTCCTTTCAGACCATTTATTTATCTACATGATAATTATGCACTCCCAAAACAGTAAACTCTTCTAGCGGAACACGGAGCCTCTCTTCACAAGCAATATTACCAGAAGATAGAAAAATGCTGTACAGATTTTCCTACCATATAATATTCTATGGCATATTCCAGGCGTAAGATAATAAGGCCCCTTTAAAATGTGGAAAGATTTGTACGAGCACTAAAATCGCTTATCCCAGGCTATGATGTAATAATAGCTGTGAAATAATAGCGGCTAAATAAAACGATGCATTTATGATTAGTTTTGTGAGTATTTGTGGTTCGAACATGTTTTTATAGAAAGTTCAGGTTTGCTGTGCTTACCAAATACAAACCCACTTATTTTGTCCATAGGAACACGTTTATGGAAAAGATATTGGCGGCCTCCTCTTACTAAAAAAGTATACTTTCATGTCCGTTCAATCGTTTAGTTTAAAGCTACTGTACAAGAAACCTAGTCCTCGCATATTTGTTCAAAAAATAGGAGAATTTTAAAGCTTTGTTTACGTTAGTGACAAAAATTGTTCACAATTTGGGGGAAAAAATACTCTATATACTTTAAATCATCGATATTTATTGCGTTCATCCATCTCATACATATCTGTTAGTTGGCAACTCTCATATCTTTAATGGCACCACATTGGATTTGTGCTTATTTTCCACAAAACCCAAAAGATAAGAAAAATCTGCATCATTCCTCCCCAAATGTACGAATTTTATTCAGCCATTAGTTATAGCAATCAAAAGACGCCGAGAACGAAGGCAACGGAGAAGATCCCCGTTGGTTCAAACCAAAAATCTGGTAAAAGGTATTCGGTTTGGATGGAAAAAGAGAAATCTCATTTCGTCGCCATTGATGCGTGCAGAAACTTTTAAAGACAAATAAATGCTTTTGCTTTCCCTGTTTGTTCAAAGCCAGTTATGATCACTTACGACAACGTCGTTCTTAACTGACATAAATTGTCTATAACAAAGTTGAATGCAACACAGATATCTGGGTATTATTGTTTAAAAGAAAATTTTGTGAAGGAAATTTGGCATTCATTTTAAGTTGCAAGTTAACAGTTGTGGCAAACTCAGTGGTTCTAATAAGATAGCAACTATTCGTCACAATGAAAAATAGACTGCAAATGTTTGTAAGTGTGGATCATCCATGATAGGATATTTTGGTTATTTCAACGATCCATGGCAGAGTACCAGTCATCGCCATAATCATAACAAAGGTACTAAGTGTAATTCAATGTGATGTTAATATCACTAATAAATACGATGTCATAATTTTCCCTCCATTTAAAAAAAATAAACGTAATATTTTCGTTAGAGTGTTTTCGCATCCCACCTGATAAGTAAACTTATATGATTGATTATACAATCTTTTGAATAATCGAACCAAGTCTAGAACTATATATTTCAGCTTTTCGACACAACTGTCTGTTCTAAATAATTTATCGTTTAGATATACTCGATTGCAACGAAAGGGAAGAAGGTAAAATTTGTTGCTACACAATTCTTGAAAAATGCTTACACAATTTGCTCCGCTTGCATAAAAGTTTTCCTTGCAGTGACACTTTTAATCATTAAACAATATGCATAGGAAGCTATGCCGGCTTTGAAAAGCTATGGGTATAAATTAAGCCTCCTAAAAAAAGGGAATAGATGCATATCCGCCATTTTGTTGCCATTGTATCACGTGATCCTGGTTGCAAATTGTATTTATTGGCGACATTTTAAAAGTTGCGCCAATGTTTACATTCGTCGGATAATCGCGGATTTTTAATTATTTTTATGCCAAAATAGCGATCATTGCGCCAATGCGTAAAACCTTTATCGCCAAGGTAAATGAAACCGGAATTCTACAACAAAATGGCGGCTGATGCGTCAACTTAGAATTCTAGGAATCTAGTATAGATTTATGGTACTGAAATTACGCTGAATTGAGATAATGTACCTTAAAAGATGCCTGGAAACCTGTACTTCTGTTAATATACAACAAATTATACGATGAGCTGTTTCGAATGCGATACCATAATCGTAACAATTTCGATTTCCTTTCATATAACGATAAGTTTGTAAAAGTGTTCCGGGAAGTTCCCCACCCGTAAGTGGACTGACAATCGACGACGTCTACACTGATTCTTATCGACTGCGTATTCCCATAAAAATATTAATTGGTAAGGGATGGAATGAATGGAGACTTAACAATTAGGATAATTATTTTCGCTGCAATAAAATCAGTGCATTTGCTAAGAGGGGAAGCTTCTTAATCAACGGGTTTCGCAGATTCTGTCTTGTCTGAAAGGCGAGATGAAACCATAAAAAATGGAGATATTAACAGAATAACAAGTAACGCAGCGAACTATTAATCCAGAAATGAAGTCGGAAGCATCAGCAATATATATATTGTGTCCCTGGACTTAACATTTTATTATCGGACAACACACAGCACAGGAGTCCGTAAAATACCAATACATTCCTCCCCAATATACTCGGGAAACGACCACGAAGTCTGTCTTTTTAATCTGATGATGTCCATGAAGCACCAGGGAAAATTTGGGATCTTGTTGCAGCCACCTGATTTTTCAGCAACCTTTGACCTGAGAGATTAGTCAGAGGGATTTAGTGGGATTTCTTTAGTAATACCAAACGAAATATCGCTTATATTTATTGTTTACATTAATTTACCATGTACGTACGGTGACCCGTTTTAAAATTACATGTGTAAATAACTGTATATTTAATTGTGTTAGATTTGTGAGCTTCAAATATTCGATATTTTTTTTTTCAAAAATATAAAATTGTATTGCTCTCACGCTTTATTTTCACCTCAAAATTTGGTACGTTATTATATGGTTTCGAATTAATATGACAGCTTTGAAAAATGAGAAAAAAATTGTACTAGTAATTACTCAAAGCAAAATTAATTTAATTTAAAAAAAAAGTAAATCTTAAGCATTGGCGAGGAGAGAAAAATTATCACGGTTTTACAAAAATCTTTTATTGAAAAATCTTTCTTTCTTCTTTATATATACAGTAGGTCCTCGACTTATGCGATTAATTCTTACCGTGGATTTTCGC
>QLNU02014176.1:137655946-137666935 GCA_006491805.2 Dysdera silvatica
AAAGTCTGCTATAGATATTTTTAAATTATGCAGACATCCGTTTCCTTATGAATAAATTCTATATATAAGTTCATCAATGATATTAATAATTATTAAATAGAAATATGCATGAACATTATCAGCACACTTTTGAGCGTATTATAAACTGGTGTGCAAAAATTAAGGACAGGACAGCTTTTCGCATGTAACGACGCACTCCAGTGTTCCAAATGGGCATGAATCACACCATAGGATCGTGCAGATGTAAGATTAAGGAAAAGGTGAACAATACTGACCAAGAAAGGAATCCAAAGGATACAAAAGACTTTTATACTAAAGTGGGCTTTCAGCACAGGAGGACAGAAGACAGAAACGTCCATGTGACAGGCGACAGGCAAGAAAAACAGTTTTCAGTAGGGGATATGATAACCCCTGATTGCGATGCAGGATGTACACCATCTGTTCATGTTCAGTAAGAGGTTGTTGACAAGCTCTTGAGGCATCATAGCCCATTCCTCTTGTAGCAAAAATCGCAGCTGCGGAATCGTTGCCGGCGAATCGCAACGTGCCGGCAGCGTCTCCCGAGAACATTCCACACGTGTTCTATTAGATTCAGGTCCGGAGACCGTGCGGGCCATTCCATACGATGAATATCTTCACTCTCTGACAGCTCAGCGACAGCAGCTGTATGATTAGGTGTGGCGTTGTCATCCATGAAGAGGAATTCAGGGCCCACAACACCCCGGAAAAGACAGACATGAAGAAGGAGAACTTCTGTACATTAGCGACTGAACTTCATTGGAAGACGTGGAGTTCCGTACAACTATCAAGCATTATGCATTCCCGAACGAATACACCGCCACCTCCAAATCGGTCCCTTTCGACCATGTTGGAGGGGTGATTCAGTGTTCTCCGATCTCTCCAGATGTATAGACATCCAGAATCGCTGGTGAGCATAAATAGGCCCTCATTCGTAAACAGCACTCCATCTAATTGCTGAACTCCCCATTCCTTGTGTACTTGGGACCACAGAAAACGTCGTCCCTGATGGGTAGGCCCAGTGGCACACACCGAATTGGTCACCGAGCGAATAAACCACCTGTGTATAGTCACTTAGCTATGGCAAAACGCAATAGCAACCATCCAGTAGTGCGTTACATGTGGCTTGTGATTTCACCCGCTGTCAGCCGTCGATCTCTCACCGTCTGTAGAACAAGATACCGATCCTCCCTTGATATGGTTGCTGGTGAACGACCACAACTAAATCTTCAGACAGCTATTCCTGTTGGTTGAAATGCCGTCCACTCTCGCAACATTATGCTGTGTGCGATTACGAACTCCTCGGCCTCACTCGTCACACTTCGATATTCTATCAACTTTCCAATGATTCAGCCTTGAGTAAAGTTATCCAGATGTTGTCTACGGGGCTGTCTGTTGAATATCTCGCACTGCTACAGCAACTTGCCGTCGTTCAAACCGATATACACTGTGCAATAGTTTCCACTGAAAAGCTGCCTGTACGCCGCCCTCGTGCTTTATACCCTACCCACACGCCCACATTACATCATGATGCGTATACGCAAATGCCCTACCGTGTAGGACCCTAGGCAGTCTCCTGATTGGTCTTTCGGTCAGTTCTGCCTGTTCGTTCCGCTGTTATGTTACTTTTTCCATCTTATCCTTAATTTTTGCACACCAGAGTATTATAGATATTTACATTGAATACTTAAAACTTACCCAAATGTGCAGTTTTGTAACATAATATTTATAATAGAATTATTTTGGTGCTGCTGCGGTTCATTTATACAACGTATCTTGAAAGCTGGCTTCTCCTTTATTATGCAAAAGAGCTGAAGAAAATAAAGAAAGGGTAAAATGGGAAAGAAAAATTATTTTGGAAGTTTTCTCTACCTTAACTTTTATTTTATAAAATGAATAGATGGCTCCAGAATCGCTGTACGAATAAATGAGACCAGAGCCCAAACCTTCTATCATGGAATTTCCTGGTGAATCTTCATTTTATAGTTTTATATAAATATATTATATAAATAAAATATGACATCAACACAATGAATATAACCTAATATAATAATTACACAAAATACGCAGAAATTATCAAAAATATAAATAGTTATAATTTGTTAACTATTCTAATATTATTATACATTGTTTGCAAATGTGACATACTTTTGTTAAAATTTAATTCTATATATTAAACCTATTTCTAAGTAGTTTTGTAAAATCATTCAGTTAAATTAATATATTAATTATACTTTTATATATATATATATATATATATATAAAATGATAATGCCGCATTCCTCAAGGTTTTCCTTATGAAGGTCTTTGTCTAAAATTTCCATCGGCAGTTTCTTTAAAATACATTGAACTTGACAATGTGGAAGGAAATTTAAAAACTACCACTCTTTATTTCAACAAAATCCTCGACAGCAAAATAAACAGTCTCAGTCATTTTAGCAATATGAAAATGATGTAGGGAGAAGAATTCTTTACTAAAGCGGAACATTTTCCTCCATGAGATGATGATCATAGACGATGTAAATTAACCGGCCGTTTTCTGCAGAAATTTCCTTTGTAGTAAAATGAGAAAAATCTTCCCCGTCATAAACTTTCTTGTGTTAATTCACGTAATTAATGAAAAGTTTTGTGAAAGCTAGACCTTTCATAACCTCTTTTCAAGATTAATTATTATGCACTGTTTTTTTAAAGAAAGTTTATCAAGCTTCCTTTAATACCCTTCGGATTTTTTTGCCAAATAATGCACCGTGTTATCTTTCAAAATTAAAGCTGCTAAGCTGTAGAGCCTTTAAGGAAGTGAATCTGAAAGCAAAAAATAAAAGTTAAGGCAAATAGTTTATTACTGATGTTGTTTTAGTATATTCTAGTGATCGATTAAAACATTAAATTAGGATTTAAAATTTGTAAAGATCAATTAAAACCTCTTAAGTTATTATGAGTATATCATATCAATAATATTTCAAGTGCTTGGTATAAATCACGGGAAATGAAAATCACTTAAATTGTTTTTTATGAGGTAAAATTATTTCGACAAAACACACAAGTTCGCTTGCATAACCAAATTTATGAAAAGACATCTGCTCTTAATGAGAATTGCAAAGAGCCATTACGAAGAAATATTCGCAATATTGATAATTTTTCTTTCAACTTATTCTCTCTTGAGACTGTTTTCAAGTTGATGTAGTTATATGACTCATTTTTTATCTGTTTCCATATCCCGAGCTGATCTGTTATAATGCCGCTATAACGCGAAATGTTAACTACTGTTCCGCAGCTCGGGGGTTTATTTCGTCGGTGAAAAAATTCAGGTCTTTAAGGACACTACAGATCATGTATAAATGGACATTTTCAGCTTCCATTGCATGCCAGATCAGAAATAAATGTCTTAAAGAGGGAGCTTCATGACCTTCAAATTTCTACGGGATCAAATTAGATCAGAAGTCAGAAAAGACACGAGCAGAACATAGAATCTGGTAATTCGACTCAAATATTTTTACTAAAATTTTAGCAAAAGATATAAAAGATTTTAATATTTTTCAGCTTCCGAGTTATTGCCATGATAAAATTATTTCACTTTTAGGTTAGAAACGAACTTTATATACTTCCAGCAGCTTTTGATATTATTAGTGATTTGCCTTATAAAAGTAGTGAAAACGAAAAATAACATGCATTAGAAAATCGATAACATAGATAAGGAGGCAAACATTTTAATTCAGGACAGTAGTTTCATTTGATTTAAAATTAGAAAACATACAGTGATGAAGTGTTCTTTTAGCTTAGCTAAAGGCGGTAGCCAAAATACCAATTTTGGAAATTCTGATGCGGTCATATGCACCTTCAAATATTACACGCTACATGTTCCTTTTTCCTAGGCTCTCTGAGTCCCTTTATGGCAAGAGTGTACTTGCAGAAGAACATACTTTTATACAACATTATTGCATTTCCTAGCAAAGGCATGGTGACTAGGAGGTGGACAGAGGAGACTCCTGAAACTATTTGATCATAAAGGAATACTTCTCTCGTTCATCATACCTGGATGCAGTAAAATTCCTTTGGGACGCCGTGGATTGATTTGTCCGAGATTTGAATCCTTCAACCAAGAATGCAGTGGCATGAAACATAACGGTTCAGCCACACCATTTTTGTGCATCAAATATGCTTTTGTGAAATTAAATATTTTTATCAAAACCAACAGCCTAATTACTTCGCTCTACATCTACTCTTTGCCGGGTAGAATGTTGGTCCATCTCTTTCACTTAAAATTATTTATTTTTCTGTCCAATTTTATTTCATAAAAAGCCAATTGGTACATTTAAAATGTTGTTTCAGAAACAAGAGATATTTATGTTTTTGTTTAAATTGGTTGCGAAATTGTCCTAATCATGAAAAACAAAATATATTACCATGATTTACATAGTTTGCCGTCAACAGACCTCGGGCTAGGGGATTCTTTTTAGCGTGGGCCGAATCCCGCTCGTGCTAAGTACTTTTTAACTACCTTGTTGGATATTTGGGTTAACTAATTAATTTTAGAGATCGTTATTTGATGGCTAGTAATGTTTACTCTATGTTATTTAATTGTGATGTTAAACGTTTAAGTTAAATAATGAGCTAAACTTCATTGTTTGATGTACTAGGAGCTCCGCTCGGCTTGTGAAACAGTGTTGCTCTATTACTTCGATGCCTACCCATGCTCATGTTCTAATGAGTGTATCTAGTATGTTTGTTTGTTTGTTTTGTGGTTTTACGGCTCAAAGACTACAATGGTCATGCTGCGCCGGGACCTACTGTTTTCCGAGGAATCCGAACCTCTTATGGCCTAGGGAACCAAACCCCGGACTACAGTGAGCAGTGCGATCTTTATGAGATCTCTGAGTAAGCGTTCTTTGCACTGCTGGGAGTCGAACCCGGATTAGCGGCGCACTAGGAGAACGCGTTACAACACTGCGCCACCGCAGGGCCGAGTGTATCGAGTAATTTAGAATCACTATATTTGATTGTGCTTTCAGGAAGCGTTGCTTATATATGACATGTTAAAGTTCATTACGTTGATTATTTGAGCTTTATTTAGTTGGATTTGAATTCTTTATTGAATTAAAATTTAAGTCGTAACTGCGTTACCACTTATATTTTCTTTATTGAATTAGAATTTTATATAAAGAAACTTACGTTAGTAAATTTTCCCGAAATATGTAAGCTTCATTTGCAGATGTCCAAACAACAATCCATAACAGTTTACTGTATGTTGCGGTTTTTATTTTCATCGATTTTTCCCCCTGGAATTCAGGGTGTTTTAATTGGTCTCCCTAAATTTTTAGTTGAATAACTCTATAACAGGAGGAAATATTGTTACAAAGTTTTGTATGAATGCGCAGGGAAACTATAAAAAAATACTGACGGAGTCTAGTTATTTTCTTCGATGTTCTTGTTTGCGCGAAAATGGACCAATATTCAGTCGAAGACCGTGTTTTTTCAGTCAAAACTTTCTCCATTTGTGAGCAGTGCCCTACCGAAATATTCAGAAAGAAGTCTAATGCCTTTAAAAATAGGCTAAATCCATCAAATTCTGAACGCTACATTGAGTTCTTGACAACCAGGTTCATTTCTGATGTCTACTATGAGCACTGGTTCCATGCCGCATGGTTTCAGCAGGATGGAGCTCCTCCACAATCAACAAGCAGCGTCCTGGACTGGCTCAGAAATCACCATGGCAATAGTATCTTCACAAGAGGCTTCCCAAATCGCTTTGGCAAAATACTTGCTTCCCTCCCACTATAGCCTTGACTTACCTACACTAGATTTCTTATGGGGATATGTTAAAGGTAAAATCTGCAAAGGTCGAACAAAAACCACAGAAGAGCTGAAAACAGCGATAACGTGTGTGATAAGGTTGGTTTTAATAACCCGATACAAGCGAGTTGTCGAGAAATTTGAACAGAGACTTCATTTCGTAGACTCTTCAAATGGCAAACGTTTTGAGGAAGTAGCCTTTTGATTTCCTTTATTCTCGTGTGTAAATCTTAAAAATTTGAAATTTAAATGTTTTTCCGTTCAAAATGTATTCGCTATTCTTTATTTACACCTTACGAATCACCCTGTACTTAAAGGGTTCAATACATAGCCATCGGTATAGTCTATTGCCCCACTCAAGAAAGCGTTAATTGTGTACTCCTTACTAAGTATTCTGAAAATTATGAGAGTTCTTAGAAATTGTCTGATATTAAATACTGGGCGGTTTATTTCAGCATGTGAGCCCCAGTTAATACGACATCCTGTACCACTTTCAAATATTAAAATAATATTATTTGAACTTTCGTTTATATTTCATAGTTTATAAAATTTATATTAAAATATTTTACCTTTCTATTTCTTGATAAAACTTAGCCATTAGTTCTTTATATTTATTTTATATAAATCGAACACTACGCAGATTAAGTTCTACGCAGATAGTGTTCGATTTATATAAAATAAATACATATGCTGCAACGGGCATTTCGATCAATTTAATACCAGTCTCTTTGCAATTTGGTTTAAATAGTAGTCTATGTACTACACCATTCTGCGAAATAACTGGCAACAATATATATACGTTCGTAAAGAGATTATATATTGTCCTTCGTAGCTCAGTGGGTAGAGCCTCCGCCCGGCAAGTGGAAGGTCGTGGGTTCAGGTCCCACCGAAGGCAGAAATATTTATTTTCTTTCGAACGTTTCACCATCTAATCACGCCATACCATCGGCGTTGGTATCACTACGCCAATAAACGTTGATTGATTGACATTGTTGTTTGATTTAGTTCTTTACAGTTAATGTTATGTACAGCGTCTTTTTCCTACCCATAATACATAAAATGCAATTGAATTTTAACTGGTTTTAGGAAATTCATAGTTGATTTTTTACTCCTCATAAAACCGGAAACGATCTTACTCAAGTTACATTGGCAATAGGCAATCCCGAATCGAAGAATCGCTGGACATGTGGATCGAAGCGATGCGGCGATTGGACGGTGCTGGCAAGAGTGGGTCAACAACGGCAGATGTCAGCGTCGGGACGGCAAAGGTCGACCTAGGGCCACAACAGAACGGGAAGACAGAGCGATTGTCAGAGTAGCTGTCACAGCACCGGATTCGTCGTTATCAACTATCTAACGTGTGGCCCGCACACATGTGTCCAACATGACCCTCTGCAAACGACTGAGAGAGCGGAATTTACGCTCGCGCCGACCGTTACGCCGCTTACCTCTCACGCCTTTACACCGTCAAGTCCGATTACAGTGGTGCCGGGCTCGATCAACTTGGAACTGCACTGAATGGGGACGTATAGTCTTTAGTGAAGAGTCCGGTTTCCAACTGTGTCCTGACGACAACCTCAGACGTGTCTGGAGACGTTCACGCCAGCTTGGAGATTCTGCCCTTACTCTCGCACACCACACACGTCCCCACAACAGGGCGTTATGGCCTGGGGTGCCATCTCCTTTGATAGCCGGACCCCTTTGGTGGTCATTTCTGGCACACTTACAGCACAGCGGTACGTAGACGACATTCTACGACCGGTTGTGTTACCGTTCCTTTTGCGACACCCTGGACTTACGTTTCAACAAGACAATGCCCGGCCGCACACGGCATATATTATATTTATAGTGTTGCTATAAATTGTCTTCAAGCTTGCCCAACACTTCCTTGGCAAGCCAGATCTCCTGATCTCTCTCCCATAGAGCACATTTGGGACACAATGGGAAGGCGATTGCAACCATATGGAATGTTGATGATTTAGCCCGACAGTTGGAGACAATTTGGCAAGAAATTCCGCAGGACACCATTCGGGATCTTTATCAGTCTATGCCACGTCGTGTGACAGCTTGCATCCAGGCCAGAGGTGGACCAACGCCTTATTGACTTCCTCCCTTTGTAACGGTCAAACTCTGCAATAAATCATTCAGTTATTCTGAAATTTTAATCGTTTCTTTTTCTATGTATGTTCTTCACATCCACCAATTTTTATCGCAATCGGACAACTCCTTCTTGGTGCGTCGATTTTTTTTTGTTATAGGGTGTATGTAATATAATTTAAATTTTCTTTGTGAACTGGAGCCTATTTTGCAGTGAATTTAAATTTTTGCTTTTGAAAAAAAAAAAAGTAACCTGCAAGAAAAGTTGATTTCTTATGTAAATATTAATTTAAATTATTTGCGAATAATTATATTGAGAATATTTTTCAAACGATGATTTAATTTACTCTGACGCGAATGGTATTTTATCGGTACTAGGAAGCAATACGAATGGCCAGAAATGATGATATCAAATATCTCTTTCAACACAAATATAAAGAAAATTCTACGTTTTTCAACTTCCGTCAAAAAATATTTTCTTTAAGTATTAATGTGAAGACACTGCATCAGAAAATATCATTATTCGAGCTCACAAATCCAATCATCTTCTTACCTTGCAGAACAAATGATAATTTTAGAATGAAATAGATTCTATATTTTTTGCCGGATTTGCTCAAAAGGGTTTCCGATTTCTTCAGAATTATTTTCTTTTTTCGGGAATTATTCAAAATCGTGGAAGTGAGAATCTCTACGGTTTTTCTTTCACCAGACGCGCGCGAACAATAGACTTTTACTAGATTGGAAAAAGCCTTTTCAGAGATGGAAATTATAAATAAAATATCTTGAAAGGCGCTTTGTCAAATATTTGGATTTTAGAAGTGTATTTTTCGAAGAAATATATATATATATTTATGTATTTCTCCGGGTTCTTTGAATGACTGAATACGAATACTTTAGTCCCAAATAATAGTACAGATGTTCCCGCGTGTTTACTCATACCCAAAACAGAATATAAGTTTTCTATTAGATTTGATTTTTCTCCGATTTTGTGTGGCACAATATAAAAAAATCCGTCTAATTATAATATTGAATTAAAAAGCGTTGGACAGTTGAATTAATTTCTGCTACAACACGTAAAATTAATATTCTGAAGAGCTTTTTTATGCACGGTTTTGTGCCTTCATATATGAATTAGTGAAAAAAATTCGTATTATATGTTTTCTTCATAAACTCTCGGAAAACAAACTAATGAAACCTTTCATCAATAAAGGAATAAATGAAAAGATCGGTAGAATTCAGAGTAATAATAAATATATATTATTTCAGGGAAAACATACTTTAGTAAAATCTATTTCAAAATATAACTATTAACAATTTGCGTGGGCAGCGATGGGAAAAGGAGTTAACATCTAACAAACCCATAGTGCCCAGGATCTCCATCAGTGAATTCACGAGTAAACGGTTGTCATGATATTATTGATTTATTATGACAATAACTCATCATATGAGAATGATTATCTATTAGTTTATCCTCATTGATCAAACTCAAAAATTCAAATAATTCAATCAAACAAATAAAATTCACTGATACATTCACTAACAACGTTGATAAGTACACGACTTTCTTAATTACGCTTAACCTGAGTCGATTTCTATTACAAAATTCGCTAATCCGTATCATCTTTTTCTGTTTACACTTATATGTAGTTCATTTAACAAGCAATAATTTTAATCTATGATAATGCTATTTAATGCAAAATACAATAATAATAACAACAATAGTTATTTAAAATTCCTGACATTGCACCGTGATATTATTGTTCTTAAAGCTAATTCATTATCGTTCGTGATTTGCTTAGTCTATGTTAATAAAGTGAGGAGGCTGCTAACGGAAAAACGTGCTCGCCTAATAGTCCTCCACATTCGTTGTCCACGTCTACGGTTTTGGGAACCTCTTCGACATTGGAGATATATATACAGGGTGTTCGGTTACCACGTGTACAGACTTTAAGGGGTGGTAGGGTATACCAAAATAAGTAACATGTGTTTTTTCTTTTTTTCGGAAGAGGTTTTGTTACCGAGTTACGACCCAAAAATCGTTTGGTGGATGGACACTGGAAATGCCGATGCTGACACCAATCTCAACATGTGGGTTATGTTTTTGAGAATATGTGTTCTACCAGACTGAATACTAAAGAAAGTGTCTTTTTTTATTCGTTTCCGTCGATTTCTCCATCAGACTGGATGCATACATCTTATGGAGACCGTTGTTTATCGACTGAATTATGCTGATGCTTTATCCTACATAAACCATGTCTGTTTTCTCGAGTTTTTTCTTCGCTACTAGAAAACGAATAAAAAAGGACATTTTCTTTAATATTTAGTATGGTAGAATGCGCATTCGAAAAAATACAGACTTTTCATAGTGTCATTCTCACTATCTCAGATATCATTTTCCAAGACCATCGTCTGCTCATCTTTTGGATTAGTTTAGCTCAACTTTATCCGCCATAATCCGTCTCTTTCTCCTTTTGCTTGGCCTTTTCAATCAAGGGGGAGTGTCACTTCTCTCGGCTCCCTTTCTAACCTCGAAATCTCATTGGTTTGATTTTATATAGAAAACAATAATTCTGGGCTGGTTCGAGTGACGTCATTTGAGAGACGTTTTGCTATTGGCTTGGGAGAAAGGTATTATTTTGAAACTTATTGCTTTTGCTCCCTGATAAAGTGTCATGTTGATCTGAAATTACGAGTTTGTTGTTGTTCAACTTTTTTACTTCACAGCTGTGAAAGTTCGTTCTTGACTTTCTTTATAATTTTCTTATTTTTAACATCACGTTAGCTTCTGCTTTTCTTAAGTTCTGAGTGTTTTTATGTTAAAGATTTGGGTATTCTATGATTTTATGGATTTGAGATGCCTTCTCCTTTGTGAAGTCTTCTTTTCTCACATAAGAATTTTAGATTCTGTTTACAGGGTCAAATCCCTCGTGGAAACTTGAGAAAATCGCCTTTGCAATTAGTAAACAAGCGTAATGTCGCGTTGATTAACGATCACCGTGACACTGCAAATATTGAACATACAGGCAATACCCTGCAAACTCCGATCGAAGAAATATTTGCACGAAAATTTTGGCACGGTTGCAT
>QLNU02014176.1:137667035-137683723 GCA_006491805.2 Dysdera silvatica
GATTTTCATTCCCCCACCTCCTTTTTCTAATTTGTTCATTATCCAAACCTGGCTCAATGTTTTTGATTTCACGTTCAACGTATAGATCCAATCGATATCTATCGTTTGTGATCAATATTAAGGCCATAGCTACTCGGAATCATGAGCTGTACTGATTAGAAGTTTCCAAAGAAGCATGAATAGAACATCTAAAATATCATTTTTGCGTCGAGCCCCGTCCTTACATAATAAGCATGCACAGCAGTGACCATGTTTGGGGGGAACACAACTACATACCAGTTGGAATCATAACAAAATCATTCCAGTCGGACGTGTAGTTTTGGAGTTGTTTAATGGTTTCGGACATACATATGCAAACGTTATATCAAGATTTTTGGCGTGTCATCAAGTGTGATTTTACAGACATCATTCATTTCCAAAATAATCCGAGCTGCTTACCAAATAAAGGGAGCTTCTTCCTCCTTAAAAAAATTATCTGTCTTGTAAGGAATCACGTAAAATAATAAATAATACAGAGGAGAAAACAAAAAATGTAACAACTTGTATTAATTCTTAGGGAGATTTTTAATGGATTTTTATTTGACGTTACAATAGGACTCTTCTAGCCTTTTTTTGCAGCGAATTCGTTTATGATGTCCTCAAAGTTCAATTGTCTGGCAAGTTCACAGTCTATCGACAAAGTACTGAGTATTTGTTCTTGATTGCGCCATTGTAGACAGGAAAGCACTTTCTATGATGTTCATTTTGCTGAATGACCTCTCTGCTTCTGCTGCTGTCAACGACCTATACGGGCGTTTCTAAAATAGGCGACGTATATCCTTACGCAGTATTTCAGTTCAGAAATAAAAATTGAATTCAATGTATTGGTTCATCATCAAATTAGTTTTCCTTGGACTGATATTTCAGTACTGATGATATAGGTGAGAAGAGATATTTTTTTTACAAAAGTATATTGCGGACTTCTACAAGGTTTCAGAAATATTGTTTTCAAGCTGAAGCTTCTACAAAGAGAATTGAGGTCACAATATTGAGATATTTAATATAATAGACATTAATATAATTTAAGATAACTCAAAAACCCTGATTGAGATTATTATTTTTATAATGCGCTTTTATAAAGCATCGTTTCGTCCATAAAATGTTGAAATATGAAGCAGACATCCACACTAACTATCTAAAAGGAAATCATGGCTGCTTTAAATTGTATATGTTTTTGCAAGTCCAAAAATATATCATTATATGGGATATTATACTAGCCAATATAGTATTTCTCAACCACCCGGTGGCAGGCCCTGATATAAATTGTTTCGGGTCGCAAAAGATTCTCCTGTCATTTTCTAATGTAGGTTCTTGAGCATTTTAATAACTATTTGAAAACTAGTTTTGAATAACTATTTTATAATTCAAATAATCTGAGAAGAATAATATTTGTGCATTTTTCGGAAAGCTTAGATATAGAAAGCCAATATAACATTTGTATAACAAACATCACACAATGATCAGTACGCATATTTGTAATCATGAAAATATTCATAAAATGATCGGAGATTTTCCAAACATCGAAATTCTTCAATAAAGGCATTGGGATTAGTGCCAATTAATTTAGTAATGTTAACTTGTAAAAGTTAAAATATGCTACAAAATTTCATTAGACCAGTGATTACAATTTAAAATAAAATTTCATATTTTCTATATGTATACCAACATGCCTCATAATATCACGAGTGTACTAATAGTCTTTACAATTATGTCATAATTAATTGCTTATATTTATGATGCTATAGAAAGGTATAAACTTAAAAATTGGAAAGGCATTTATGATTAATTTAGTTGAAATATTAGGCACTCGTCTTATAAAGAAAACAAAGGAATTTACTGGTCCTTCGTTTTAGAAAGCTGAGAACGACTAATTTAGTTTATATTTTAGTTTATATTTTATTATATTATTATATATTTAGTTATATTTTATTATATTATTATATATTTAGTCTATATTTTATTATATTATTATATTATTATAGTCTATATTTTATTATATTATTATATATTTAGTCTATATTTTATTATATTATTATATATTTAGGTAAAATCGCATATAGATACAGACTAATATGAGATATAATTGAAATCAACTATTTTAAATCGTTCCATTTTGCGCATTTTTTATCTCTAAACTGCTTTTTTATACAGACGATGCTCATAATCTGAAAAATTAGCAAAATTCTTTTGAATTTGAGTGGATATGCGAAGAAGGCTACACACAACAGTTTTTGAATCACATTTCTTCGGTTTCTAGGAATAACACTAGTCTAAGGAGTTTTGCGAAGCATGAAATGGTTACTTTTATACCTTGCTTTAGTTTTGTTCAGGAAATGAAGATATATTTGTTTTCTGAAAGAAATTCCGCCAGCTATTGGATTCCTTGTAAATGTGGTTGAATTTATATTCGGTCAGAAAGAAATGACCAGCTTAAACATGACTTATACAAGAGGTGTGAGAGTAATAAAAGTAATATGGACCTGCTGTGTTAAAACAGTGCGAGAAATCAAAATAACTCTCTCTCTCTTCTTACTCGTCCAACACAATTTAAGTATTATAAAATGCCCGTGTGTTACAAAAATGCACATTGTTTGAGCCCAATATCTAGTATTTTGAAATATCTTTTCAAGTTATTATGAAATACTAGGTCTTCCTTTTTCATTAAATATCCATATTGCTATTTAAAAAAGTCACTATTTATTAAAAGCGATGTTTTGTAGTTCCGAGACATGAAGCATCATTGTGAGATTATTAACAAAAACAATAAATATAAGGGAAAAACTAAAAATTAAAACAATTACGAAACATGAGTAGAAACAGAGATTTCCTACATTTAACTATGTAAATTACATAGCGTTAAATTGGAAAAGATTATTGGGAATTTGAAGATAATATTTTAAGCAGGATTTTTCAAAGCTCCGTTAAATTTTAAATTGATCCAACAGGCTGTTCAAAGTTTAATAAATAGCAAAAGATTTAGGCCTTAATATATCGGTATACATATATCATTGTATGCAAGTACGAATAAGCATGTATTAAATACGAGTATGAAAATATTTGTATTCGGTTGCGTGGGCATAGATTTCCCCAAAGCTATCGTGCTTAACAGGGGCCGTGCAGTGTGGTAACGCATTCGCCGTTAACTCGGGTTCGACTCCCAACGGTACAAAGAATGCTTACTCAGAGATCTCATAAAGATCACACTGCTCACCATTGTCTGGAGGTTGGTTCATTAGGCCTTAAGAGGTTCGGATTCCTCGGAAGACAATAGGTCCCGGGGCAGCATGAACATTGAACTCCTTGAACCGTAAAACCACAAATAAACGTGCTTAATAGCATATGCTATGATATTTTCCTTACTTCGACTATAGAATTCTAGCTAGTCATAAAACATGACACAAATCTAATCATTTGCGTCAATTTCCGATCAAACAGAAATCACCGAGTCGCCGATCAAACACAAATTATCAATCAATCAATTGTCATATTCATCAACTTTTATTAAACAAATTCCCTAAATACAGCAAGGCAATTCTCATCAATAGTCATGTTGTTTCTAACAATAGTATCTTCTAAGCAATATGGGGTTATCATAAAGTGAAGTCCCTCCAAGAGGAAAGAGGCCGAAACGATTAAATAAATTTTCTTAAACTTTCAAAATATCTAAACAAAAATTATTCAAAATATCTAAACAAAACTTGTTCAAAATATCTAAACAAAAATTGTTCAAAATATCTAAACAAAAATTGTTCAAAATATCTAAACAAAAATTGTTCAAAATATCTAAACAAAAATTGTTCAAAATATCTAAACAAAAATTGTTCAAAATATCTAAACACAGGTTACAATTAGTTAAAAGTTAAGCAAATCTCCTAACCTGGGCTTTCAAGCCCTTAGGCAATCGAATAAGTACGAGGAGTTCAGCAGTAGGGTTTAAGCCGTCCACTAGACTTAGGCAAGTCAGCTCACAACAGATACCTAAAATTACACTACGTATCTTCCTATGTTAAAATTAGTTTGTTTGTTTTTTGGTTTTACGGCTCAAAGACTACAGTGGTCATGCTGCGCCGGGACCTACAGTTTTCCGAGGAATCCGAACCTCTTAAGGCCTGGGGAACCAAACCCCGGACTACAGTGAGCAGTGCGATCTTTTATGAGATCTCTGAGTAAGCGTTCTTTTTGCACTGCTGGGAGTCGAACCCGGATTAGCCGCGCAATAGGAGAACGCGTTACCACACTGCGCCACCGCAGGGCGTTAAAATTACTTACACGTATCTAAGAACCCTTACTTTATATTTTTATTCTCAACGTGCAAGGCTACACAATTTAAGGTTAGTCAAAATAACTCAGAGAATACATATATAAATTCAGTACAATTTTCTATATCATAAGTTAACATTTATATTTATATTTTAACCCAGGACATATTAATAATAATAACTAATAATAATAGCTAAAACCTAGGAAGCCAATAAAACACAGTTCATCGGAATCCCCGCTTTAACAAAATTAAATAAACAAAATACTTATCATTGCGAACGTAGTCACAGTCTGTCCTAACTTCAGTATCGATCCCCTCTGTTGAATACTTCAGGCGGCACACATACAGATAGCTTAGGCAGTCAATCACTATCGGGCGCATGTAGCCACCAGTCCTTCGCTGTGAGAGGCAAGTAAAGATACGTCGTCTAGACTCTCGAAGACTTATTTTATCGACCAATGCTTTCTCTACAGAAAACAGTTCAGCAGATTAATTTCCCAAGAGGCAACTCACAACCGGCATACAACGAACTGCCGCGAGGTAAATCGTACATACCTCGGAAGACACACCAACAAAACCTTTCTCGGCGTACATTTGAAATAGCAACGATTAACATGCAACTACACAGATAAGCTCTTACGGAGTTCTGACATAATTAACACAACCAGGGTTATCCTAGACCACGACTGGAACCAGCCAGCCGAAGCGAAGCGCTTACTTGTCGACTGAAGGCCAGAGAGAGAGTTTGTTTTTTGGTTTTACGGCTCAAAGACTACAGTGGTCATGCTGCGCCGGGACCTACTGTTTTCCGAGGAATCCGAACCTCTTAAGGCCTAGGGAACCAAACCCCGGACTACAGTGAGCAGTGCGATCTTTATGAGATCTCTGAGTAAGCGTTCTTTTTGCACTGCTGGGAGTCGAACCCGGATTAGCGGCGCACTAGGAGAACGCGTTACCACACTGCGCCACCGCAGGGCAGAGAGAGAGAGAGAGAGAGAGTTTGCTACTTTTCGCTTGTTCGTTAACTCTGCATACACTGAGCTGATGTCACACTGAACACAAAACATTTATAATCAAGTGCTTCTATTTACATTTCTCGACGGGTGCGTCTCGGAATGCCCAGTTGGTTAGGTATTTTAATTGTAATGAATAATCACCATTACAATGTGCACTCCGGAACGTTTAAATTAAAATTATCAAGCACCCTTTCGTCTCAAATATAATAATGCGAAAAATAATTACGGATTCAATTTATACTTTGAATTAAAAATTACTGATTAAAATACGGTAATATAGCAAATAACTTTGCCTCTGTACCATTTATGATTTGGTTTAATATAAGTTTAGAAAAGTTTAGAATCAGGATATAATGATAAGGTGGCGCTATTAACGTTGGGGAAATTCCCCATTTTCCTGGACTCACCATTTCCAATCATTTTCTTATCCCGTTAGTCTAATTACATTCATTAATTCAAATTATATATAATTACGCATCTTTAAATTTCGATCGTGTGATCATGGTTATATTGAAACTAATACGGCTGAGACATTGCTCTTTGAAACGAATTCAATTTGTAGTAATTACTTTGTAATGATAAATTGAATGTTCAAAAATTCATAATTATATTGAAGCGAGGAATTGCGTAGCAAATATTGTTCTGTTTTCAAAACAGGTTTAATTACACTTTCATATAAATATATAAAATACTCATGATTACTTTGGAAAGTTGTTGCGCGAGAAAGTCTTTTTTTTTTTTCAATAATTATGCAAGAACCAAAATTTTGAAAATTTATCAAAAAAACATTTTAAGCGAAGAAATTTATTCCGCGAATTAAACATGTTATAAATTCGTTTGTTGTCTTGCAATTTAATTGGCATCGCCGCGATATAATTTCAGTGGATGTAAAGAAATGCATGGGATGAAAACAATCCAGAAAAATATTTTCTGCTCTGACTTGCGTATATTGGAACATTAGGAAAAGGAAAATGTACGCAATTATGAGAGGTTAGCTTGTGTTTGTACCTTCTGTTTATATATACATTCTGAAAGCACTAATATATGCATTTACGATCTTAACAACTGCAATGTATAATTTAATTTTATGATACTTCAAGGAGAATCTAAGTTTCGTTTAGATTATTTGATGTTGAATTGATTATATTTGTTTCTTTATCCACAATTTTCCACAATAAGGAAGACGTTGAGAAAACCTGATTTGTGAAAATCACTAAATATTCAAGAAAGGAAAAATACGCGGGAACAACTGATATTTCTTTGTAAGATATTATTACCCTTCACAGGGATAACACAATTGCCAAATAATGGTCAACATGCAAAGTCACTGGGGCAAGTTTTTGTGAGTTTTCATGGAGGAATTTATTTTTACTCAATAATTTTCGACACCCACGTGGTAATAGCTCAAACTAAAACTATTTGTGTTTTGGAGAAAAAGAGACGCCGTCCACATTCTGGATTCGAACCAGGGTCCCTCCGTTTAGCCCACGGTGTCTTGGCCTACTAGACGAACGAGGACAAGAACAAACGCATTTTTCTCCATATAGATGTAAGATATTATTACCCTTCACAGGGATAACACAATTACCAAATAATGGTCAACACACAAAGCCACCGGGGCGAGTTTTTTGTGAGTTTTCGTGGGGGAATTTATATACTTAATAATTTTCGACACCCAAGTAGAAATAAGCTCAAACTAGAGCTGTTTTTTGTTTAGGAGAAAAAGAGACGCCGTCCTCATCTTGAAAAAAACTACTCTAGTTTGAGCTAATTTTTAAGTGGGTGTCGAAAATTATTAAGGAAAAATGATATTTCTTCCATAAAGTAATTTAATCTCATGTAATATGACTTTATATTGGCTTTATTATGGCATACAAGACAATAATAGGAATCTATGGCTGTTTTCCCTGCAAGTACTACTTCGCGACCTTTTATCACTTGGACACTTGTTTTGCTGTTTTAACGTCTGTTTGCTGTTTCCACGTAAGACATTGTGTTGCGATCGTTTAGGGCATTTCTCTTAAAACCCGCACTGTTGTAATATTTGTGAATATCTTTCTGCAAAGAAAACAAGATCTGGGAATTTATAACCCATCTTAATATTAATTATTCGCGTAGTTTTATGCTTTACTGAAAAAAAAAGGACGGTTTTTCTTAAGTCTTCAGAGCCTACGAGGATATGCGGTGGAAAAACTTAATTGCGCCTAATCACGCACTATGTGATTAAGTGTTGTCTTATGAAGTAGTGTAGTTATTCGTAGCGGTGGTAGGCATTATGCCGGTAGCGGGCGAACATGAGTTTTGGCGCCCTAAAATGCTTATTTTTTTGTAATAATCCAGTTATGCCGCTCCTAAAATTCTCCCGCTCATGGCAAATGCCCAGTTCGACGTCCTACCTTGGCGTCGGCCCTGTGTTGGTGGGTATATATCTTGTGCTTAAGTGTTAACACGTTAAGGAGTAAACTATACATCATGGAGTTTTGCGGGATATTCCGCCGCGTCTATTTATTAAACACACTCAACGTTTCATTCCATGCTATGCGGAGAATCCACAGAAGTAATTGCCGGCCAAGTTTCCCTCTGCAAAATGCAAGACTTTCGCTTGGTTGCTTGGCAGAAAATGAGTGAGTAAAAAATATGAGACGTATTTGTAGTACTATTTCCTGGCTATCATCTGATTGGCTGATTCATTGGTTGTTGGATGAAGGTTGTCTCTCATTGACCCAGAGGGTGGCGAGTTTAGATTGGCTGAAAGAGGCTCTTTTGTGAATTTTTAGGCAGGAATTCCAAATTGATGGAACATTAACAGAGTCTTCTCTATTGGAATTATTAGGACAGTTTTTAATGGCCAAGACTTCCATATATAAGCATGGCCACAATGATCTAGTTTTTGCGATAACCGAAGTGTCGTGAAAAAGAATTTGATGTTTATAATCAATGGCGTGTTGAGCGACCGCTGACTTGTTAGGTTGTTGCAAGCAAACATGGCGTTCATGGAACTTAAGTCAAGTACAAATTGAACGACCAGTTTGTCCTCTATAACTTTTACCGCACTGACAGGGAATTTTACAAACGTCAGGTGTTTTAAGGGGATCTCTGGATTGTTTTGGATTTATTGAAATATAACGGAGTTTGTTGGTGGAACGAAAGACAGGTCTGATACCCTGTTTGGCCAAAATAAGTCCAATTTTGTCTGTAGTATTTTTAACATAGGGCAAAAAAGCCACAAATTTAAATTCAGTTTTATTAGATACCACTGGTGCCAAGGTAGTGAAAACTGTGCCATTTAGTTTTCTCATGGCCTGATTGATAGCACTTTTGGAATAACCGTTCATGAGAAATATTGTGGATAGAAAAGATAACTCAGATTTTAGGTTCTCAGCATCACAAACCTTCTGAGAACGATGTATAAAGGTGTTAAAAATGGATTGTTTTTGCGTAGGATAATGATGGTAGTTACCATTAAAATATCTATTGGTATGAGTAGGCTTACGATACACAGATGAGGCAAGAGCCCCATCATCCTTTCTAGTAACAAGAACATCAAGGAAGGGAATTTTATTTTGCATTTCAACCTCCAGGGTAAACTGAATGTTGTTGTGTATGCTGTTAAGATGTTGTAAAAATTCTCATAATGCCGCTTCACCATGAGTCTACACCACCCACGTGTCGTCGACATGTCTACGCCATATTTTTGGTTTGTATTTCGCCGACGCTAGGGCTCTGTCTTCAAAATGTCCCATGTAAAAGTTTGCAATAACCGTGCAAAGTGGGTTGGTCGCCCATTGTCACAACGTCAATTTGTTTATAAAATTTATTATCATAAATGAAATAGCCGGAAGTGAGTCAAAGTTAAAAAAAAACGGACCAAATCCGATTGAAAAACTTTTTCCAATAGGGCAATAGTGTCCGCGACGGGTACTTGTATAAAAAGAGAAACCACATCAAAACTAACCAGCCAATCAGTGGGAGCAAAGATGAGATTGTCCAACAGTTCAATGAAATGGCCTGAATTACGTACATAGTGAGTCGAGTTTCCAGCATAGGTGCTGTTTGCGAAGAAATTTTTCCAGGTTGCATGTTGGTGAAGCAATAGCTCTTACAATAGGTCTTACAGGAACGCCCTCTTTATGTGTCTTAGATAGCATGTACAATCTCGGCGGAGGGACTCTCTTGCCGATAGCTTTGAGACCAATTATTTATCCACAAAGAATTCTTTCTTTGTGGTTGGGACGTTTATTGTTATTTTATATTTATCACAAGAGAGTAAAGACTCAATTTTTGTATTGTAGTCAGCACGGTTTGAAATTACTGACTCCGTTAATGTTCCATCAATTTGGAATTCTTGCCTAAAATTTCACAAAAATTTCGGGCGTTTATCAGCCAATTTAAACTCGCCAGCCTCTGAGCCACTGAGCGACGAGCTTTATCCAACAACCAATGAATCAGCCAATCAGATGATAGCCAGGAAATAGTTCTATAAATACGTCTCATATTTTTTTTTAATCACTCATTGTCTGCCGAGCAATCAAGCGAAAGTCTTGCATTTTACAGAGGGAAACTTGGTCGGTATTACTTCTGAGGATGTTCCGCATAGCACGGAGTGAAACGTTAAGTGTTTTTAATAAACAGACGCGGCGGAATATCCCGCAAAACTCTATGATGTATATTAACAGACGCCGTGAAAGTTTTCATGAAGGAGTAAACTGTTCATGCTGTTCATGTATTGCTTTACATAGACCGATTCTTAAATGCAAAAATTAAAAGTGTTTTATTTTACTTCAATTTTTTATATTTAAGTGATACTGAACTAAACGCATAAATATAATTCAATACTAACCCCCAACTATATTCCAATTAAAATATTAGGATATTTCTTATAATAAAAAAAAATAATACGTTCTTAGAATTATATTTAAAAGCTTTGTCTAAAACAATCCAATGATATCCAGCCATGAGAAATATTGTCAAACGTTTTAGAGATTACGAAGCCTACCGTAACTTTAAGGAATATGCCAAATAAAGAAAAATGTGTAGAAATAAAAGCAACATTTATGCTAAACGGTGAAAATATACTTAAGTAATATTGACATATCTTGAAATGAAGAGCATGTTCTCTAAAAAATGCGAAACGATGAGTTAACCTATAAGAAAGAAGCAAATTGAAAGGTAAATAGAGCGAAAACCTAAAATTTAATTTTTCTATTGAGTAACCCGATTCGATTTACTTGACAACTAAGTTGTTGATAAAAAATGTGGGTCTTAGAGAAGCAGCATGGATTTAGTCGCCATGAAATACAAACAAACGAACTACAACTTCTGCACAAAAATATAGGATATTTGTATTTTTTATTTCATTTACAAAATATGGCCTGTTTTAACCCCGTTTTGATTGGCTATTTGCAATCAAATAAAACGCATTGTGGGCGTGGATTAATTAAATGTAAATTAAGATAAATTTCATTTCAAAAGAGGTTTATTTAATCAAAAATTACATCAAAATTTTTAAAGCTGTGCAGTGACAAATGTATGGAATACATTAAATCTTAGGTCAAAAAGTGTGGAATAATGACATTCAGTATTTCGTAGGCATTCATTTTGCTTTAATCACGTTCATAATTTTGTTTGTTAATGGTGAAGCAAGCCTTTCGCGTTTACAACTATAGATTTCCCTCCAACATAGTTAAACATCAGTCTTTAATTCATCAATAGTCGTTGGTTTCTTCTTGCTTAAGGTTTTTTTTAGTGTGAGCCAAATATTTGCTCTCGGATTGATGTCGAGACTATTTGCAGGCCAGTGTAGACGTTTAGTATCCTTTTCTGCATAGTAAGCTTTGATTATTTTGGCCATGTGAGATGATGCTTTGTCATCTTGGTAAATGTAGTCCTCATCTCTAAACTGTTCTTCTTCTGCAGTTTTCATCAAAAAATATGCCAAAATATCCAAATATGTGTCAGCGTTTACACTTCCTTTTAGGATAGCCATCTCACCAACAGCTTTCACTATTATTGAGCATCAAATCATGATGCATTTTCGAAACTTTTTTGATCCTTGAAGACAATATTGATGATGAAATTTTTCATCACTCTTCTGTAAACGAAGTGTCTACAGTTAGCTCAATATACTTGGCAAATCGTCGACACATCTGTGAACATGATTCCAATCACTTATGGACCAATTCTTGGGTTTCTTTGCCCGTTGAAGACGAACTCTCTTCTGCTTGTCTGTTGGATATGGTTCTGTTCGAGCTTTATGAAACCTGTAACCTTTTCCTTTCAGTCTCCTCCTTGCAATCTTATTAGAAACATCCGCTCCTTTGTTCTTCCAAGCTCAATTCATCTCCCTTGATGAAGAAAATCTGTTTTTCAACGATCTTTATAAATTGTCTATCATCTCGCTCAATCTTTTTTTTTAGCCCCCCCCACTTCTCACTTGATGTTTGATACCTCCATTCGCTGCAAACTTTGCTATAATTATCTTAGAAACAATTCCTTCGGAAAAATTAAGGTTAATAGCAATTGTTTCTTTGCGTTTCTTCTTATTAAACTTACCAATAATCAGAGCTCTTGCGGCTTGCGTTAATTCTCTCGTAGATGCCATTGTATAAAAATATCGTGGGGCTGTTGTTGATTTACATAACTGTAATTTACATATTCGTAAATACTTTATGACGATGAATGACGTCACCACACAATCTGCGGGGTAAAGTCGCAATGGAATGTTTATTTTTGTAATTTCCTTCTATTTTTCCAAACATTTGACCCAAGGCTTGATGTATTCCATACTTTTGACCCAAAGTTTAATGTATTCCATACTTTTGACCCAAGATTTAATGTATTCCACACTTTTGATCCAAGATTTAATGTATTCCATACTTTTGTCCCTGCACAGCTTCTGGAATTTTGATGCAACTTTTGATTATTTAAAACTTTTGAAAGTAAATTTGTCTTAATTTGTTTCTGATTACTTCTACGCCTTTAAAGTATTAATATTTTGTTCGATTGCAAATAGCCGATCAAAACGGGGTTAAAACAGGCCCTCTTTTTTAAACTTACATAAAAAAAAATACAAACATTCTATACTTTCCTCCAGTAGTTGTAGATAAGTAGGAACTTTTTTTGAAAAAATATTTTTCACTACAAAATGGTTTTTATCTCAGAAACCTTACTTTTAGAAAGCCGTTCGGCGGCCACGTATATAGTTCAAGTTAGAGCTTTTTGGTAAAAAGAAAGCAGCGCCCCGAACTAAAATGTATCCAGCGGAAATTCTGTTCGAACAAAGCATAATAATTCGGTAGATCAGTGGAACACGAGAAACGATGCCATTTTTGTTATTTATAGTTTTTTCGAAATAGCACAATTACTAAATAAATAGTAAACATGAAATGTCTTTAGCAGCATTTTTTACTCTTTACAAAATGATCTATATAAGTGGGCGTCCAAACGTTTTTCTAAAAATATGTTGTAAATATTGTTTTAAAACGTGTTTCTAAAAATAAATAATGCTCGCAAAATAATCGCCCGGGAGGCATTTCAGCGTTAAACGTGTATTCGTAAATTGTGTCATTTCAAAGAACTCGGGGAGTTTTTGTAGTACTCGAAGCAAGAAGGAACAGAAATGTCAGTGGCAGATTTGAGACTTGAAATTGGGTGACAAAGTACAAAATAACCGAAGAAAAGGAAATGTATGAATAACATCATAAAATCGTTAACTTCATATCTGATGTAAAATATAACTTGTAATTCAAACAATGTTACTAGAACTTTACAATAAACATTAGAAATAAACATTACAATAAACACTAGAACTTTACAGTAAACAGGGCATAGGCGGTCACACGTGCAGGGCCGGCAGGGCTTTATCCCCGCTTATTCATCGTGGAAAGGCTCCGAAGGCACTCCTCAAAGATGTTCATCAGAAATCATACTTTCGCAATTTTTTTACATTTGCAAAAAATTTGAAATGTATACGCCTGCACTGTAAAAATGAAATAAAATGAAAAAAAATTAATTGTAAACAGAATAATACAAATTATTTTTGACACAGTGACGTACTAACAACCCCCCAATGATGGGGGGGGACTTTTGCTTTCGTATATTTTCCGTAAAATTTATAAGTAAAATAATAAGAATAATATTATTATTATTACATTTTTAGTTAATAAGGATTTTTTTTAATCTTTAGGTAAAATATAAAGTAAAATAAACGGTTTCCAACTGTGGCAAACTTATTACGCGTATTTACTTTAGCTGTTTTTATTGCCTTTAAAATTGAACTCAACATCCGAAAACTATGAAATCTAGACGAGTTTTGAAATTATAACACACGCTTTGAGCCAGACCCTTGCCTCATCAAACTGTGACTAATTGGCATGTGATCTGTTTAACACTAAACTTACCGACATTTCATGTATACCTAAATCCTACCATGAGCGGTCAAATGCCCGCTTCAAAAAAAAAAAAAAAATGTATCTTAATATAGAAAGAGATTTTAGCCAATTGGATAGTAAACAAAATATTTTTTTCTATTTAGAAAAGTTTTATTTACATTTATGCATTTTCAGCACATTTTTTACAAATTACAGTATTTTGTATTGCACATTTTCCACATACGTATTTTTTACATTTTATACAAATTTTGTTAGTCTTATTGCCTTTACAATATCTTATTTGACAAGCTTTCCGTCCAGATGAATCTATAGCTGTATTTGTTATTGTTTCTGATGAACATTCTTTGCTTAGCTGTCTCTCCTTCTGATATTCGGTCCCAAGCTCTTCTGCCAATTGAAATAAAAATTCTTGCCTCGATATTTCTTCACCCGTCGTTTCTTTGTATAAAATCCAAGCATTTATCCCGGCTAAATCTAAGATATTGAAAAATACCTGTAAAGGCCATCTTTGACATTTAGATTTTACACTATATTTTCTGGCCATTTGATCGGTTACATCTACACCGAATTTTGTGCTATTGTAAAATCTAATTGTCTCTGGTATACGGGTGTCACTTTTTTCAATTTCAACGGATGAATGCATTGAACTAAGTATCAATACTTTTTTATTGGGTTTAGCTTTGTAAATTGTAAGAATAAAATCATTCGATTTGTATAATATTGTTGAGAAGCGTGTCATACTATCCTTTGCCTGTCTCGCTAATTTTGGTAGCTCTCTTTTATTTCTGCGAATAGTTCCAACAAGCGTAGTTTTTTTTTGCTTGAAGTTTACTCGCTAATGACACGCTTGTAAAAAAATTGTCAGTTGTTATATTTCTCCCATGGCCCGTATATGGTTCTGCTAATTTCAAAGTTACAAACTCCCCAAGTGGGACCGATGATTCTCTCCCTTCATCTTTTCCCAAATATGGAAAGCCGTTTACTATATACTTACTACTTACATCGGAAGCCAACCAGAATTTTATGCCAAATTTGTCCGGTTTATTGGGCATGTATTGAGTAAATCTACAACGTGCTTTTGTTGGAAACAATTGTTCATCTATAGAAAGATATGCTCCTGGTTTATAACAGTTTTGACTGTTTTCGATAAATTTGTACCAAACTTCAGAGATCAAAGCGAACTTATCGTTTTGTAAGCGTTGGCTTCGTTGATTTCTGTTGTCAAACCGAATAAACCTCATGATTTCTGTAAAGTCATTTCGGCTCATAGTTGTCGAGAAAAATGACGGACCCCATTTCTTGTTCCATAAATATGATAGATCCATATTTTTAGCCTCACGTGCGCCGCGTGCATATAGAAGTCCAATAAATGCATATAATTTTGCAATAGATAAATTCTGTTTCGTTTTCAACACTCCAAATGCCTCTAATTCCGTATATTTTCTTACATGTTCAATCATGTTATGATCAATAATCAAGGAAAATGCCGACTCAACTCTGCCCTTTATAATATTTCGTTTAGCGTATCCTGTCGGTCCTGATATTTCCTTGAAAATATTATAAATCGGTGCTCTTCCGCGATTAGACCCTTCTTTTATTTTTTGCCAAACAGTTCCGTCCATAGTAGTTTCAATCTCTTCCTCATTTTCACTTTCGGAACTAACTATAAATCTCTTCCTTTTTTGTCCTCTTCGTGTATTCAAAATATTCTCTTCGTCCGTATCGCTGTCCAATAAGTCACAATTATTTTCCGCTGTATCATTATCAATATCGGAAACTTCTTGGTCATCTTCCGAACAATCCTCGTCGATATTATTTATTTTGTCTAATAAATTGATATTTCTTGAATGTCTTGACATTTTTGGGGATGAATATACAAATGATAAAGTAAAAACTAAAATATCAAAATATAAATCTAACGGGACAAAAACATTGGGAACATAAATAAAAAAAATTCAAATGTAAATCACGCCACAAAATATTGTTGGCTCTGTTCACTTTGTTGAAACTAGCACTTATAACACGTAATGATCTCTATTATATGCTCTGTGAAATTTTGATGTTCTCTGTTCGGATCGCAAGATCGTACTGTCGTACAAAAAAAAGCTAGGCATTTGTTCCAATCGCGCGTTTGTTTACACTGTAGATCCACAATTACATTGTGGACTCGTAAAACAACTTCAGGAGTGCGCTTTCCGAAGAATATAGTCGTAAATAACATGAATTGTTCAAATGACCGCTCGTGGTAGACTAGACATGCTATGAAATTTTTCGGAAAGTAAACAATAAAGAAAGTTGTGAATATTGAAAAATGGGTTGTATGTATATTATAAGAAAAGTCAATAAGTTACATGGTGATACAGTAACGTTGTATACAAGAAATTCTAAACGACATTTCAAAAACGGTCATTTGACTGCGCGTGGTAGGTTTAGTGTTAAAGTATTGGAATGCGTCGCCGGTTAATTTCTTATAGAAGACACCACTCCAGTGGCGTAGGCAGAAAGTTCATAAGGGGGGTTATAGGCTTAATGGGAGGGGTTACAGAGCTACAACTCATATATTCCTATGTTAAATATACAAAATTTCATTGCGACGGGGTTACATTACAACCCCCCAAAACACGCCCCTGGCTACGCCTATGCACCACACAAGAAACGATAAAAGGTTTTGAAATGTAGCAACAAGCGTTTCGGTATAATGTGTTGCGTATAAACTTCCTTTGATCATGCCAGACGTCGTCCTATCGCCTTACCTTCTCCTTCACTTATATTTAGCATTCGAGAATTGATTCTGTAAATGTTTTTGTAAATCCCTTTTCATAACTCATTCCCCCATTTTTCATTTTGTTGAATGCACGTGAAAAAGCTATGTGTTCTTTTACAAACTGCACTCTGAAAAGTTCTTCTCAACAGAAAAATAAACTTTTCATAGATCACATGAAAACCTTCACATTCCTTTGAGGACATGAAAATATCTTTTTA
>QLNU02014176.1:137688254-137711931 GCA_006491805.2 Dysdera silvatica
AAAATGCTTTATACTTTGCAGTCAAATATACTGGAAATATTTTTATAATAACAATTTTTCCTTCTTTCTCGATAAGAGAGCTCCAAGGTGCCAATCACAAAAATTCTAATACCGTTTAAAGTTTAAAGGGAAAATTAATTACGTTCTTAGCATTTTCAATTAATTCAGTATTTTAAGCCGGTAGCTTTTCTCCCTCGTTTTTTTTATGCAGTTATAGTCTAGGGTATTTCAGATAACGCCAATCGTTCAATTATTTTTAATATATTTTTTATGAGCATATTTTTTTTCAATTTGAAAATAAAGTATAAGAAGAACGCTTGCATTATCAGGTGTTTTTAAAGTATGGTATTAAGTTACATAATGTGTTGAAAGATAACTCTTTTCCTTGGGAAATTTTTTTCAGACATCGAAAGATTTGATGACGAATCTCTATTCAGATATTTTAATTATTTCCGCATGATCCCGATGGATTCTTTCTCTACTCCAGTGAGCAACTTTTATTAGTCTGGCAAAACAGAAGTATCCCAGCTCCTCGCTCACATGAATTTGAACAATTCCTGAAAAATGATGAAAAAATAGTTTTCATGAATCGATTGATTCATTTATGCAACTTCTGAAAGATTTGGAAAAAGAAATATTACTCGCTAATCTTGTTTATTCAGCGGAAGAACGTATGATTGGATTTTCGAATTTCAACCAAAAAATTTGAGATGCATTGCATCCGTATTAAAGTCCAGAGTAAATATTCTTTCACTGGATCCCCAGTGCCTTCTACTAATTATGCTTGCGTTCTCATTACAAGAATATACGATACAATTTTTATTTTTAGCCGTCCTTCATATATTTTAATGAAGGAAACGTCCATATCAGTGTATGTTTTGTCATTATTTCAAAAAATCATCCAGGTTTGTAACTATCGATACCCTCGTTTTTAGTAATTACCTCTAAGTGAAGCTCTCGATTACAATTTTATCAATTGCGGGCTGCCAGTGGTTGATTACAAATAAGCCAACAAATAAACTTTGAATATAATTTGTTTATTTTCGTCTGAGGAATCGGTCAGTTGCAGTTTAGGTTGTCTTTCAAAGTCAGATAAATTAGAATCACAAAAGATCTTCTCTGACTATACTCCTACGCACACGTCAAACCCCTGAATATGGCACTGTAAACTGTTCTAGAGTAATACAGGTACACTTATTAAACGGAAGTGTATATATGTATTATTATTAACGCTATACAATATTAGTTAGAAAACGTTAATAATTTGATTTAGTTCAGCCATAACAGATTTTCTTCATGACTTGCTAAGCTTGTTTGACACCAGCAGGAAACCACTGGCTGATCCAGCGAGGGGCGGAAGGGGTGATCGTCCCTGTCAGGGTTAAATAAGAACAAAATAAAGATGATGAAAAATATTTTATGTGTTGTTTATCACGACTGCAATAAATAAGTCTTACACCAAAGTCTTAAAGCCTTGGAGAAATGCGATCCAGACGTTTTTTTCACGAATCTTCAAGCTACTCGTCTTTCAAACTACGTTTACAGTAAGTGTTGCTTCAGCAAAACGTAGTTTTTTATCGTTGAAGCGCCGTCAAACTTGGCTTCGAACGCGGATGACAGAAGAGACTTTTAATACACACCCACAGAGATCTTCATATTGATGTAAATAAAGTAATTGACAAATTTTCAAAGAAACCAAGATGGCTCGACTTTGCACTATAAACTTAAAGTTTTTTAAAAAGTTGCTTGTTATAAAAAAGTAAAATAATTACAAAGTTTTTGAAGTTTAAATTTAAACTTATTCTATTAATTACATTGTAGATTATCGTTTTGGTTATTGTATATGTTTCCTTTACTAGGTTATCTTTCTGTCATACTTGATTATAATTTATTATAAACAATACAGTTTAATTAAAGAAAAGCCCAGCTCTAATTCATTGTCGTAAATTAAATATTTTGGTGAGTATAAAGCAGGGTTGTACAACCTTTTTGGGTAGCGGGCCGCTTAAAGGATTTTCACGGATCTTGTGGGCCCGCGAGTTCTTAAAAAAAAGGAAAAGAAAAACTAACTTACACTTAATAGCCTCCCTTTAGAGTTTCTTCCAGTTATTTGTTTGTGCACTTGGGATACAGAAAGGGATCACCTGTAATGTCCCACGATTTTTCCATATTTTTGAAAAAAATCTAAAATTTTTGTTTGGGAATTTTTTTTATTTCAAACAGTTGTAGGCGAGCCAGATTGCTGCCCAAGGGCCGTATGTTGGATAACCCTGGAATAAAGAAGGCTAGTAATGTCACGACATTTACCTAAACTATTTAACAGTCCAAAAATAAAAATTTTCAAGGTGAGGGCCCCCGAAACCTCACCCCCGTAATAACATCCTGGATCCGCCCTTGCAGGGAACTACCTTTAGCTTAACGCTTGCCTGCTCGAAACAATCAACTGCAGGATACAATGCCACGGACAAACAAACGCTGCAATAGTTAGCGGCCGACTTAACCATCGGGCCCCGGCCCAAACTTGAGGTCCTCTGACATGCGTATAAAGATGGATGTCAACGCACATAAGAGTTTAAACCACGAGTTAAACTATTGCATACAGAAATCTTTCATGAAAACGCCTGTGGTTTCTTTGATAACTTGGAGAGTTAGTATAGGGAGATACATATGTGTGACCTGAAGGAAGCCCGCCTATCTGCGCCCTGAAAATCGATGTGTGAATCTAGCTAATATATAGGGTTTATTGTTTGTCAGTCCATTCGTAGTTTGTGGTTTAATTCCCCAGGTGAGCGAGGTTAGGTTCCCTCAAAAGTCTTTTATTCTGGCGCATCTTTTCTTAGCCGTCCTTGCGATATAGAGTGCAATTCTGTAGAGCAGGTTCTTCAGTTGTGTTAGACGGACCCTTAGGTGTCCGCCGGACCATCACACTGTTCCTCAAAAGTTCTGAAAATGTTAAACAAGAGCACTTATTTTTTAATGCTAAGAATAAATTATGAGGGGACGAAAAATTCCTTCCTTAAATAGTGAAAATTAGTGATGAAACACTAGAAATAAATACATATGATGCAAATTCCGGGCTTTAAACTTTGAGTTAATTCTTGGGGGTCCGCGAGGGTGAGTGAACTCTGAAAGGGTGAGTTCGCCATCTAGAAAAGTTAAAGTACACATTTTATTTTCATGCCATTTTTACATTTGCCATTCTAACATCATCAGTTGGCATTACATACCTAGCGGAAAAATTCAGAACGTAGAGCTGCTATCTCGAAAACTATTCAAGAAACGGAAAAAAGGTTAATTCCAAAGTTGTCCAGCATCACTGATGCAGTACAAAATGGTACATGAATTGCGGGAATAGAACACGTCAAACGCTAATATGTGGGTATTTGGTTCGGCAAATGTGAACAGCGTATTACTGTATGTCATTATGTGTGCTCATTACGTGTGGCCACCGTCGGCCACAATACGCGTTTGTATCTTGTAGAGCGTTTCTTCTTGCACATTCAGCAGCATTGCAGGTATGACGCTTGTACAGAAATCGGTAATGCGACTGCGGACATAGTCCACAGTCGTCAGTTGGGTGTGATATACGTGTCTTTTGAGATAGCCCCAAAGAAAAAAGTCCAATGGGGTAAGGTCCGGTGACCGTGCAGGTCAGCTCACACTACCACCCTAGCCAATGACCTGTTGGCGGAAGGTTTGGGATAATAATAATTGTACTTCTGTTGGATGGTGAGGAGGAGCGCCGTCATGTTGGAACCACATGGTTCTCCGCTCACTCAATGGAACATCATGCAAAATATCCGATAGTACGCTCTGTAGCAGCTGCAAATATCGACGTCCCGTTAATGTGCCCTCGTAGAGCAGAAGTCCAATGAGCCTGTTGTTCAAAATATTGCACCATACGTTAACAGACCACCGCACCTGATGTCGGACTGGTCGTCTCCATAAAGGATTTTCGAGAGCCCAATAATGTCCGTTGTGTCTATTTAACACATCAGCACGGGTGAATTTTGACTCGTCCGTCCACAAGAAGTTTTCTAAAAAATTCGGCTGCATATCTAAGGTGTTCGTAACGAAGTTTCACCAATTAAAACGTCGCTCAGCATCCCCTGGAACTAGTGACTGCAGCAGTATTCCATAGTAGGGGTGAGCTCCCACTTGCTGCAAGATTTGCCGCACACGACGGCCTGTTAGGCCACACATCATACCAACTTCTCTTGAACTGCACCGTGGGTGGGCCAGAACATAAGCTAAAACGTCCTCTGGTTGCACACCCTGACTTACACATGCGTGGCGACCTGAACGGGGACGAGGTGTAGCGCTACCCATCTCTTTCAGCCGTCGAACCACATTAATGATGGCCATTGCAGCCGGATGGAGTCACGCAAGAAAACATCGTTGTCGTGCACTTTCTCTTGCATTACGACCACATTCCCCATATAACAGCACCATCTCGCAATACTCGTTGTTGGAATAATTCGCCGTCTACTGTATAACTACAGACGTTTAACTCACGGTTTCACTTCTCACACTGTCTTACACTCCTTGCCTGGCCACTATTTTATGCTTACCGATAACGTATGACGTAGCGTACACATTTGCATATCATGCGCTTTGTAACGAGATTGTGTGTGCAATGAAAGTATCGCCCCGACCCGAAGTTTCTCCTCCACGCAGAGCTGTACGAAGGGAAAGCTGTCAAGCAGGTGCGTCCTGTAGCACTTAAACTTCCTAAATCACGATTTTTGCCGTATTAAGGTAGTGAAAAAACAATTGTTTCATACTAACTAGCTGGCTGGTGCTTAATCACTTTGTAATTGACTTTTTTACCGTATCTTGAATAGTTTTCGAGATAGCAGCTCTAAGTTCTGAATTTTTCAGGTAAGAGTGTGAACGTAGTCTCGTAGCGCATAGTCACTTTACTACACCTATACATCGCGTTCATACATATAGCTCTCTCCGTTCGACAGTTATCTGCGTGTATAAGGACTTTACTAACCACCCTGTATAATCCTATATTAAATATACAAAATTGCATTAAAAAAGGGGTTAAAACCCCCGGCTACGCCTCTGCTTGTGACATCTTGTTAAATATTTTCTTTTACTACATTCGTATTATTTTATGTAACCGAAATATACAATTTTCTTGAATTTCAGTTAAGAATTTTAAGACATTTACTTCATTTCCATTTATCTGTATATACCTGCTTGAGAAAATGCGTCACTCCAAATAATTGTACTAAACAAGAGAAATAGGTATTTAAAAATGATTTGCAGCAAAAAGCAATATACGAATATGTAAACAAAGACTAAATACTCACGTTTCTGTGAAACATTTATGTTAAAACTTTCTTGCTACTTTTATGCCTATTTTCCATGTTTCCTGACATACGATTTAAATTGAAAAAAAATCTTGCCAAATTACACTATTTATTTTTCTTAAAATTTCGATATATGCTTATTTCTACAATCCTCGAAAACAAATCATATAGCTGCATTCCTTGAGGAATTTTAATGTAGAAAATTGCCATTCATATTTGCGACAAATCAATATTTTTTGTGATAATTGCAATTTAAGTTAACCAATCAGAGCACGCTTTTCTTTTGTTGACTCCATTTTGGGTTAGTTTAAAACGAAGTACCTAAAAGTCCTTACTGCAAAGGCGTATTATATAAATTGAACATGCTATTGGATTGTTTCACTTAAGAAATCAATGCGTAAAATTCTTATTTTCTGAGTATTGTAACCCAAAACACTGCCATCGCCAAATAAAATTAAATTGATGAAAAGTGTTTTTAAAATAATTTTCATTTCTAATCTTATTTTATCTTTATATTATATATACATTTTTATCGTGTAATACATATGTTTCATCAACACTTCATGAACCGTTAAGGCATAAAATTTGAAAAACAAAAACATTTAAGTCCTGGTATATTTATTAGTATATTTATTGAAAATTGTCTATCCTGTATTTAAGGATGGTATATAATGAATATTGATCTATGAGTTATAATAATCCTCACCAAATTACTCTATTCAAGAATTTTGTAAAATGTTTAGAAACATTTTAAAAATTCAGCAAATAAAAGCTAAAATATAAGTTGTTACAGTTCGGAGGCGGTCAGTATTAGGAAAGATTAGATGACAGCTAGCATTACTGCTGAGAATCAAAAAAGTATTCATTAAATAGAGGTATCCGCTATTCAAGGATATCTGTTAAGGGGAATTTACGATATTACTTGTCACAGAAAAAAAAAACACATGTATAAATACATGATGTAATACCTTGACCCCAAAATATCGATCATAAAATTAATTACATAAAAATATACTCTAACGAAAATAATAATATATTCTACGGAATCCCATGAGACTAAGCTTCTTAGGTATTAATAATAAAATACAAATGAATAACTTTTAAACTTATACAGATTTCCCAAATATGAAATACATATTGCAGCATTAAATATGTACATACTATTATATATTAGTCTCATAAAACAAACCGCTTGTAAGTAGATACACTTTCAAATTTAGATTCTGCCCTTTAATACATTTCAACGACGAAAATAGATACTGCTAAAGAAATTATGTTTTTCGGACTAAATTTTTCAAAATGTTTTCTGATATTAGCTAGTTGGATTAAAGTAGAAAAAATCGCCTACTCTGGAAGACCTTACTTAAGTTACTTTCTCTTACGTAAATTATGATGTCGGGGAATTCCAATTTTCTTAGTAAATGTAGGTTGTGTTCAAACAAAATGAAATTCTTTAATATCAAATAGTGAAACTGTTTCTACTATAAGGGGCGATTCTTAATACCTTGTTTTATGAGTGGTCTTTGCCAAAGAACGGGTGTGATTTTAGCTATACTCAAACAACAGCAGCTTCTTCAAATTGCACGACGGCTCTGGCTCGTCATCGTAAAATTTGGCACGCAAGTTGCATGACGAGTCAGAGCCGTCAAATGACGTCAAGGGGTTTATATGGATGCCACTATAATATATCCACATTTAAAAAATGTGTGCATGTCTAACAATGATTGTATGGGACAATGTTTGAACGCAAGTGCAGAAAACAATGCAGGCTGTTTGGAAAACATGCTCTTTTAATTACGTTTCGGGATAGTTAGTAAGGCAAATCTTCCATAAGACGAGTTTTATACATAATTTTAAGAATAAGTTATAGTTTCATTTATCCTGGAAATATACAGTCTCAGATAGCAAAGATGGTCCTAGAGACGTCCTGAGCACGTTCTAGACATCCACAGGACACCTCTGGGACCATCTTTACTATTTGGGGATGGTTGTAATTAAACATGGCCAATTCAGAGCACCTGGAGCTTGAATCCTTTCGCGGATTTTCACTAAAATTGGTATATAGACTATTCAAAGGATGCGGAAAAGGAATCTGCAAAAATATTTACTTCAAAAACGTTCGCTATGGGGCGCTTTTTAGCGCAATACTGCAAAAGCGAGCTCTGAAATGACCAACACGCAACATGAATGATATTTTTAACATTTAGTAACACTTAGTGCATCGAAACATTTTAAAATGAAAGTTGTGCGAGCAATAACAGTACGCTGCCGCTGCAGGCGTACAATGGAAAAAAACAAAACATTTGCACATGCAGATAGTGCGTAAAGAAATATGACATTTAAGCAGCTGTTAATCGTGTACAGGACGATGTAATGGATGTTCCTCAATGTGGCCGTCATCATTTACGTGTAACAATTCAAGCCAATGCAGAATGTGTTCAACAGCGCATCGCAACTAAGCCTCTAATGTTTCGCACATGCAGCGTTATGGAATTCTTGGATTCTGCTAACATAGCAACACTTCCACAATAAACCAAATTCTTTAAATGAACGATAGATAATACGCTCATCGGTGAAATACAGGAGTAAAAAGCTTTGGCGGACCGTGCAACATGTGGGTGCGCATTAGCTTAATGAAACTGGTAGATGTAACGCACTGTCGTTTCTGTAGTTGCAGCAAAACAAATGTCTGGAGCAACTAACAACACCGAAGGGCCGTCACAGAACATTTGACAGGGCCATAAACTTTTACAAGTGAGCGATATCAACCACATTAACAACCTCCATTACATCATTCTGCACAAGATTAACAGCTCTTTTCTTTCTACATTTCTTTACGCTCTATCTACATGTAAAAAAACGTTCTTTTCCGTAACACGCCTGCACTGCCGGTGTGCTGTTATTGCTCGCACAACGTTCATTTGAAATGTTTCGATGCAATAAGTGTTAGTAAACATTAAAAATGTGATTTGTCTTGCGTGTTAGTCATTTCATGGGTTGCTTTTGCAGTATTGCGCTAAAAAACGCACCCTAGAGGACGTTTTCGAAGCAATTTTTTTTTGAAGATTCCTTTTCCACATCTTTCAATAGCCTATATACAAATTTTGATGAAAATACGCTGAAAGGTTCAAGCTCCAGAGTGCTCTAAATACGCTAAGTTTAATTATATTCACTACGTATATTGCTAATAAAATAGAAAAATGCTTTATACTTTGCAGTCAAATATACTGGAAATATTTTTATAATAACAATTTTTCCTTCTTTCTCGATAAGAGAGCTCCAAGGTGCCAATCACAAAAATTCTAATACCGTTTAAAGTTTAAAGGGAAAATTAATTACGTTCTTAGCATTTTCAATTAATTCAGTATTTTAAGCCGGTAGCTTTTCTCCCTCGTTTTTTTTATGCAGTTATAGTCTAGGGTATTTCAGATAACGCCAATCGTTCAATTATTTTTAATATATTTTTTATGAGCATATTTTTTTTCAATTTGAAAATAAAGTATAAGAAGAACGCTTGCATTATCAGGTGTTTTTAAAGTATGGTATTAAGTTACATAATGTGTTGAAAGATAACTCTTTTCCTTGGGAAATTTTTTTCAGACATCGAAAGATTTGATGACGAATCTCTATTCAGATATTTTAATTATTTCCGCATGATCCCGATGGATTCTTTCTCTACTCCAGTGAGCAACTTTTATTAGTCTGGCAAAACAGAAGTATCCCAGCTCCTCGCTCACATGAATTTGAACAATTCCTGAAAAATGATGAAAAAATAGTTTTCATGAATCGATTGATTCATTTATGCAACTTCTGAAAGATTTGGAAAAAGAAATATTACTCGCTAATCTTGTTTATTCAGCGGAAGAACGTATGATTGGATTTTCGAATTTCAACCAAAAAATTTGAGATGCATTGCATCCGTATTAAAGTCCAGAGTAAATATTCTTTCACTGGATCCCCAGTGCCTTCTACTAATTATGCTTGCGTTCTCATTACAAGAATATACGATACAATTTTTATTTTTAGCCGTCCTTCATATATTTTAATGAAGGAAACGTCCATATCAGTGTATGTTTTGTCATTATTTCAAAAAATCATCCAGGTTTGTAACTATCGATACCCTCGTTTTTAGTAATTACCTCTAAGTGAAGCTCTCGATTACAATTTTATCAATTGCGGGCTGCCAGTGGTTGATTACAAATAAGCCAACAAATAAACTTTGAATATAATTTGTTTATTTTCGTCTGAGGAATCGGTCAGTTGCAGTTTAGGTTGTCTTTCAAAGTCAGATAAATTAGAATCACAAAAGATCTTCTCTGACTATACTCCTACGCACACGTCAAACCCCTGAATATGGCACTGTAAACTGTTCTAGAGTAATACAGGTACACTTATTAAACGGAAGTGTATATATGTATTATTATTAACGCTATACAATATTAGTTAGAAAACGTTAATAATTTGATTTAGTTCAGCCATAACAGATTTTCTTCATGACTTGCTAAGCTTGTTTGACACCAGCAGGAAACCACTGGCTGATCCAGCGAGGGGCGGAAGGGGTGATCGTCCCTGTCAGGCTTAAATAGGAAAAAATAAAGACGATGAAGAATATTTTATGTGTTGTTTGTTAAGACTGTAATAAATAAGTCTTACACCAAAGTCTTAAAGCCTTGGAGAAATGAGATCCTGAGATTTTTTACACGAATCTAAAAGCTACTCGCCTTTCAAACTACGCTTTCAGTGTGTTTCTTCAGCGGAACGTAGTTTTTTATCCTTGAAGCGCCGTTAAACTTGGCTTCGAACGCGGATGACAGAAGAGACTTTTAATGCACACCCACAGAGACATTCATATTGATGTAAATAATGTGATTGACAAATTTTCAAAGAAACCAAGATGGCTCGACTTCGCACTATAAACTTCAAGTTTTTTAAAAAGTTGCTTGTTATAAAAAAAGTAAAATAATTACGATGTTTTTGTAGTTTAAATTTAAACTTGTTCTATTAATTACATTGTAAATTATCGTTTTTGGTTATTGTATATGTCTCCTTTACTAGGTTATCCTTCTGTCATACTTGACTATAATATGCCTTAAACCATATAGTTTAATTAAAGAAAAGCCCAGCTTTAATTCATTGTCGTAAATTAAATATTTTGGTGAGTATAAAGCAGGGTTGTCCAACCTTTTTGGGTAGCGGGCCACTTAAAGAATTTTCACGGATCTTATAAGCCAGCGGTTTCTTAAAAAAAAAAATTGAAAAAAAATAACTTACACTGAACAGCCTCCCTTTAGAGTTTTTTCCAGTTATTTGTTTGTGCACTTGGGATACAGAAAGGGATCGCCTGTAATGTCCCCACGATTTTTCCCTACTTCTGAAAAAAATCTAAACTTTTTGTTTGGGAATTTTTTATTTCAAATAATTTTAGGCGGGCCAGATTGCTGCCCACGGGCCGTATGTTGGACAACCCTGGTATAAAGGAAGGCTAGTAATATAACAACATTTACCTAAACTATTTAACAGTCCAAAACTAAAAATTTCCTAGGTGAGAGCCCCCGAAACCTCACCCCCGTAATAACATCCTGGATCCGCCCTTGCAGGGAACTACCTTTAGCTTAACGCTTGCCTGCCTGCAAATATACTTAAGAACTCGTTGTAAACAGGTCGTACAATTCTAGAACTTATATCCAGGGCTCAGCAAACTCTTTATTACGAGACTACACATAGTGCAAGCATACCACACAAGTCATAATAAATCTCAAAATAGTTAATCAGTAACAAACAGTAATTAGTCTAACTCAATTAACACTTCACAAATTGTTAATTACAATTAGTAATATTCAAAATACTATGGTTAATAAAACGGGTACTCATTTCTTAGTTCGACCATTCTGAGTCCACGGAGTCAGATGGGTCAGTTCAATTCTTGTCAAAGTCTATATCTTTCGTCCGAGGAATTCTTTCCTAACGTTAACCTTTCCCCTTCGTCTTTTCAGTCGACGCTGACGGGACTCTTCGTCTTAAGGCGCAAGGACATTTCACACAGATAATTGTTTATCCAACAGTCACGCAGCCCACGTAGAACGAGTTCTTCCATCCTGAACACCAACGCAGTAATTCGCACTAACAGGTTACTACGAAGATTACGAAGCAACATTTAACGTTATTGACTATATCATACTCCACATCTACTACTGTTTGTCTCGAAAACCCGCTCGGAAACAACAACTGTGGCGATGGCTAACAAGCAGCGGACAAACAAACGCTGCAACAGTTAGCGGCCGACTTAAACTATCGGGGCCCCGGCCCAAATTGTATTGGGGCCCCCCAGACATCCGTTTAAAGATTGGATATTAACTTGAAAGATGTACTCACCCCTATTCCCATTTAAAAATGTAGGTTAGAATAGGCGTTTTGATTCTACTTCCACGACAACGCCGGATATCAAAGAGTGTATTTGCATAGGTGAAATTTTGAAAGTTTTGGTAAAAGTAGCAGATGATGTGTGGCATTGGCGCACCAATTTCCTATAATTGAAAACCCTCCCGTTCACGCTTATGATATTCGTAATCATTTGAGGAAGTACACTGCTACAGTTTTATCGAGCTGTTAATGTAGCTTGATATTTTGCCGCTCGAGGCGAGTGAGTGTCATTGCCGTAATTGTTGCGCCTGCATATTGGGTTTTAAACGCTAATTTCCGCCCCCGAATTGAGGCGACCACCCCTTGCCCATCTAGCTAAGATACTGCCCTTGAAACATATGTTTGTTCTGAAAATTCACAGTTTTTATGCATTTAGATGCAATAAAGTTTAAAAGAGCTAAAATGTTCAATTGCATATTCACATATGCATTTGAATATAATCCGGGCTCTAGTCACAATTAATTGATAACATCTGTTTTCAATTTTGAATTCTAAGGACAATCTAAAAAAATATAAATCTGGCCTTCTGATGGCAAATTTTATGACTTGGTGGCCCCCAATAAATTTTAATGTACAATCTCTGCTATATGTTACAAAGCAGCAATTTTCCTTTCATTTCAACAGAAATCAAAAAGTATTGCATTATTTTTATCAAGCTTATCAGTGGAAAGTAGCTTTCACATATTAATAATAACTGTATTTATAACGATCGCAATTAAATTTAAGGGTGCTCAGTCCTAAAGTAAGTATAGCATAAGCGCTCTTATTTGTACAAAGAAACCTAATTGTTTTTTATTATTCAAACTATTTAATGTATCAAGAGTAGTATTCCTTTTAAGAAACCATCACACTAATTGGAAAAGCTCGAAAAAACTGAATTTCCACAAAAGAAAAGTGTTTCTATAATTACACGACTTCTTTTCCTACTTTATGTTCCCAATATCGGAAGAGGGTTTGCAAAAAAATGGGCTGTTTATTCACTTCCATTGCATACTTATATACTGGAATGATAACGCTTCGTTGCATTAATTCAATGTTTGCAATCTATAATTGTTCACTACACATAGCCATGCAATATATTTTGCAATAAGGTTGAATAAACTATTGTTATTCGGTCGTTGAAAACGGCCCTCGCAGATTGTGTAATGCGTTTAATTTTGTCACGCTACTTTCTGATTTTACCTTGAAAGTTCTATGTTCATATATTCTGTAAATTTTGCAAATTCGACTTCCAATCTAGATAAAGGGTAAGTGTTTAGTTCATAAATAACAGTCACTTGTTTAGTTCATAAATAACAGTCATTTGTTTAGTTCATAAATAACAGTCACTTGTTTAGTTCATAAATAACAGTCACTTGTTTAGTTCATAAATAACAGTCACTTGTTTAGTTCATAAATAACAGTCACTTGTTTAGTTCATAAATAACAGTCACTTGTTTAGTTCATAAATAACAGTCACTTGTTTAGTTCATAAATAACAGTCACTTGTTTAGTTCATAAATAACAGTCACTTGTTTAGTTCATAAATAACAGTCACTTGTTTAGTTCATAAATAACAGTCACTTGTTTAGTTCATAAATAACAGTCACTTGTTTAGGTCATAAATAACAGTCACTTGTTTAGGTCATAAATAACAGTCACTTGTTTAGGTCATAAATAACAGTCACTTGTTTAGTTCATAAATAACGGTCACTTGTTTAGTTCATAAATAACAGTCACTTAACATAAATAACAGTCACAAGTATGCCAATACATAAATTACAACTGGAAGCCAATATGATTTTAAAACGCATTTAAAGGTTTCCAAACCAGAATTAAATGTTTTACTAAATTTTCATCTGGCATTGAAACGTTTTGATCAACTCACTTTCCTTTTAAGCCGTACAGAAAAATGGTTTTATTCGTAGACCAGTTTAAAACGGAAAATATGACAAACGGTTATTCCAAATATTCGAAATTTGGCGTAAAAAAGGCAAAGAAATAACAAAATATGATAAAAGTAATATTGTTTATTCACTATTATAAAGCGACTTTTAAACGCTTAAGCACATAATATAAGCTCTTTACAGCTATTAGAAAAACACCTTCTTCATAAAAGGCATTACGCGTAACAATAAAGCAAAATAAAAGATACACTTTAAAAACAATTACTGTTATTTATAAAAAAAATAACAGACACCAAAATAGTCTTAGTTTTTTCTCAACACAATGTATAAAAGAAGAATTTTAACCAAGGTGAAACTTTTTCCGCCTCATGAACGTGCTCATGGGCGACGTAAATTAACCGTCAGATTTCTACTGAAATTTTCTTTGTAGTAAAATTAGAACATTTTTCTCGCTTCAAATTTCCCTGCATTAATTCATGCAATTAATCAAAAGTTCTGTGAAGGTTGGGCCCTTCATAACCTCTTCTCAAGATTAATTATAATACTTTGCCTTCAAGAAGAATTCATGAAGCATGCTTTATTTTATCTAAAATTTGTCAAAAAATAAAACTTCGTGTTATCTTACAAAATAAGTTCTTAAGCTGCGTGGCTTTTAATGAAGTGCATCCAAAAACACAAAAAATAATGTTGAAAAAATAGTTTATTGTTTTAGTTTTGCATCGGTGATTGATTATAGTGATAAATTGGGCCATAATGTTTTTTAAATTTGCAATTTTACTTTAATTTTCTGTACTTAATACTTCGTTGAATCGTAACTATTAAAAATCCATCAGTTAGAGCATCAGTTATTATTAAAACATCCATATTACTTCAAATTAAGTGATATTATTTATAAAAAAAAAAACCTCTCGTTTTCCTGTAAAGCAGAGGTACTTGATAGCTGCATAGCAGCCTCAATAGTTATTATTTTATCTTATGTCTATCGAAGGTTTTATTTCCACCATAACATATCTTTGCATTTCAGTAGAGATGAAAATTTGAACCTCCCTGTTTGTTAGCCATTTGTGTATTTCATGGACTTCTTTCAAATGCTAGGTGTGACGTATTTCTCTTGCTAGATTTCTACATGTAGAACTTTATATACGTTATAGGAAAATGTAACTTATATATTCCTATTTCTACATTAAGTTTTTTTTATAATTATGCAACCCCATTACTTCATTCATAAAATCAAGAAATATAGTGGCGTTTGCGTTTATTTAAAATATAGAGCGTAGCAATTAAGAAGCCATGGGAGGGGATCATGCAGTTTTTTGACAGATCGTGTGCTATGAGATTAACTAAAAGGATATTTGCTTCTATCCAGTGGGAGACGAGCTCCTTGTGTGGACCTGTTCTTGCTCACGCCATTTTTTTAAAAGAATTTAAAATCTTCAAAAAATATTTGATCAAATTCTAACAGGCGTTTCTTTTCATAAGTTTATCCATAAGTAAAGCACAGTTGCGGATAATAGGTGGCCAGGTGCCTTTAGAATTGAAGGGAGCTGACGTCACAGACAGGTTGTTTCATCGAAGTAGAGCGTTTTTTATAACTCGTTTTTCGCACGGGAAAAACGAGTTATGAAAGACGCTCTACCTCCTATTGCAATGAAACACCCTATCTGTGACGTCAGATCTCTTCAATTCTAACGGGACCTGGCCGCCAATTTTCCGCGAACGGACAATAACTCTGCTATGGACGTATACTCACAAATGTTTAACAAGAAATACGCTTTTCTGGGCAATACCTCTTGTAAATGAATAAAATTTCGGGAAAGTGTAAGACGCAAAATAGATGAATGGTTAATTTCCCATGCGACGGGAAATTTAAAACCTTAATTTTTTTGTTTTATGAATCAATTGCATTACTAATAACATTTCGTTTGCCAATATTTCATAAACAAATCAATTTAGTTCATTTGGAATTGACCCTCACCTTAACCATTTATCGAAGAAGTTGTTATATAATAAACACTTACCAGTTTTACCCAAAGTTTTCCTGGCGTAGTAATATTAACGCCGATGTTATGGCGTGGTTAGGTGGTGAAACGTTTGAATTCGTGTTCGACTTGTATAAATATATCTGCTGCAACGAGCTTTTCGATGAATTTAATACCGATCTCTTCGCAATTTGGTTTAAAATATTTTATGAATCAATTGCATCACCAATAACATTTTCTTTGCCAATATTGCATCAACAAATCAATTTGTTTCAGTTGTAATTAACCCTTGGTTAAACAAAACTGAACAGTCCATGTACTACCCCATTCCGCGAAATGACCGGTTTCTGAAAACAGTCATTAAATACGTTCGTAGGTGATTGCACGTTCGTGGGATCATGCCACACCGAACGCGAAAAACATTTCTTTGCGAACGTTTCACCATCTAACCACGCCATGACATCGGTGTTAATATTACTACGCCTGAAAAACGCTGATGCAATTTGTTGCCTAACCACTATATTTATTTTTGATATAATGTGGATGTACTACATTAAGCTATAGAAAGTTTCTTACGCCCGTCAAAATGGGATTAGAGGAGCAAATTTTATAAGCACAATATTAACTTTCCCAACTGGAATTTTACTCCTCTTCTTCTTCATTTGTGTTATGTATCTTTTCGTGTGAAATTTTTGCATTTATGTAATTAATTTTATTTATATTATTCAGTTTCTGCGCAAGTTTTTTTCCAATGTATGCTAACCACATTTTTAACTATACAGGCCTTTGTAAAACTTGCATATAATCTTTTGAAATTCCTGCGCACCTAAAAATCTGTGTGTGTGTGTGTAATTAATCAAGTTACTGCACAAATTTTGTTAAGATAATAAATATGGCGAAATATTGATCTCATCTGTCATTATTCCTTACCATCATAAGTCGTCTTGTTTATTTCATTTGTCTTTCATGCGAAATATATTCTGCAATGATATAAACCTTTGACAAATTCAAGTAACGTAATAAAAATGAGACATGTGACATCGATATGTTCATTTTCTTGACACATCGCATTAAGCCGCACAAATTTTAAATGATTTGACGGGAATTTTATTCTTAAATTGGCCAGCTCCCTCAAAGGGAATGTCTGTCCTTAAATGTGACGAAAAGTCGAGAGCAAATTGGCAAAGATAATTCAGATTTGCTTCTGTTTCAAATATTATTTCTTTTCTTCAAACATAAATTGCGTTGTATAAATTATTTAGAATTATTTCTAGATAGACGTTGGTTGAAATAAGGCATTTAAATTTCCGAAAGAAATGAATACAGAAATTCGGGAATGAGTGCAAAAACAACAAAATTGAACAATGAACGTGTTTACATTTATTTGAAACGTTTTTTAAATTATTAAAGGAAATTTTCTATTTAATCATTAATTAGTCTGCGTATTTAAGACCGTTTTCCAAAGTGATGATTATTTTCCATGTTTCATCCGATGGGAAAGAAAACAAAGTTTAGAGTGAAACAAAAATGACACAAAGATTTATTTTTAAGAACTTAATTTGAGTTACCATGAGACAGAACGATGACAACATAATGATATAAACAATCCATACATAATTGATATTGTATTGAAGGAAATGGGAAAGTAAACAACTATAATTATGAATTAAATTAAATAATAGGAAATAATTAAACGTAGGAAAAAGTTGAACCAATATTTTATAACTTCTGATATATAATTCCAGTATACATGTTTCCATCCAGTGATACGTGTACCTATTTCATCAAGCATGTATCTTTCCATATAAATATGTCAACCGTGCATCTTCATAATTCATGTATAACCCCATATAAATACCAAAAATGTGCCTTCTTGATACAGTAGTCTAGAAAATCTAAGTCTCATAAGAGCGAGGTTCCATTAAATTCGAAACGATGAAATGTTTGGAATTTCCTTTTCAAAACTCTTTTCTGTCATTTTCTTAAGGTGAAAAATCCGAGGAAATTCAATTTGAAGGGGGATTGACAATTTCGTTAAGGAATAAAATCTCCTATTCATCATTATTGAAGAAATGACAGTATGTAAATATTTTGTGAAATATTTTCAAATGCAGAACCATTTCTGAAAGTGGGCAGAAGGTGCCCCCGCACATGGACGACCAATCTAATGGGCGGCCGTAAACCTCCTATTATATTATTTTTGATCTTTTAATAAAATAAAAACAATATTGGAGATTTTTGTTTCATCTTACAAAAAATAATATTTTTTTTGCATATGACAACTCTTTCAAACTACGTATGTATATAGACATGAAGGTAAACATTTCACATATCATATTCTAAATGAAATAATATAAATTAATAAGGGGGCGGGATATTAGTTTTGCACAAGAGCGGCCAATACCCCAAGAATATCCCTATTCAAGTAAAATAACATCTTTTGCATTATTTATTACTTTCCGAAAAATCCGAGTTTTCAGTAATCCTTAGTAGTCTCTGTTCCGTTTACGGTGACTCTACTGTGCATTTATCACATACGCATATTTTGGGGATGCATGTATCGTCATGGTATACGCATCAGCTAACGCATGCATCCGTATCTGAAGGCATGCATCTACATGCAAATATATGTGTCTGCATTCAAATATATGTACTTGAATTCAAATAGATGTACTTGAATTCAAATAGATGTACTTGAATTCAAATAGATGTACTTGAATTCAAATAGATATACTTGCATTCAAATAGATGCGCCTTCATTCAAACACGTAAAGCCTGCAATATGAATATATATCTACCAATGTGGATAACAGTATTCATTCAAACCAATTTCATACATTTTCTGTAGTACAAAGGGTAAGCGATATGGGAAATATAGAAGTATTTTATGTTTTAAGATTTGGCTAAAATTGAAAGAGAAGGTAAAGCCGACGCTTGTTGCAGAATTCTCTTCTGTAATTGCGATGTTCTTCCTATGTGACATCTATATAATAATTCGGCTCCATAATTTTATTTACATTGTTATTGAGGTTTGGTATTTCCTTAAGCATTCGAGACGTAGAATACTCTATAATTCCTTAAGTGGTTTAATAGCCTTTCAGTGAATAAAAGAATAACATATGTTAATGCTATATATATACAAGGTGTGATAAATAGGTAGGGCGAATTACCCTTCAAATCGAAAATGGGATCAACCCGATTATCAGCGACACCTTTTGTCGTGTTCCGTAATATTCAGTTAACAGTAGTGCGTGGTTTCGTGCGGCTGTGAATCTTGATAAATTAGTTATCGAGTTTTGTCTGTGCAGTGATTGCGTGGCGTGCCATGGAGCAGAGAATCGATTTGAAATTCCTGTACAAATTGGGTAAATCAGCAGGCGAATGTCATGCAATGCTAATTCATGTGCATGGAGATGAAACTGTGACCTTTAAGACTGTGCACTCGTGGATTAAAAAGTTTAATGATGGGCGTGAAAGCGTCGAAGTGGACGAGCATTTCGAATGGGCGGCCCACCATCAGCAGAACAGGGACAAACATCGAGACAGTACATGAACTGTTGCAGCGAGATTGGCGATTAACCATCAAGATGCTGTCAAACGAATTGGATAACCCTCGAGGAAACTGTTCGGAAAATCGTGACACAGGATTTGAGAAAATGCAAAGTTTGTTCGTGATTTGTTCCTCAACACTTAACGGAGGAATAAAAACAGCAACGAATGAAATGTTGTGGGGACTTCATCGACATGGAGGACGAAAATGCCCAGTTCGTGAAAACCTTCGTAACCGGCGAGTAAACCTGGTGTTTCCAGTATGATCCGGAGACAAAACGCCAAAGTATGGAGTGGTGCGGACCCAATTCCCCAAAACAGAAAAAAAATTCGTTATGAAAAGTCAAGGATAAAGACACTGTTGATAACCTTTCGTGAGGCATAACCCACAATGAATTTCTTCTTGCAGGTCAAACTCTCAACAGTGAGTTTTACTGCGAGGTGCTCAAACGACTTTTGGCTCGTATTCGTTGTGTATGACCACATCTGAAGCAACCTGGCTCTTGGTTTCTCTTGCACGATAATGCACGGCCGCATACCGCTAAGCTTGTAAAGCGATGTCTGGCTCAACGTCGGGTTACTAAACTATCGCACCCACCGTATTCCCCAGACTATTCACCATCGGGCTTTTTCCTGTTTCCTAAACTTAAAGTGGCTCTAAAAAGGAAAAAATTTACAGACATTATGCACATTCAAGCTGCTGTGACACAAAAATTGAAAGCTGCACCAGAGGTGGGAGTTTTCAAGAGCTTTCGGTGATTTGAACACACATTGTTAGAGGTGCATAGTGTACGACGGGGACTATTTTAAAGTATTTTAAACAGTTTCCATGTCCGGCCTACTCAATGTAAGATTTATTTCATTATTTACCCTACTTATTGTTCACACCCTGTATAGGCGATTGGATTGGATCTCAATATATAATGAAGAGCAGTTGAATTAGGGACAGCTGGCTTGCTGCAAAATTAGAGTAAACGGAAAGGAAATAACATAAGCAGCGATAAGAAAATATAAGGATTGAGGCTCACGTTATCAGTAATGGTCCAACGTAATATGGGTAATAAGAATGATCTAACTGTATTTGCTCGTGGACAAATTGTCGGGTCCGACGAATGGGACTGGGATTTTCCAGAGCCACAGTGTCAAGGATATACTGTGAATATGTTGATTCCGGTAAAACCGTCACTACCAGGAATAACCACAGTAGAAAATGTCGTGTGGATATGTGGGGGGTCATCATCGGCTAGAGCGCATTTTGACAGCGGATAGACAAACCGCGGTTCAACAGATCGCTTGGAAATTTGACGCTGGTACACAACAAGGTGTAATCAGCCACATCATCCGAAACCTCCTCGCTATGGGGTACAGAAGTATTCGTCCAAATAGGGTACTTCTGCTGACTGCACATTACTGGGCGCAGAGATCAGCATGGACATGAGAACATCGCCACTGGAGCCTAGAAATGCTGAAAAACGTTACCAAGGATGATGGAGACAAATTTCATAGTATCTGTCCATAGGAAATCACAAGTTCGGTGCAAACTACATGAAGCGATGAATCCTTCTTTCTAGAAGGTTACTATGGGCTCGTGAAGCTGGCGTTCTTTTCTGGAGAAGGTTTAAGTGAACTGAAATGAGATCTGTCACAGATGAAATGATCCCTCACAGATCTGTATTATCAGGGTATTCTTGATGAACATGCGTTCTCATTTATTCTTAAACATCCCACTTGTGACCTCTTCCCTCAACAAGGCAATGCACCCTGTCATCGGTATCCAATTGTATCCGAATGGTTGAATGAACACTGCACAGATGTGAGGTTGCCTGACAACAAAATCGCCTGATATAAACCCCACAGAAAATATCTAAGATAACTACGAGAGGGATGTTCGAAATTCGACCCTCCCGCCCACCCTCCACCAAGTCTTCGTGAACTGTGGGTGATTCTTCAGGGCGTAGTGAATTTATATGGCCTCCCAACGCTTCTAGTGTCTTGTCGGACCCATGTCAAGGCGAATCGCCACCTTCATCTTTAAAAAAGAAGTTTCTAAACGATACTAGGCAGATATTTTTAATTCAATTGCTTTTCAGTGTAATGTCTATAGTTAAGTTAAGCCTAAATATACCTCATTACTGTGTATCAGCACATCACTTGATGTAATATTTATACAAAATGGTTCAACTAAACCCAAATTTGGCTTGACTGTAATAAGGTCTTATAACAAAACTTTTAAGGTAATTTTTGTTTTTGAAAATAAATTTTTGAACATAAATATATTTACAATAAAACCCATCTAATTTAATAAAAACGTATGTAAGTCACACTACTTGACAAGTCGATTTTATCAAACTTTTTATAATAGGCATTTGAACTGCGGATCAAGACGTGCCTAACATTAACTTCATTTATTTTATAAAATTTTACTTTTAAGAAAGTATCTTGGTTATAGAAAGATTCATAAATTACCAAAATGAAATAAAAAAAAATTATTAAAAACAGTTTACGTCATTTAAACGGAGAGTGTGTAAAGAATTAATATCTGCGATACGTATATATATGCATATATGATCCTGCGATACGTATGTTTAATCCAGTGATACATGTCTTCTTTGCGATACGTATGTCCGTATCTGTCAGGTTTTATATTCTAGCTAAGTTTCAGAATTTAGCAATTACTAAGTCACGCTTTTACATAACTAATAAATTGAGTAAGAGCAGAAAATCGGATTAATCCTCTATCTTTTACATGTAACAAAAATTCCTATGTATGTAATCTTTTTTATTAAGCGCCTAATACGAATAGAAGTGATTAGTTATCACTACTTAATTCGCCAATGTGATTATATCCAAAAGTCTTATCTTCTTAGGCATTGCTTCATCTTTTATGCATAAGGTTGTTAAACATATTCCGAAATGAATCGAGCACATCCTGTTAGTGTCCTGTTAGGTAAACCAGCTTCGAAGTTAAGGAACTCAATCGAGTGAACTTGTGGATAGCATGTTTACTATTACAAATGTTTTAAGTAATAATAATTGATACTAGTCAGTAACTGGTATTGGACGTTCAAGTCACACACGAGATTTTTTCGATATAATACGTATCATTGAAAGCTAATAAGAAGATTGATTATGGTAGCCATAATAACGGAACTCCCATAATATTTTTATATAGAGATCATGCGACAGCACCCGCAAACTGAAATGGAATGCACACTTTATAAAATGACCATTTTTTTCATAAGTACTATCCATTTTAAAATAATTTTCTAATAAGTGACGCAATGCAGTTTCTTTGAAACATTTTGTACTTCGACGAATGCTTAAAAATCTGATTTTGACGAAATTAATATCAACCTTCGCTCTATTTTAGAAAATAAAATTAAAACATGAAATAGACAAGGTTGTTTTCACCCCAGACATTGAAAGGAGTAGGTTGAATTCGCTACTTGATATGCATGCAACGATCTTAAACAAAAATGTGATGAAATCTTCATCGATTTATTAAAAAAATCAATATCTAAAACGTTTCCTTTCAATTGAAAATATAGTGTAAAACTCCATATGTAAACACTTAGATGTTATTGAAATGATCTTATTCAATCACTAAAAATCCGTCGAAATATGTTTCCTTGGAAAATATATTTCTATATCAAATGTTTTTCAAAGAACGTTTTACTAATGTCTAATTATATCGTCCCTATTTCAAAAGTTCTTTTCTAACTGTAGTGAGCAACTATTGTTAGATTGGCGAAATAAAAATTGTCTGGTTTTTCATTCATGTGTGTGTTTGAATAATTTCTCAGACAAAAAGATTTTATTTAAGAACTCATGGAAAAAATCTGGAAAAATGTTCTGTTTCGTCAGTATTTGTTCAGCAGGGATATATATATATACGATTGGATTTACGTTTTCCAATAATCGTATGTTTGATGCAGCACATCCATTTTAATATTTAAAGGAAATATTTGCACTTACGTATTGGATAGCTAAAGCCTAGAAATTTTCTTTGTATTCGTGTTGGAGGAATATTTGATACAACTACTTTTACTTTTGGCCATTTATCGTAATTCCGAATGTAAAAAATAGCATTGCTGTAAAAATTCTAATCATGACAAAAAATCCTCGTATATAAATACTTCAAAAAATTCAGTTATATCAAAGAATCTTGACTTTTTAAACACAAAAATCTAAAAATGTATATATCGGAGAGAAATATTTGAAAATAGAAAATTCAGGGCAGTGAAAAAGAGAAGGAAATTGTTTCGAGCATAAAACCCTATAAACGAATGCGAAATTCCGTTTTTGGGTTTAATTTAAAACTTTCTTGTAAAAGATATTTGAAGACATTTAGTTTCCTCCTTTCGAATATTAATATGCAATTTTCTTCAACCATGAAAATGGCACTCTTGAGTAGTTTAATTAAAGGCGCCTGCTGTTTTACAAAAGCGCTGTGGTCGCCCCGGTGCATGGAATATTGACATCTCAGGTATGATAGGAATGTCGTGATACCGTATACCAACAA
>QLNU02014176.1:137712031-137732371 GCA_006491805.2 Dysdera silvatica
TGTAAACATAAGAAAAACTTCCCTTTAATTTCCCCAGACATGGATAAAATCGGCATGATAGTATAGGAGTGCTTTAAGGTAAACTTTGATTCCACTAAAACTGCAATAACTTTTCCGACTTTGTGAGATAACGTCCTCTCGTTTGCAATGAAATAAGAAAGCCGTTTTGATCGGCGTTTAAAATTTGAGTGGGATCACAATTGGAAAAATCGTCTCATGCCTGTAAAATAAATGCAACCGCATTATTTTCAATACATTCTGCATCATGTTCCCGATATGTTGTAGTATATTGTGCAATTTTTCGTGAAACGATATTACTATAGTTTTTTAATCCCCTGACAAAATGGGCTGATAATTTTAATGACAACATACCTAATTCCCTTGCTTTTCTACACTATCTCCATCTTTTTAAATCGTAGACTGGCAGATTTTGAGCTCTCGCGTTTTTTAATTTTTTTAACAAATACCTTTTAATTTCGTTCATGTTTTGTTTTTTGGTTCCGCTTTATGATATGTAACTTTTAAAACGTGAAAGTTGACTGCAATTGGCAACACATTTAAATATCCTTTGCGTTCGTTTGAATTTGTTTTTCATGCACCGATCATAAAATTAACAAGTTTCATTTTTGATAAACTAATATTCGTACGTGTTGACCGTTGGTGCAAAGTCAGTTCGTCACTAACGTCAGAATCGGCAAAATGTTTGCCATCATCTATGTCCAAAGAAACTTGTTCCTCGACATTTTCGTTCAAAAGTAATTCTTCGATTTTGACAAACAGCCATTCATTTTCGCATATTTCTGCCTGTGAAACAACGGATGGTCCATTTTTAGAATTGGCACTGGCTAGATTCAGTGTTCCATGAATGATATTCACTATATTTTTCATGTCTAAACCTTATACTATATGATGGGAAAAAATACCACATAACAATGTAATGATACGAAATTAAAGTATTTTTGTTAACGAGCACAATCTTTTCTCAACCGCGAACTACGCAAAAATGAATTCCTCCATTTCGACTGCTGCTTTTATAAGGCTTTTGTGCCGGAAGCTGCAATGCAGGGGCAAAATTCCATAATTTACAAATTTTCAAACAGCTGTAAAAAATTCCGTTTTTTGAATATCCAAAAAATAATAACGGATGTTTGTTATGCATCGACAGATCTTCTGTTGCGCTCAGTAACTACTGGGTTTGACTTTCATGTGGAGAGGTTCCCTTGTAAATAACGGACTAGCACAGAATGGGAAAAAATCTATATCTCTGTGCATTTCATCGCCGCCGGGACGTTGGTGCCAGACGGATGGGGCACACTCCCTTCGAAGTCGGGCAGGCACTGAGATGTCCACAGTCCACGGTGTAAAGAGTGTACTGTAAGTACATGGATCCGGATAAAACCACTGACTGCCACCAGAAGCAATTACCGTGGTGTACAACGTGTTGATGACAGGGGATGTAATTAGTTAGTTCGAATGGTGAGAGCGGATACAGGCCACGATGCAGCTGATCATTCGACAATTGAATGCTGAACTACAACAACTTGTGAGCAGCAACACCATCCAGTACCATCACTTGACTGTGGGGTACAAATAAAGCCGTCCCACTACGGTACCTCTGCTTACCGTATAACATGCAAGGATTGACATAGGCACGGGAACACAGCCATTATACCATTGGTACATGAGGAAAGGTCGCCTGGAGTGACATCCAAATATACATTGGCACATTTCGATTTCAGGGTGCGACTGCGCCGCCAAATATACAAAGATAGTGTTGCGAGTGCGTTTGGCTCCTTCCCAATTGAAAAACCCACATGTTAAATTCGAATACGATTGGAATTCATAAATATAAAAGCAAAATAAAATGTTTATTGAAACTATTTACATTAATCAAATACACCTATAACAAATAATGGTATGACTACATTTAAAATACAGTAATCTCCTACTTCACATATTGAAACCCCTATACAATTTTTTACTCTTATCGGCGGCTTATCAATAAACTATAAGTTATGTCATGAATTGTCAGTTATATAAAGGCGTAATCCCTAACTGAAGATCATGTCTCTGAGGATAATAACTTAAAAGCACTTACATGGGCGTTTGGGGCATCTTTCTGGATCATCTTTTTGTCACGTAAGCGTATACTATGTACCTTAATAACTTTTTATTAATTTCTCATACATGGAACCTATTCAGAACACATCTCACCAGAAACAGGCCCGCAGTGGGCCCCATAGGGCCTTCTCCTACTTACTTTCATATTTTGAATTCGAACTTCATCTTTACAGGCTCAAAAAAGATCCAAAACCTTCTCGATCTAAAATCGGAATGCCTCAAATTTTTTGCATCTTCTCCCTCTTCCATATGAATTTTTCCATTTTTTTAAACTACACTTTTGATTGGTTACAACTAGTGGTCACGTTATGCTGAAATAACCAATCAACATAAAGACGGGAAAAAGACCCCTATTTGCTCTCCCCAATTCTAAGAAGTGCTAGGTAACAACGCAAGGCTAGTTTCTAATCTTCCCTATGGGTCACAGGCTGTTGCTAAATGTACTAACTAAAACATCTTTGCCCTGTAGGTGCACTTAACAAGGGTAATACTCAATAGCTGTAAGATAGGCGATCTCCGCAAAAGAATAAGCATTTCCGTTTGCAATTTACAATCTTTTACAAAAGACGATCGAGTAATGACCCATCTGACTTCGACAGAGGTTGTTACAAAAGATATATCGTTTAGCATGTACAAATAGGTAGTCAACTCAGGCTTCACCCTGAAACTTGTCACAGTTTTCTCAAATGAGGCCACGAATTAACACTAAATTAAACTTGTCTTCATCTTAAAATTTATAGATATTCAGCAAAAATATTAAAAATAAAAGTCTGTAATAAACGACATGTGCAATGCGTCACCCATCTGGAGGAGGGCCATGGAGAGTAGATATATCTTGTTATATGGCCCTCCTCCAGATGGAAAATAAATAAAATTAAAATTTTAGAAATGCAGGAGAGTAGAAAGATATATCTTGTTATAAGATATATCTTTCTACTCTCCTGCATTTCTAACCTAATCACTAGTTAACATCTTTAATTTCAAAATCGAGGATATCAGCATAACATCAAAAATATCACATTGCAGAACATGTCACCATAATTGTAATTAGGTTAAATAAAATGTATTATTTGCTGTTTTATTTTATTATTTATATTCTAATTACTTACGTGTCTATATTAAATGGAAATCCTTTTGCATGATTTTTGCTTTACGGCGTCTTGTACAGAATATCAAGTTTCTTAGTTGTCAATACTCGAAGTTAAGGAATTGAATCGTGCGGAAATTCAACCAGCAGAAACAATACGATCTTAACATAGTATTTTGCATTAAAGAAGTACGGTAACTTCCCAAAATAGTACGAGTTATTGATAGATAATAGTAAGGCAAAGTACTGCACCCTTCAATGACATAGCGTCCATAAAATAAGCACAAATGAAATTTTTAATAATAATAATACGCCTATATTATTCTTCTCTGATGAGTTTTCTTATATAAACAGTCATTACGACACAGCGAAAAAGAAAACAAAAACATGACTTCACCAGGAAAGTCCAAAAAAAATATCTTTAGATATAGCAGACTTCGGACTTTGAACAAATGCAGATATAATGACAACCTGCTACCGACATTACTATACGAAAAAAAATTCAAGCAACCGCTTCAATATTTTCTCAGTCTATTTTTTATCCCATTAATGCACTTTTTGTTTTCTCTGCACCATTTTTTCAATTTAGCTTTCCCCAATTATTTTGCATCTGCATTATTAAGTATTTCTTTAGGTCCTCTTTAAATTTTCCTATATTTGACTCAAACTATATACTTAGATAAAATCTTCCCCCAAAAAAAATCTTCATTAATTCATAAATTTTATTCAAATTTACTACCATTTTTTATCTGAAGCTTTCTATTTTAAATAATTTTTAGGGTTTCAGAAAATACATTTTTTATAAATTTCTTCATAATTTTTAATTAATTACCATTTTACTAAAACAATCTTTACAAGTTTTAAAAGTCCTTTAGAATTTTTGTTTGCTAATTTTATCTATTTTCATAGTATGCAACCCACCGCAGTTTATTTGAAGACTTTTCTTACTCATTGAAAATGCAAACATTTATTTTTATTAATCAACATCACTGTTTCTATTCCCTTTAGGAAAAAAAACACATAGAAGGTATAAAAATCGTAAAGAAAAGCGTGATTTTGTTTACACCGATTTATTAAAAAAATTTAATGCATTTTTCAAATTGAAAACAAATAATAGGGCATCGTATTTTTTACTACAGTTGTTATTGAAAAGATCTCATTTAATAACTAAATTCGTTCGAAGATATCGTTCCCCTAGGAAAATCTATCTCGATATCCATACATTTATAGAATTCCATGATATTTAATTATTTCTCGCTTTGAGAAGAGACCTTTTCCACTCCTATGAGTATCTATTGTTACCCTGGGGAAAAAGGAAGTTGTCTGGCTTCTCACTCTCCTGAGTTTGAATAATTCATGAAAAAAAAGGAAAAATAATTTTCAAGGAATCGTGGTTCCCTTTAGCATCTCCTGAAAAAATCTGCGAAATTTTTCCATTCCTTCGCTATTTGTTCAGCATTATTGGATTTGTATTTTCCAATAATAACTTTTTTTTGATGCAGCACATCCATGTTAATACTTAAAGGAAATCTTTATTACTCTATTGGACCTTCGAAGTCTTCGATTTTTCGTCGTATCCGCGTGAAAGAAAATATTTGATACTCTTATAGTTACCTCTGGCCATTTATCTAATTTCTTGATGCAAGAAAGTAGATTTGCTTGCTGCAAAAAATTTAATCGTTACTTTAAATCCTCGCAGCGAAATAATCTGAAAGACTGAATAAAGCTCCAAAAAATTGTGTTTTCTAATCTGAAATTCAGGAAATTTATGTACCATTCAGACTTCGTTTAGGAAGAAAATTCAGAAAATACGTAACTCCGAGCAAAGAAAGCAAATGAAAATGAACTGAACATAGAAAAAAAAAATTATACACTAACAAGGAAACGTTTCTGCCCGCACTTAACTCAATATGGGTTGTTGTTGTTGTTGTTTTGGGGGCGGGCTGTGAGGAGTTATTTGAAGTTAATGTTTTCACTCATTGGAAAAATTGGAAAAATTATATAAATTTGCAGTTTTCATAAACAGGGAAATAAATTGAGATATTTTACAGATTTACTTCTTCCAGAGTCTTTAAACGAAATCTAAGGAAGTAGCATATCCTGGATTTCTGAATTGAGAATAATTTTTTAAGAGTTCGACATTAAAGAATAAATATAATAATAAACTTCTTCACGAACTTTATTAAAATAGTTATTTGCACACATACATTAACATGATTAACAATGATTAAAATGATTAATATACAGATATAGATTAACATGATTAATATACAAACATGGATTAACATGATTAATATACAAACATATATTAACATGATCAATATGCAAACATATATTAACATGATTAATATGCAAACACAGATTAACATGATTAATGTACAAACATAGATTAACATGATTAATATACACACATAACACAAATAATTACAACTACTAATCTTATTTTATCAGTGTAGGTTAGCAATTTTATCACAGCGTGGATTTCTGCAATGTTTGTGCGAATTTTAAGATTCTTTCAACAATTTTTCGAATTTTAATTTTTGTCTGTATTATTATGGTTTAATTTCCATTTGAATTTTATGATAAAATTGCGTATTTAAATAATATTAGTACTGCTATTACCATACAATCTATTGAATGAAATGTGGCAGAAAAATGTATTAAACTGCGTATGTGCAATTTATTTTGCATTGCCCCTCCGTAACCTCGAGGGTTAAATTTGAAGGTTTAATTCTGTTCATTCCAGAAAAAAACATTGGTCATTAGTATACTAATATAAGGGCAAAGGTACCTAAAATGTCTATAAAGAGATGTTTTTCTGTCTGTAAATTAAATGAAAATTTTTTTTTTCAAACTTTCTTAAAATTTTATTTGCTTTTAGCGTCGACAAATGGCGACATAATTTTATATTACTATTTTCTGTGCCTACAAATGGCAATATAATTTTACATAACATTTTAACAACAAATATATATTGTTTTTATTAAATGGTGGCAATGGCTTATTCGTAAATTATAAATTAAACTATATCATATATAAGAATATATATATGTGTCATAAGCATATCGTATATAAGCGCAAAACAACTATTATAGGATTCACTCCTATCTACAGTGATATATGGACGTATGATTTTCGCTAAAAGGGCAATCCTAATGCATAATGATTATTTGGTGACGTAATATATGTATTACTGTTTCAAAACTGGGATTTTTTTTTCATTGTTAGTGTAACATTTCTTTCAGGATTTTTTTTTTAATTTCTGCAAAATTCAAGTTTCTCCCCCCCAATCGAATTTTGCAGGTTTTACCGCAAAAAAAAATCTGCCTTAATGGTGTGCCATAAAAATTAGCTTGCAATATTTACGCATTCAGGTTTCGTAAACTATATCTAAGATTCGCTACATTTGAGATGGGGAGAGGGTGGATTACATTAACCTTTACTTTAACACGTCCTTATTTGTGATGACAAGTTTGAGGGATGTATCGCACGCAGGCATGAAAACAATATTGTTCTTGTCATCAGTGTTAGTTCCATAGAATCTTCGTCCTGCTTTAAGGATTAACACCAACAATTCGTATATCTGAAAGGCAGTAAGTAGTATGTGAATATCTTAAATTTTCGCACATTTTTTGCCTCTTTATCTACTAGTAACATGTGAAAAATGTTACCGATTGAGATAGGAATATAAAAGTTACTATGTAAAGTTACTATATAAAAGTTACTATGTAAAGTTACTATGTAAAGTTACTATGTAAAGTTACTATGTAAAGTTACTATGTAAAGTTACTATATAAAAGTTACTATGTAAAGTTACTATGTAAAGTTACTATATAAAAGTTACTATGTAAAGTTACTATATAAAAGTTACTATGTAAAGTTACTATATAAAGTTACTATATAAAAGTTACTATGTAAACTTACTATACAAAAGTTTCTATTGCTGCCTTAACGGGTGACCAACGGGGCCTTAAATTGAGAAGATTTTTTTATTCTATATTTTACTCTTCTTTTTACAAAAATTTGCAAATTCAAAAGTTGTGCAAAGAGATCCGTAAACTGTAATTGACTCTAGGATCTCCAAATTCGTTATGAAAGCTCCATATTAAAGGCGATGTGCAGTTGACAAATAACAAGAATCAACGTAGGAGGAAACTAATAAGAAAAAGATGTGAGAAAATTGTTGAGAGAGAGAGACTTGTGCCTTCCTTCCTGTCCACTTTTGACTAAATACACCTGCCTTTAATACTAAAGTTATTTTGTAGTATGTCATGTTTTCCCGAGAATTAAATAAATAAATATTTCTCCATTTCTTGGTTTTACTGGATTAATGAATATTATACCATTCTACCTAATACATATGATGAAGGTACAATAGTGTGTAAAATAGCGAAGTGTAAAACCATACATTATTAATTTCACTACAGTAATGTGTTATATATATGTCACGATTTTCTAATGGACTTTTTTAAAATATATCCACTATTTAGCATGAATTTGTTATTAATATAAATGAACAGTTGGGGAAAAAACGATCAAGGTGGACACCTCAAGATTTGAATTAGTTTTACTTATATTAGATAAGCAACGTGATGGCATACCTAATATGGTATTGTAGCATACATCACAAATGTTGTAATTTATTACGAACCTGTAAGAAAATACTGAACTTTATGCAACCGTTTTACTCCGAATCGTGTGCAAAATGGGTAGCCGAATGTTTGGCGAAACAATATTATTTCAAGGTTATTAATTTCGATTTCAATTACGTTCAAACGGATAGCAATTTCAAACTGATAACAATTAACTTCAAACTGAAACAATGAATTTCAAACTGATAACAATTAATTTCAAACTTATATTACTTATTTCGGATTACAAATAATTAAAAACTAATTACAATTAGTTACAAAAAATTTGCAATTATTTAACCAATTGTTACAATTTAATTCCGATTGTCATTAATATTCTGCTTCCAATTAAATTCCAACTGATAACAATTAAATTAATTATAATTATAGGTTTATGGTCTCAAAGATAACCACAAACGCTAAATCAAAGTAAATATTTTAGAGTTCTATATTTCGTAGTTAGTACGGTTGTGTATAATCCTTTTTTATATATTATTTACTCAAATCAGTGCGTGTGCTTATTCGATATATTACTTCATAATTTTAGAAACAACACTATCAACCCTAATGCAAAATATTACATATTAGATATTTTGAAGAATTTCAATTCCATAAACTGCTCTCAAAATGTTTGTTTTTGAGAACATAGAGTCAACATCAGGGATATTAGCTTTAACGGTTATTTTACTCTCACACAATATTACTAAATATTATTTAGCCACTTCGGCTAAATTTTCGCATTGCCCGCCCGGCCTTTCTGTATTCTAATAAGCATCTACTGCTTAAAGATTTTTCTTGTTATCGTTAATTCAATGCAAATTAACTTTGATGCAATCTTTTTGCACTTACATTCAACTAAATAACAACAGTTCGTAATTTCCTATACCGCAACGACGATTTATTTATTACAAATGCCAGGCGTTTGTAATAAACAGTTTATAATAAACAGTTTATTTAGTCATTAACCTTAACCCCAACCAAGATTGAAACCAGGAAAATACCACAAAATGTGGCTATTTCTTTTTCTTTAAATACAAATCGACATTTTTTACTTGATTTCAGATTTAAGCGAAGACAAGCCCTTTCCGCTCTTTCTATTCTTAGCGTTTTTATCAGTTTTGGGCAAAAGATCGGAGGGAGTTCACATGGTCGTGAAATCTTGATGTACTATTTCTTTTATGGGTTGGGTTTGTGAAAAATAGGCATAAATTCAATATGCTCGATAAAAAAATTTGCTGGTCATACATATATTAAAACTTGATGAATGTCCTTTTAAAAACTCTGTCGCTCTTAATCAAATTGATTGTTTTGAGGTAAGGAGGCATTGCTTTCATGGGAAAATGCCTTTATTTTGCCTATGTTTCGAAATCAGTACGGCTGCAAAATAAAGTACAAATGTTTCTGTATAAAGGGAGGCAAAATTTGTATATGTATGTTATCATGAGTCAAATTTATGTGAAGCGAATGATAAAAACTCTTCACTTCTGTTTAATCTATATATTTATATTTTAACCTTTCCCTACCGTTTTCGTATATTTTCTGTTATTTCTTTGTAACTCCTTTTATTCCTTTATTTGTTAGTTTTTCTTATTTTACTTCTTTTCCTTTTATTTATTTCTTGGCTTTCTGATCTCAAGTAGTGACATAATTTATATCTTGTCGTCATGAATGGAGCATACACACAGGTAGTAATTTTTTAAGGAGTTATTTATTTTATAATAAATAATTATTTATGATATATTTGCTTTACTTATCTGATCTAACTCTATTATGTCATACTTCATATATATCAGTACATTTAATATTTGTTAGCATCATCATATTGCACATACCATATGAGATTCAGACGTGACTGGGAAGCTGGAATTCACGATAGTTAATTTCACATATTCTTTATGAATTTTTCTTAAACTTCTTCATGAAATATCTCGTAGAACAGACAATTAGGATTGTTGCTAACCTTCCTCTCTTGCCTGTTTCTTTATTACCATTATTAATTGAATCGCATCAGAATAAGTATTTTTCTGTTATAAGTACACAAGTAACACTATGTATAAAATGTCTAACATGGTTCCGACCTCACAGCTGCTGGGAGGAGGACAAATGCTATTTTATCCGACTTTTTTTCTTGTTTGCCTGTAAAATAAACATTATTATTATTAAAGGAAACAGCAATAGCGGAAGAAATTAATTTTTAGCTTCAGGGTTTTATCTTGCTTATTTGTAAGTTTGTTCCTACAACCACATTAAATGGACTTTTAATATATTTTATATATTTTATATATTTATTTCCTCTAGAATACTTTTAATCCTCATATGGTTTTATCATTTTCGCAATGAGATAAATCGGGAATTAAATTGTATGTTCTTTAAGATTGTGATTTTACGAAGTTGAAATACAAGATGTCGATTTTATCGATTTAGTCGCTTCAAAATATAGATTTGGAATATCGATATGTGGCTTAATCGGTGTCATAGTGAAGAAATAACAACATAATCTATTTAAAGCGAGCTAAACTTAGTTTTCCAAAACAAACAAGTAGGAATTATAATGAGGGAATTTATAATGAAGGAGCGTAAATTTTTAAAGCTTTATAAATCAGAAATAGTAATATTTGGAGAGGAATTATTAATAAATGGAAAACCAGTCTTTGATATATGCGCATAATTACTTGTTCCGTCGCCAGGTTGTACCGAACTTCTAAATTTTACTCTGCACTTGTAATTAATTATTCAAGAAAAGCAAGCATCGCTCACTTGGATTTGGTGATCGAAATCGACGAACAAAATAGTTGCGCATCCAGAGCGTCAGCAACGTCATTTGCTCCATTTGTAACGCTGAAAGATTAAGAGTCACTTTCTAACAAATACAAATAAAATATTCTTGTAATAGCTGTTGTCACGGAAAATGTCACATATTTTAATTGACGTTAAAGTTCGTTCAATTTAAATGTTCTCAAATTGTCAATTAAAGGTTACAAAAAGACATGGGACAAAGATGTTACGGAAAATTGAAACCTTTGAAAGAGACCTTGAGGTTCGACATTTTAGATGTTATGTTTCGTTTGCAGGAACAACAGACGTTAAATATTTAAAGAGCAGCTACTATTTTATAGAACACAACATATGATATGTTTTCCTGAAAATGTGGGAAAATTGCACGTTTCAGTTAAATTCGTATCAGTCTTTCAAACAGTAGTAAAGGTTGCTCAAAATTCCCTTTCCGTTAATGGATTCAATTACAATTAAACAAGAATGAGTTGTTTTATACATAGTCCAGTTTGAAAATATTAAATTAAAAACAGTCTAGGGAATTGAAGAGAAATACAATTAATATCAACTGGATAGAAATTTTCTGGTTATTCTTTCTATATTTTCAACTGTCACAGATAGATACCGATTAGAATATGAGGAAAATAATAAAATCTTATCAATTTAATTTCATTAATTTTCTTTTTTTTTCATATATATAATTTTATCCAAACGTGCTTTAAAATTCCAAAGCTCTTAATGCTAGATTAGAATTTTAAGTTTCAAAGTATGAATATATCATTTTGAGCAGAATTTCATAGAAAATTCCTGTTTTCTTAAATTTTATTTTATGTGTTTCACTATATTCTGAAAAAGCGTAAATTTTGTACAGGAAGACACATAGTAGAGATCAAAGTGAAGATAATGCGGCATATATTTGCGATCACAAAGTTACGATCTAGTTACGATCAAAATACAAAAAACAATCTGCTAAAAGAACTATGGTAATAAGTAATATACAATAAATTATAACTACCATTATTGTTTAAATTTTTTCGATGCCACCGAATAAATTATAATTTTTATTGAATGGATGTACATAGTTTAATATAAAGAAGATATTGGTCGCCAAATTTTTAAACAATATTTAACACAAAGTCAAGGTAAACCACAATTTAAGCCAAAGCCAGATTCGCAAAATCATTATTCGATTATAGATGATATATCTATAGATGATTATATCGATTACAGGTGGGTGTCTAATCCCCGTATTGAAAAATAATTCAAACATTCTACGAAAAAATTAATTTTCGAAAACTAAAATTCGTGGGGGTAAAATTCGCATGGGGCGAGTGAGTGTCTTTGCTGTCTCCCCCAACCCCCAATGGGGTAACAAAACAAATAAATTTTGTTTTTTAAAGGCTAATTGCCGCCTTGCAAATTGTGAAGTCCAAGGCTACCGCCCTCCACCTTTTACCCTCCTTAGCTACGCTATTGGTCACATTAGCAATATCTAAAATTGACAAGAAATATATTTCATGGATTTTGTATCACCAACCTTTATTTAGATGTTACTGGAACGACCATCACGTAGCATATGCGGAAACGCAGTTGGTTGTCTAGCAGTGCGTAAAATAAAATTAGGTACAGGTTCAAGGTTTACGGTTCTTTTCAAGTAGTATAATGAACTGTAGTCTGAAATGATATTCTGGACTCTCACAATAATGAAAATATGCCTAACTTCTTAAATTGCCGAAATGCCAAGTTGGTTCATCGTTGTTTGTTGTTTTCATAATATATAATTCACCTTATTTTATTCTTACATATTCTTTTGTAGTTTATTTTTGGCAACAGTGTGTTTAATTGTTTTATAAAATGAAATTATATAGAAGAACATTCTTGGACTGACCGCTGCCAGATTCTCTGTTGCTTTTTTCTAATAGGTATACAGATTTATTCTAATTTTTTTATTTTGAAATAAGTTATGTTTTGGGAGTGTTTTGATTAATTAAGTTTAACGTTTAAGATATTAATAAATGTTATATTTGGATCTATGGGTTTGCTGCAAAATTCTTCAATAATTAACTCCTCAATGGCAAAAATTGAAAAAAAATTATACTATTACATAAAGTAATATCTCTAAATTCAGTGTCAGCATCTTGACTGATCGGTAATCTCAACAAAAGTGATAAAACGTCATTAACTTTTATCACTTTTTAGCGACGGATGCTTTTTCTTTCCATTTTACTTTCTTTGTATGTTTTAAGCGCTTATTTGGTTGGATGTATTTTTATGGCGCAACAACAACGGCCATTCTGCGCCAATCACTGGGCCTGCATACGGTTTGAATACGGTTGATGTACTTGGTTGATGCCGTGATACGGTTCGAAAATGGTGTGAATACGGTTTTGTGTTTTAAGCGGAAGTAAACTGCTTAAGGATTACCGGGAATTTGCGGTATAAAATTCGCTAATTTATGAAAAGGAAGGAGAAAGTTTTTAATTGAACTTCTTACAATTGTTAGTATTCTTAAAACTTCAGTTATTTTAGGTATTTTATATATTATTTAAAATACTTTAGGTATATAAAAAAAAACAATTTTTAGAACAGACACTGTAATTTTCGGAGCAAGAATAGCGGTGCAAGTGATGGAACAGAAATAACACTAGTCAAATTAAACATTGGTTTGACATGAAAAAAATATTAAGTCTTTGGAAATCCGATATAACACTAAAATTGTCAGCTTGGACAATGATATGGGTGCAGAGCATCTGAAAATATAATTAATATCTCGAAAATCCAGTTGTATATACTTGTACTTTTGACAAGGAGATCATTTTTGCTGTTCACTGCACTTTAAGATCAGCCCTATCGGAGTTGATTGTGCTTGGCTGTCTGATCACGAATATTTGATTATCAGTCTGCTGAAGTGATGTGATAATTTTTTATGAATATTTGAAATTTAAATTGACCTTTTTTACGACAGATTTGCTATTTTCTAATCGCACTCTATGTGAGCAAAAACGTGTTTCAAGTTGGTGAGATCGTGAAGGATCATCGTATTTAAAGGACAAAAAAAATATGTCTTAACTAATAAGAAACGTGTAAAAATTATGAAAAATGAACTTTCGGCATTTTAAAGAAATTAAATTATTTATTTATACATACTACACAAATCACAGAAACAGTTAAATGTTTATTATTTTTGAATGTCTGAATTCGATATAAGGATTATCTAAGAAATCATAGGGAAAGATATTGAGGTTCATATAATCGAAGGCCATACTTATTTTCCAGTAAAATACAGAAATTGCAATTAAAATTAAAAACTTTATTCATTTTTTAAAGTACGGACCCAAATCCATTAATTATGAAAATTGAATCAATTATGATTTTTTAGATATTCGCACTATCTTTGAGAAACCGCGCTCTACTGTGCAGTTATTATAATTATAGTAATACATTTTATTATTAATGACTAATATTTTAATTTTTTAGAAAAAATTCTGTAAAACTAAAGTCTTTTTTCTAACTGTGGCTTCATATGAGACTAATATAATCTGCTAATGCCCTCAGTAAAATTATGTATAAAATAAAAATAGGTTATTATATTATATATGGTTGAAAGAGGGGGGTGGGATTTGATTAAAAATTTTAGATTAGTGCAAAATGAAATGAGTGCATAGTAAAAACAATATTAGGGAGAGTTAGATGAATAAGGTTGGATAGTATTAAGGTAAGAGAAAAGATAATTATAAAATAGAATATTTAAACATACACGTATATAAACATACACGTATATAAACATACACGTATATAAACATACACGTATATAAACATACAAATATATATACACACAAGCACATATAAATACGACCTAATATAAGCATGCAGCAGCCTCAGAACCATAGTCAGGGGCCTTTTCTAGGACTACATGCTTGGCGCCTTTTCTGGAGGTATGTTGCAAAATACAAGTAAATCAGATAAGCCAGATGTATTTAGCAATGTGACTATCAACTCAGTTTAAGCCGCGGACCATTTTTCCACTTCAATTGGACTCGCGGACCACTTTGAAAAATTCTCAAGAGTTGGCTTCAAGACCTTAATAAAAAAGGGAGCCGGGTCTTTTTTGGGGGAAATGTGTTTGTAAAATCTTTCTTTGGAAAAAAAAATAATGAAGAGAAAAATCTAATGATAGTCAAATCTCGTTAAGACGAATTACTTTTAATACGAACCGTTTTCTGAAGTTCCATCAGATTGTAAAATACTACAAATATACCATCAATTTCATTTTTATATTTAATTTTAATATTTAATAAATAATTTTTATAAGTGTTTTTATTAATTATTATTTCTTTTTAAATAATGACCCGTCTCGCGGACCATTTGGGACTTCTTCGCGGACTACCAGTAGTCCACGGACCGCCAGTTGGGAACCAACCACTGATTTAGCGAGATAGGCCAAAGCATGTAGTCCTAGAAAAGACCCTTGACGATAGTTCTGGGACTGCATGCTTATATAAAGTCGTATTTATAGGTGTGTGTGTGTGTGTGTGTGTGTGTGTGTGTGTATATTTGTATGTTTATAGTTTATGTACATGTTTGAATATTGCATTTCAATCTTTTCTCTTACCTTAATCCTATCCAAATTTATTCATCTAATTCGCTCTGATTTTTTTTACATGCACTATTCATCTTATATATGTATTTGCTATTTTTCACTATAACTTATCCATTATATAGCAGTGGCTCAATGAGCGCTAGACTTAGATAATTGCACAGTTATTTCTTCTTTATATTTTTCTTTATTGTTCTTTTCTCCAATTCTAAATTTACTATATTTAAAACCTTGCTCTCTCTCTCTCTCTCTCTTTATAAATATCAGTATGCAGAACACGCCAGGAAATGCTTAAGAGGGTAAAAGAATTCTACACAGACCTCTATAAAAGTAACGATCAGCAAAATCTGCCAACAATTGTAGTTACAGAAGAAATGCCGGATGTTTTAGTATCAGAGGTAACAGATGCCGTAAGGTCAATGACAAATTGAAAATCTGCGGGAAAAGATGGCATTTCTGCTGAAATGTTAAAAGCTGGGTGTAAAACGCTTCACAAAATATTGGCAAATCTCTTCTCAAAATGTCTTAAGGAACAAAAAATTCCTAATGCATGGAAAAATGGCGATTTACATAAGAAAGGAGCTCAAAATGATCTTAAAAACTATCGACCAATTAGCCTTCTCCCTGTTATGTACACAGTTTTTTAGCAAAATCACTGCAAATAGAATTTATAGAACATTAAACTATGCCAAACCTCTAGAACAAGTAGAGTTTAAAAGTGGCTATAGTACGATTGACCACATTCAGGTTCTTCAGAGAATAATAGAAAGACACAATGAATACACTTTACCATTATGCATTGCCTTCATCCACTACGAAAAAGCTTTTGACTCAATTTTCAAACCATATATTTTAAATGCACTAGGTAACCAAGGTGTGAACCCAGCTTATGTTAGCTTACTCCAGTCCATATTTTATAAAGCAAAGCGACTATATCTAAAAACAAGCACAAAGTTGAAATTAACCTAGGGAAAGGTATACGACAGGGAGATACAATCTCGCCCATACTCTTTTCAGCTTGCCTTGAGAAAGTTTTTCTTAAATTAGACTAGGATCAAAAAGGCTTAAAAATCAACGGACATATTTAAACCATCTAAGATTCTCCGACGACATCGTATTTTTCGTAAAAGATCCAGAAGAGCTCCAAAGACTCATTGAAGATCTAAGAACGAAAGGAGAAACATCTGGCTTAAAAATCAACTTGAAGAAAAGCATGGTTATGTTTAATAAGTTTATACAAACTAAGAAAATCTTTGTTTCGGAAGAAGAAATACAGCAAGCTGAAAATTATATTTACCTTGGTCAACAAATTACGATGAAAGGCGACATAAATCAAGAGATCGAACGTCGTATCAAGCTTAGCTGGCAAGCATTCTACCGGCTACAAATAATTTTTAAAAAAAAGCTCCCTATTTCTTTACAGAGGAAAGTTTTCGATCAATGCATCCTACCTGTTCTGACTTATGGTTGTGAGACATGGACATCAACTGCCAAAGGTATCCAAAAGTTACGAGTGGTACAAAGGAACATGGAACGGCAGATGCTTGGTATCACGCGAAGAGATCGAAAGACCTGTAGTTGGATAAGAGATCAAACAAAAGTTTGAAATGGAAGTGGGCAGCCCATATTGCTAGAAGAACTGACAACAGATGGACCAAAAACATCCTAGAATGGATCCCGCCAGGTATTGCACGCCAAAGGGAAAAGGCCAAAGACGAGATGGGTGGATGAAATAATTAAATATATTGGGCACAAGTGGCAGCAAAATGCACAAGATCGACTTCGTTGGAAAGATGCAGAGGAGGCCTTTATCCTGCAGTGGATTGACAACGGCTGAAATGATGAAATAATATATATACATGGTGTCACCAAAAAAGATTAAAACTCAACGGTGTTTAGATTCACATATTTTAAAAACGTCACAGAACTACAGAAAATTCGAATTTACTCATTGCCAATTTTTTTGTTCAAATAATATTGCCTTTACTGCAGTAAAACATCATAATTTCAAAGAATTGGTTTCAGCCCTGCTCCCGAGATATAGACCACCAAGTTGTAAAGCATTATGAAGAGAATTTTTGGACAGTGTCTGAAGAAGTTACAAATAGAAAAAAGACCATTATCGAAGGCAATTAAGCCACCATGGTCGAAAATGGGCGAAGTAACATACACAACGATTCTATTATTGCAACTTGTATTCATATTGAGGGGAAGTCTTATTTTTTGGATGGAGTGGAACCATGTGCACATACAAAAAATGCACAATATCATAGAGATGTTCTACAATCAACTATTGCAAAGGCAAAGAATGAATATAATTTTGATGTAAAGGCTGTGGTAACTGATAATACTAGAGTTATGGAGAGAGCAAAGGAACTTCTGTGTGAGAAAGGCAATAGTTTGGTGATGTATAGATGCAGTGCTTGTTATTTAAACCTACTGGGACAGGATATAGCACCAGTTTCTGTGCTAAAGAGCATGTGAGGGTTCAAAGTTTTTCCGCAACCACCTAGTACCTTGCTTAATGCAATTCCTAATTCGCTGAAGCCCCAGTTACCAGGAGATACAAGGTGGAAGAGACAACTGACTTGTATTGAAACCTTTCTGCGCAATAGAGCAGCATATCAAAAATAGTTGAGGAACGTCAAGATGACATAAATAAAGACATAGCCGCTCTTAAAAATTATTTTTATATAAACAGGCTATAGATACATTGCAACAACTGAAACCAGTTGCTGTTTCACTGGACTATTTGCAAAAAGACAACACTACCATTCGTGAAGCCTGTCATACATGGCTCATGTTGTTGAAAGAAGAGTCTTTATAGCCCTGCATTCAAGACGTTACAAAACGAATGATCGTGCCATGAAACCTTTCCATTTCCTGGCTATTGGCTAAATCTGAAATATAAGGGAGAAGGTCTGTCTACCAATCAAAACGAAGTTGCACGTTCATGGCTAGCAAACAAGTATCTCAACAGCATTTCCCTGTTGATTGCATATGAAGTGCCTTTTCCTCCTACCTACTTCACTCCATCTGGAAGAAGTATCGGTCCTGTCACATGATGAGCAGCAGCAGGAAAAATTCTAGAAATAGAAGGGTTTTCGGAAGACTGTACAAAACATTGTTTTCTTACTTTCATGGCCTGCAAGTTCTGCATTGATTAAAAGAATATTTTCCAACTTTAGAGTAATACATTCAAAACTCAGAAATCGTCCAGGCATAAACACAGCAGCTAAACTGGTTATGTGTTATCGGATGTTAAGGGGGCCGATTGCAGTAGATTATTAATATTTCTCTTGTACTACATACTTATTTCCGTAGTGTTTGCAGTTTTTTTTTGTTTTTTGTTTCATTTTCATATTACTTTTCACTTTTTATAGTACAAATGTGATTTTTTTAAAATAAACACAATATTCAATTTAATGCAAATTCTGTTTTTTTAAATGTAACAGATTGGCTGTCATCAGCATATATATATATATATATATATCATATGACTGTATATATGAAAAATCTAACAATAACACGATACATTCTGCATCCATATGTTGGACCTGGTAATATAAAATCAATTAATATAACTGGTGTACATAATTCACTTTTCAATTTTAATGTTTTTACATATGGTTATTTATATTAGTGTTTATTTTTACATAGTTTAACATAAGGAGGTAAGGGGGTTTTGGACATAAGAGTTTTGGACAGGACTGTAAAATCACGGTAAATACCATGGATTTTACTGTAGTGTCCAAAACCTTGCCAACCCTGATGTATATATATATATACTTGAGTCGATAAGACAATCACAAGTATACTGCTAACTGTATCTCAATTAATTTGCATTTAAATTTTCCATATTATACTATTATTATTACCAGGACTTGACAAGCTAGCCAGACAAAAGTCGAACCCACTTTTCTTAACAAGAGAAAATCGGAGCCTTGTAGGAAAATGATATTTATTACATGCCACATGCAAAAATCTAACAACTAATGGCGATCAAGTTTTTTACCATTAAAAAAATAAAAATAGTTGTACTAGTTTTAGGAGAGAGAAATAAAGCAACTAATATTTTCTAAGAATATTTAGCTGGGAATGAAATGTTAATAATTAATAAGAATTTTTGTTTGAGACACACATTCCTTTACATTGCGATTCTTACAAGTTAGAGGATATTTATAATTTACAGCATCCATTCCTACATTTCGTAAAGGATGCATATTTCTCAACACACTCAGAAGTTTAAAACTGACGTATTGTTTCAGAAAGATTTTCGATTGCGAAATAAATAGCCTTGAATATTAATTAATGCATGGTTATTGGAATAAGTGGTTAATTTTAGAAGAAGGATACTGAAGTAAAATATAACTTTTACCTCCTTATAAACATGCATGAGAACGAGACAAATTGTCTTCCAGTTTACTGCTGAATTCCCCTTTGTGGTAAGATTAGAGCCTTTTCAAGAATTTCACGCTTTGAAGTCCCTCGTATTAATTCCTGCAATTAATTAGAAGTTTTGTGAAGTTTGAATGCAACAGCTCCCCTCTCTGAAAGGCTCCTGAGCAGTCCGGAATGCCTAAAGCCGTAGTGGGGTCATTGAACCCAAGAGGAGGATAGAATGTGAGCAGAATGTTAAAGGAAGAAATGAGTTTGTGAGGTATGAGGATTTCTGTTCGGGTTTCTAAGCAGAACGGCCGAGTCAAGTAGATGGACATCTGTAAAAGAACACGTCTATTTGCTTCGTAAATGATGAGCGGCATATTCACTTCTAATATTGCAGTTTGGTAACATCGTTTGATGCATGTAGTTGAACCCCGCTAAACAGAACTCCGTTTAACCAAAGTGCGGATTAACCGACGTGGAATAATGCGCAATCCTTTATTGTTAATTTTAAAATATACTCTTGTTCAGTGTTTCGAGCAAAAAAAGCTTGTATTTGTTGAGAAAATTTCTAGAGCAGCGGGTCTTCAAACGTGGTCCGCGAACCCCTGGGGGTCCGTAAGACCCTATCAAGCGGTCCACCAGACCTTCCCAGTGTTTCACAAAGGGTCAGAAAAATACTAACTTTGCAAGACAAGAGTAGTTACAATTTAATGCTAAGAATAAATTATGAGGGAACGAAAAATTCC
>QLNU02014176.1:137737314-137775312 GCA_006491805.2 Dysdera silvatica
GTGTTGGACCATTTGATGATCCCGAAGGAGTAGGTGAGCACTGGTACCGCATATGCGTTAATTGCTTGCGTGGTGTTCTTCCCGCTCAGTTTCGTCTTCACAATGCTTCTAAGTCGTTCTTGGAATGCTTGCGTGAGCTGGACCTTGACTTTCTTGTTCTCCTGCTGCCGTGTTTGTATTACCCCCAAGTATATGCAGGTTTCGCCTTCGTCCAAAGTCTTCAATAGTCTCGCCTCTTCGAGTTCGATGCCCGGTAAATCTTCTTTGCTATTCTTCTGTATTTTGCACTTATCGAGGCCGAATTCCATTCCTATGTCCTTGGAGAATGTCTCTGTTATACTGATGAGTTGTCGGAGTTGGGTGATTGTTGGCGCGTATAGCTTGATGTCATCTACGTACATGAGGTGGGAGACTTTATGTAGGTTTCTCTTGTCTTTCTTCAGCATGTATCCGTATTTACTTGCGTTCAGCATTTTTTTCAAGGTGTTTAGCGCCAAGCAGAACCACGGGGGGGGGCTTAATGTGTCTCCTTGAAAGATTCCGCGGCGGATGGGGATCTCGGCCGTTTCTATTTTACTATCTGGCGTGTTTAGCTGTAACCGGGTTCTCCATTGTTTCATGCTGCTCTGTAGGAATCGGATGATTGAGGGATGCACTTTGTATATGCTGAGTATTTCAAGGAGCCACGAGTGTGGAAATGGGTCGAAAACTTTTTTGTATTCTACGTATGCAATATTGAGCAATCGTTTCTGTTTTCTTGCTTGTTCCAATATAACCGAGTCGATGGTCAGCTACTCTTTGCTCCCCAAAGTCCTTTTCGGGCATCCTTTTTGTTCTTCGGTCATTAGGTTGTTGCTTTCGCTGTGCCGGTTTATTTTTTCAAAGATGCATCCTGTAAGTGTCTTGTACAGGGTGTTGAGGCACGTGATGGGTCCGTATTTCGCTGGGTTACTGGGTGTTTATATATATATAAATAATTGCGCATTTATATTTCAAATTTCGGACATAGATTCATTCCAGAATTTCAGATTTCAGTTTCAGACTTTATGTTATTTTACTCTTTATTATTTATAAAATAAACAGCAACCACAAAGAATCATTTTACCTGTTGCATTTTTACTATTGTCTCTTGTACTTTAAAATGCAAGTCGATGAATCTGCAGAAGTGATTAACAAGATTATATGGTTTAGTAATTACCTTAATCATGTAGTGGAAGTAATTTACGCATTCCAAAAGGAAGTAATTGAGCTTTTGAAAGCTACTGCTCTATGTGTGGAAAGGGTTATATATTTCCCTGGCCGGGCATCAGGGCAGTACAAAAATCGTAAAGATATTATAACCCTCAGTCATCTCCAAAATGTTTTGGGCTGAATGCTGAGTTTCATTTTTTTTTTTTGCAATTTCACATGGTAAGGGTCTTCTCGTTTATGGACCACTAAAAGACTTTTGTCAAAAGCGGGCCTTCAAAGAATTACTCAAGGTCATATACCGCAATCCTTTTCAAGGCAATCTTTCGATTCTCTTGTGTGTAGGTGGCTGTATCTCATATAGGGGGAATAACAGAGTGAAACCTTCATATTATAAACAATATGTAGAGAGATACTTCTTTGCCAAATTTCAAATAAATAACTGCTCCCCCTTTTGTAATGTGAGTTGCCGAGAAGACCCGTTTTTAAAAATTTTCATAATTTCGAACTCTTGTACATTAAAAGTGGTATGGAAATAACCATGTTTCTTTAGTAACACACTGAGGTAGAGTATTACCATACAACAAATTTACTATTGTTATCTGTTCCCTTTCATTCGGATTTTGTTTCAAAAAATGACAATTTTTTTGGAATATTTCAGTCATTAACCCATTATACAGAATTTCTTTAAACAATAAACTAAATCTGTAAAACTTACTTGCTATAAGTAAGCAAACTACGTAGAATTCAAATTTTTTTGAACTTTTGATTTATCTTCATTGTTTAATACATTGGATTTTGTAAGTACTCAATTTTCGCAAAATCGCACAAAATCGTGTTTTTATGATGCCTGTTGCCAAAACACAAACAGTAAAATAAAATTTACAATCGGATTTTGTCTTCTCTTGCGTATATGTTTCAGCATACAAAGTATGAAAGAAATCAAGAACAGTGAAGCGACCCCCACTTGCTGAAATTATGTGGAATGACCCTATGGTAAATTTATATATGAATTACGTACAAGGGTGATAATGATTGCTCACTGGTAAAATGGCTTGGTTAGAAATGGAGAATAGAAAGCAATGGCTTGTTACGAGGTTCTTTTCCACTTCTGTCAAGCATTAATAATCTATATTTAAACTTAGAATCTAATACTGAGTATATCTCTGTATAATTCGGAAACTTTTTCTCTACGACTAAGATAATTTCAGTAAAATCTATCCCGACTCAGCGTGTATTGAGGCTGTTCACCGATTTCTAAAAACAACATAAGGAAACATTACATTAGGATTCCCCACCATTACAGTCACTTCATTCTGAAACTAGCTTAAGTAAATGAAATAAACGAAGAGAAAAAAAGCATAGAAAAAATTGTTTCGTTCAAATCTAGAATCCAGAGAGAATACGTAGTTACGTCAAATAAAAAAAATGGCGACCGTTTTCTTAGTTTTTATTCCAATCTCTGCTGCGATCCGAGAAATTAAATAGCTTTTTTTTTTCGTATTGCTTAATAAAAACTAAGATCCAATGGAAAGGTATAAAATAGTTTCGAACTGAAACAATTCAGAAATTACAAGATACAGTCTTCAAATCCAAACCAATGTGGGACGCTCTTAAATATTTAAAATATAGCGATCAAAATTTAGACACGTCATTGTTCTTGAAGGTCATGTGGCATGAAGAAATTTCTTTCATATTCAATAGCTGCATCGAGTTTGAAAATATAGGAAAGTATATTTCGGAGAAATATCAATGTCAAATACGGCATCAAAATTATTTTCACTGGAATTGGACCATCCAGTAGTTTCGTGCATATTCGTGCTTATATATTCCTTCTTAATTATAAAATTTGAAACAAAGATGCGTTTGTTAAAAATTTGTATTGTTAAGGGTTTCCATGGTGCGAATTTCTTTATTCACTGTCCAATATTAGGTTACACACTTAGTTTTTGACACGCGTTTCAAACGCGTTTTTTCCTAATTTAAATTTATCAAAGTAGTCATTTTGAAAATGTATATTACAGGCATCACCAATAAATGTCGCTTAGCTTAAAGTTAAAATTTATTTTTTCTCCGATAATTTTTATTTTTTAAATATATTGCGCCCTCTCAGACTCATGAATACACCATCAACTGAATGTTTAAACTTGCTTGTTTAATAATCCATCTTCCTGCATATTTTGTATCGTTTGCTATGTGTTTATACATTTTAAAATAGCCGTATATTTCCAAAGTGACCTGCGATTTTTGTTATTATTCTTGTAGTACTACTCGGTTATGATGCTATCTGGAGTAGAGCAAATTCTAGTTCAAATCCGTCTTACGTATCTGCCTTACAGGGAAGCTAAAAGCTAAAGATTATGGGATTGTTTACAAGATCTCAACCTAGAATATGCAACGCAAATCCGGAATAATCTGTCTTCCACGTGCTTAGAAATACCTTCGCTAGGCTTTTCTGGTATAGTTAAAGGATGAAGCCGTAAGTAATCCCCAAAAATGTAAGTGTGCATGGGTGAGTTTTCTGAACTTAAACTTCCGAAAGTAAACAAATCATGCCAGTGTTTCAAGTAGCGAAATAGGAATGTTCAAGCTTAATATGTAGGGGCGCTTGGAGTAAAGTAACTGGATAAAAATAGAATTATTGTAGTGAATTAAGATTAATGTCTGAAAGTATTATTTAAAGCAGAAATTTATTAGGGTAAATTTTTACTTCAAGTAAACGTGTAAGAGTAAATTATTATTTTTAGTATAAATGTTGCCTAAAAGTATTTTTTCAAGTAAAAATATACTGTTTGAAAATATTGCTTCAAGTAGAAATGAATTAAAGAATTGTTTAAAGTAGAAATATATTAAAGTATTGTTTTAAGTAGAAATGTATTAAAGTATTGCTTCAAGTAGAAATATATTAAAGTATTGTTTAAAGTAGAAATGTATTGAAGTATTATTTCCAGTAGAAGTATTGGAGAAAATGTTATTTCTAGCAAAAATATTTAAATCAATTATCTTCTCTCGTAAGGGGAAATGCGGAAAGGTCTCTGCTAATAATATTAGATATATCTGTAACTGAAAAGATATTATGGCGCTGAGGCGGTAGACCTGAACGGCAGTTTCGATTTTGAGCACCTTTTGAACACTAAAATGGAGTTCAAACAGTGGGAAATATTCCTATTTACGTTTTTCGTGCGAAGCTTCAAGGGTGTGTATAATAAATTCCTTATCCGAAAAAATTACGAAAAGGAAAGGTAAATTGACAATCCAATTTCAATCACATTTTGGCTTACATGCTATTTTATCGCAGTGATCTCTTTTCGTTTGGCGCAGTATAGCCCAGATGCTCTTGCGCCACAAACAAAAAATAATGGGCTTTGTCCAAGTGTTCCAAGCCATCGTCGATATTTTCTTGGGATATTAGAGAGAGAGAGGGTTTTGAAGTTGATGTGCTGTAATTTTGCCACTTCCTATAGTATTCAGGTGACTTTATAGATTTGATGGGATTGCTCTCCTCATACTGTTACTGTAAGAATGCAATTATTATTTACTTCGGTGCCAAGGGTGTTACTTTACCCGCAAAGAAAAAAGATTGTCCATGCTTATATTTAAGTTTGTGCTGTTTTAAAGTCAAGACGAAGGGGTTAATATAGGCTATTCTTTCAGTTTTGACGAACTGTGTTCCCTATTTAGAGGTTAAATCACATTTTTTGTTTACACTCTGGGCTCACTCAATAGAAACACCGTGTTCAATTCTCAGGCTTCTTTAACTGTTGCCACTTAGAAACGCAAGAAAAGCAAACTTAAAATAAGTTCAATTTCTAAAATTGGCAAAATGCCAAATTGTTTCCCTATGTATGATGCTTTCCAAATATGTATAATTTTACTTTCCGTATCTGGCAACAAATATATCACATAAATATTATTTCTGTTTTTATATTTGGCAACGTCATGTGTAAACGTTTTCCAAATTCTAAAATCAACTCAGTTTTCCGTTTGGCACGGAAATAATCGCACGTCGTTCTCTGAGGCCCGCCAAAAATGCGTACTAAATTTTTATCTGCGTATTCGAATTTATTTTCTGGCATGTATATTAGTGGATTATTCTAAATATTTAAAATATTATTTCAACTGAACCATATTACTGCATTTCCTCGATACTTATATTCCCGCAAAGATAAATGGAACTGAAGTCTCAGTGATGGTCGTAAAACCGCTTTTCACGTCTGTATTTTAGTGAATACATTAATATTGATCTTGTTTGCATAGGAGTTGTAAATGAACTTAATTAGTTTATTCTGAATTTTGTCAGTTTTTTACATTATGAGGCAAAAACGGTAGTCTGAAGTTATATCGAATATTTATAATATAATGTTTTATTAATGCAAATTAGCGTTTTATTCTTGATGTAGAAAAACTGTTTATCTATTGAAAATGTTCAATTCGGGAAAATAAATAAACTAAAATTATTTGTAAAAAGAAATAGACAAAATGTTATTATTTTTAATTAAATGACATTATGAGCGACTGCACAAAGACTCTACCTCCAAAACATTTTTTTTTTAATTTTTGCCTGCGAGATTGTTAGGAATTTCTTCATAAGTGTTATGTTATGGAAATTTTACGTTTCCAAATTTATAAATTAAAAATACGAAACAAAAAGTTCTAATAGAATTCTGAAAATTCTTTGGCCATATTTAATTTCGAGAGGTCGTTTAATAATCACTGCAACTATTCCTCCATAATTGCCATTTTTACACTGAAAGTTGAAATGAATGTCACGACAAAATAATAATTCTACTAAAAAAAATCTTTAACGCGAATGCAAATTAAATACGTGTTTGCAGATCTAAAGCAAAAAGAATAAAGATTTTCTTTGAGAATTAATACGGATGCACTGTATCAGAAAATGTAATTATTGGAACTTTGACAAATCCAATCATATGCTTCCTCTCCTGGACAAATAATGCCGGAATGGAATATCTTTTTCCATATTTTTTGCAGCAAATGCTTAAAATAATTTCCGAGTTCTTGAGATTTATTTCTTTTTTCCCGGGAATTATTCGGAACCAAGGCAGAGAGAAGCCGAACATCTCCTGTTTTGCCAGGCTAACGATAAATAAGTCCTGGAGTTGAAAAATATGTCTCCTGGAAAGAAAAGAAATAATTAAATATCCCTGCTCGTAATTCTTTGAATAGCGATATATATTTTTCAAAGGAATAGATGTATTTCAACGATTTTCGTGATCGAATGCAAGGTTTCCAATAAAACCAGATGGTCCAAATCCATTTTTTTATAATCCATTTTCGAATTGAACTGCGTTTGTTGAATCTTATATCGGAAAAACAGATCGATAGCAGCAACATTAGTTTTTCTTACGATTGTTGTATAAATAAAAATAAGGATAACATATTATATAATAAAATATTGGATTAATTGTGCAAATGTGAGCGTTCTAATACAATCTTGCCATAATCACTGAACAGATTCAGAAATGGTTTGACCCAGCTGTTGGGTCTCGTATATTATCGCATGTAATTATTGTATATCGTATGCATGTAAATACCAATTTGCACAAATGTAGTTTGCTGCTGACAAAGGAAACCTCCGAAATAGTAATCGCACCTCAAACTTACATCACACCTCAGGACTTATATAATAGTATGAGAGGTCCATATATGTAATGAATAAGACTGAAAGAATGTTTCTGTAAGACTCAATTTCTGATATTTTAGGAATTTTCAAAAATTTCGTAATTACAATAAAACGCGACTTTGCGTTTAATTGCTAAGCAGTAAGATGAAGTTTTCAGCTAGGGTAGGTTTTCCCTTCATCTGGATCGCTTAGCGAAAAATCACAGCAAGTTTTCTACTGAGCAAACTCTAAATAAAGTAGCTCCCCATGCGTGTTCTAATACTCCCCTTTTATCCTAGCCATGCAATATTCTTAATTGGTTCTTCTTATTATTTCGCACAGAAAATTATCAATAAGAATACATTTTATTTCACTTCTCCGCTGTTAAAAAACAAAATATAATTTTTCCACCCGGTGCAGTCGCAAATTCGCAGATACTTTTTATTGACCCTAGGTGAATTCTAACGTAAAAGAAATTCATAACATAAATTTAACGTACCATATATTCTGATTACTCATGAAACCGATGACTAAAAAAAATGCATAAAACATAAATTTATATCACAGTGTGTACACTTTAAAAAATGAAATTCTTTGCATTCATTAAAACCACATTCTTTGTGGTCGACGTGAAATGATAGAGATAAAATTTTATCAAATGACTCAATAGGAACGTCCGTGTAATTTTAAGCACACCAAGAGAACACTAACATAAGCTTATATTTCTTGAATTTTTATTTCTGAATTTGATTATAAACTAATGAATGCATTTTTATTATTTCGTTGCGATCAGTTAATTTTATTAGAATTTCATTTACAATGACATGACTTCTAATTTTTAAAAATGAATTGTAATGATGTAAAAAATAAACATCTAAATATTGAATGAGAGCTCTTGCACATGGAGGTATGTGAAGTTTCGTCCAATGATCTGGTAGACTACTATACATAGACGGATCAGTTTATCCAGTGCAAGTATCTAAAACAACGCAAGAGGGGAGATTTAAAATGGGAATAAGGCAATATGGAAGCTATTCTTTCATAACTGTTTTAGTGATTTTGCTAAATTTTGTGCATGTTGTGTAAGCGGCGTGAAATATTTGACTTCATACTTTTGACCCAACTTCCTTTAGGTTTCTAGCAATTATATCAACATTTTGTCTTTCAATTCTCCATCCATCGATAATAAGTGTACAATAGTATAGAAACGTATAACTGAAAACGTTGACAGAACTAAAGCTTCTGTTCTTTTTTCACCTTTAAAAGATAATATTCTCTGTTTTGGTACAGAGTGGTCGAATATGCTCCGATCAGCCTAAATATTTGACTGCTCTGGCAACAAGCAAATACATCACGGGATGCTAAAACAAATTCAATAGAGCTTTTCACAAGATCTTCGTTATTTCATTATTAGCTATTGTTGTATATTTTGTAACTTTGCGAGAGGTACTACCCTTATTTTTTATTTTGTCGATAAAATTTCTCGAAATTTTAAGTTTCGTAAAATTAAAATCTTTGCATTTTGATAAGCCCATCTTTTTAAGCCTGCCATGAACTGCTATACGGTTACTTCTGGAGTAATGAAATTTTTTAACTCTGCACGTTAAATTATATTTATCTTTGTGGTACCTAATTGAGCAATATATTTTTTAAAATGACATATTGCTTTATATATAGTCAATTGCTTTTCGATAACGTTTTCGAATTTATTGAAGTTCCTTTCTTTTACAAGAACTGTGAAAATTCACACTTTTTTTTCACTTCTTGCAAACTGCAAGTCTTTTGACAAGTTTAATTGTTAGAACTATTTTCATCGGATTTTTCGTCATCAGAAGTAAAGTTTTAAAAGTTATCATCATCAGAAATACAATCGAAATTGATATTGTTTCTTATTAAGGTAACAGTTTTTTCATATTAGCTGATGATGTGGCAACAAAAGATGTTAAATTACTCGTAAAGAAAAGAATGATTTTCCGGCGCCTGGTGGGACCCGAACTCACGACCTCCTGATTGCCGGTCAGGTGCTGTACCTACTAAGCTGATACTGGTATTGTTTCTTGCATCGCTATTTTGAAAATCTAACGCTATTTCCCCTTTAATAAATGAACTGTTCAAAAATATTTCTTCAAATTTAGATAATAATTACTTACCTTCATTTAATTGTTCATCTGTTATCGCGAATGAAATGTCCAGTGCTTTTTAATAGCTAAGTTTAAAATAGATTGCCAAATACTGATAAAATTTTGCATATTTAAATACTTATATATTGTATCATTATTTCATTAATTATTGCATTACATTGCCCAATAGTTAAATAAGGAAAATAAAGGTCATCAATTGAATTATTGCAGAAATGCAGATAATAAATACTCGGGAATCTATATTTTGATTTAATATTTCGACTATCAAGACGAACAGTTGACCACATGAGAGACACATGACTTTTGACCACATGACCACGGAGAGTAAAATACTCTACGAAGAAAAGTCAAATTAACAACTCTAAACGCTCAAGCGATAATTGTTAAAAGTTTAAATTTAAAAAAGTTCTAAAGCAGGACGGTTATCATGCTTGCCCTATTTTACTAAATACTTTGCAAATGATGAGAGCTCGTCCTCCTCATTCGCAAAACGAAATCTTCAAATCAATTTACTTCGACAAAACAAAAACAAATAAATGACTTCAAAAATCTTAATTATTTCAAAATGACTCCAGGCTTTAAAAAATAGTGCAGACTCAATTAAATGATTTATTAATTCCATTCCGCCTAAAACCATGGGAATAAAATGGAAAAATGCTTCAATATTTTATTAAAAACTAAGATTGTGATTTAAAACGAGAAGATTTTCTCAAAATTAATTTATGTACGAAAGCTACTCTAAAGCACAAAATACAAAATTCTTTTAAGAAAGTAAAGTCTGTTATGATAACATGGAGATTACACCTAGGTAAAAAACAACTGCAGATAATCTGCAAAAAAAAACCCCTGCAAAAAATCTGAAGGTATTTGTCTCATTTTTTTCTGCAGATAATCTGCAGATTACCTGTAGAAAAAAATGCTCCAAATACCTTCAGGTTTTTTACAGATGAAGTGCATCTGCAGATTATCTGTAGAAAAAAATGGACCACGTACATTCAGATTTTCTGCAGATGAAGTGCATCTGCAAACTATCTGTAGAAAAAAATGGGCCAAATACCTTCAGATTTTCTGCAGATGAAGTGCATTTGCAGACTATCTGTAGAAAAAATGGGCCAAATATCTTCAGATTTCTGCAGTGCTTTTCCTTTTTACATGGGAAACTGTATGTTAAGAAATTTATTCATTAATGTTATATACATATATGTTAGTTTACCAAGATATTTAATATTATTGAATATATTAATAAAATACTTCAAAACATCGGTGCATTTTAAGCTGCCCTTTAACTTTCAGACCGCCCCTGTAACAAGAGTCTAGCTACAGGCCTGGATTATATATTAGTGTAGTGAATGCAAGTTGTTTTCACTTACTTTTATGTAACGTACATGCGTTACAATGGATTGTATTATGTCTGAACGATTGACGTTGTCTTTTTTTGTGGAATTACGATTGAAAATGAAAAATATTCTAGAGTAGATTATAGACGAAGAATTAATGTTGTCTGGATATGGGTGTGCGATGAAATCGTGAGTTAGGCAGCGTTTGAATGACGATTTTCAATGCTGTTACTGGAATGTGCATGACAGGAGAGGAAGAAAGGAAGAGAGGGGGAAAGAAAGGACGGGATAGAGAGACGAAGAAGGAAGGGAGAGGGAAAGGAAGGAAAGGAAAAAGAAAGGTATGAGAAAGCAGAAAAAGGGAAATGAACAGGAGACGGAGGAAGGAAGGAAGGAAAGAGAGAGGTGGAGAAGGGAGAAGGGATGAAGGGGGGAAAGAAAGGCGAAACAGCAAGGAGCCGGGGAAGGGAGGGGGCAGGAAGAGGGAGCAGAGGAAAGGTAAGAAGGGGAAACGAGAGAAAGAAAAAGGAAGTAGAGTTTATATGACAGCACCAGCATAAAAACAGACCAGAAAATTTGTTTCCCGCCACAAAAACCACACACATTCGCCAAGAAAAGAGCAAAAGACGTGTAATAAAGGTTTGTACCTCCTTTTTTCAACTTCGCTGAATCGAGACATCCATGTTGTTAACATGACGTAAACAACATGGTGGCAAGTCAGTGTCACTGTTGCCATGCATTTTGGAAATACTTCGCACTAAAAATGCTGGGGGACATGTTCTGTACTAGCGCCGAACGTTCAATACCAGCGAAAAAGATTCCAGTGCTGATTGGCCACAGATAAAAATGCTTCAACCATTTTCACATTGATATCGAATTGCTTCGATGAACTAGAATGGTGGCTTGAAATTGTTGTTTGCAAATGATGTTAATAGGTTAGGCAAACAACAGTTAATTTGCTGCAATATCCGTATAGTTTATCACTGTTCACAGTGAGATTTACTGCACCACATTCAGGTCAAGCAAGATCCCTCAACTGTTGACTCCACATATTATTGCTGATTATAGTAAATGTAGCATTATTATCAATTAAATTGCAACTACCAACATCTGAAATGGCACTGATCTTCTTACAACTTGTGCTAGGTGTCGATTCTGTTTTCACATAATGATCAATGGAACTTGAACTGCAATCAATAGCTTTTCGGATTTTGAAGCATGGAATCTCCTATTTTTGCTATGCATATTTCGCTTCTTAAACGATCAGCCAACATGAGTGAAGAAAAGCTAATTATACGTAAATATTAGCAAAATAAGTGAAATAAATTCATTCGATAGCTGGCATAAACATAATAAAAAATACACGTGCTATTTCAATGTTTACGCTTTGCTTTCATGAAAAGTTACGGTTAAAACTCTCTGTTGCCATATTATAATAATAAATAATCTATAACAATTATTTAAAAAAAAGTGCGTAACAGGTATTGTAAAACAAAATTTGAAAACACTCGACATTCAACGGCCCCTCTGGCCCAATCATTATTTTTGAGAGTGCTATAATGACTCAAAACATAATCGGATGTTAAAGCGGACGGATTCTCGGTTAAGTAAAAAGAATGGGCTACCGGAATATCCCAAAATCCAAATTTCGCTTTTTTTCGAATTTTATCACTTTATAGTCTCTACCATCCCCTTAACCACAGACAGTTTGTTCATATGTACGATATATATTTAAAAAAAAAATTATATATAGATAATCTCACCAATAAAGTTTTGAAAATACGTTTGCAAAATCCAATCTTTCATATATTTTAATAATTTATTAAAATATAACAAAAACTTCTGGTTAAATTGTATAATTTTGTCTACTCCTCTAAGCATATGATAAAAAATTCAACACATTTTGGATAAAAAGTGTTGTAGAAAATATACGATCTTTGTTTGTAAAACCAGTACTTTAGAAATTTACATTTTATACTTTTCACTCATCTATATTCCTGCTCCATACGCTAGATCATTTAAATTATAGTGAATTAAGTTTTCTTATTTTTCATGATTGCCTTCTGCGCTGCTGAAGAGTTAATTTATTCAACTCTTTCAGCACCTCCAATGCAAAGCCTTTCTTTGTCATAGCAAGCATTAATGAATTATGTATATTGTTTTAAAATGACTTTAAACTTCCTGAAACAATCTACATAATTTGTATAATCTGGTTATAACCGGATTATGCAAATGGCGCTGTAATTTTGAAACTTGCATGCAGAGATTGATCAGTCGTCATACATGAAATTAAAAGAAAAATATCTTTAAATTTCATTTCAAAGTGTTCCGTGTGGTACGCATAGGCGTACGCAGAAAGTTCTTAAGGGGGCGTTATGAGCGTTTACAGAGCTGCAACTCACATATTCCTATGTTAAATATACAAAATTTCATTGCAATGGGGGGTTACAACCCCCATCAACACCCCCTGCGTACGCTAATAGTGGTACCCATCGATATGTATAGTAACTGTATAGACAACTGGAAATAGATGGTATCAGAGAAAAATGCAACCTTCAACACTGGACGCGTTGCCAATCATTCACTGGACCTCCGATTAAGTCCATGTCCATAGAGCACCATGTTAATTGAAATTGGATTTCTTGGGAATGTAACCGGTTCCAATGAGAAACTTATTTCGCTTTTATTAAATTGTAAACGTGACAATCTGTTGCGTAGTCTTCGGCTGTAAAAGTAGCTTAAAAATCATTATATAGCATCTTTTTCTAAAATTATAAATTAGTGTATTTTTATAAAATTTCCATTAGCATATTTTTCTAAAATCATTAGCAAATTTATAAAATTAAGTAATTTATACAATTAGTAACATATAAAATAATTACCAGCATACCATTTATATAATTAACACATTCGTAAAATAATTATTAGCATATTTATATAATTAATATATTTATAAAATTAGCATATTTATAAAAGAAAAATATTTATAAAATAATTATTAGCATATTTGCATAATTAATGTATGTGTAAAATGCAGTAAAACATCTCTTAACGACCACCTTTAAATACCGCCTTTTCACGGAACCGACGGTGGTCACCTTAGGGAGGTTATACTGTGATTATTAGCATATTCATATGATTACAGTAAAATCTACCGAAAATCGTCGGTTCCTGAAAAAAGTGGTCGATCGGAGAGACGATCTTTGAAAGGAGGTAAATTTACAAATTCAATCCTTAGAAATTGAGAAGTTTTTAATTCTACAGATATTTTGTAGATAAATGAAATATTTTATTGTGTCCTAAGAAACAGCATATATTTTGTAAAACTATCTGAAGATAAAGTGCAGAAAAATTTACATCTGCAGTTCATCTGCAGATAACTTACTTATGGTGTTAAAACAAACAAGACATTTTCTTTAAAACGATCTGAAACGATCTCAGAGGAAAAAATAACACCAGACAACGATAACTGAAGGAAATCTAAATAAACAAGTTTTTCTTCAGAAAATCTGCAGTTTTTTTAGCTGCGTAAACTCACACACACCTATATATATATATATGGTTGGCGCAATAAGTGAGAAAATCACCAACATTGTATAAGAACTTGCTATTTCGCCAAGCAATCCAAATAAAAGGAAAACGACACCTAACTGAGGACCTCATCTTACGGCTTTGAAATTAAGCACAAAGCTGCATTTTAGTGAATAGAAAATTTTAAAAATTCATAAAATATCAGAAATTGAATCTTATAGAAAAATTCTTTCGATCTTCTTGATTATTCATGTGGCTCTCTCATACTATTTCAGTCTGATTTGAGGAGCGACAGCCACTTTTAAGGTTTCCCTTGTGAGCATTGATGCAAAAAATTAATCATCAAGTGCTGAATATCTTATCAGCCACGACTAATTCAAGACAATTTAATTAGTTTGTTGGTTTCCAATGGCGTAAAAATAGCCTGGAATCTGCTTCGGCAGAGCATGCAATTTCCTAAAGTGGCCCAACTACTATCGCTATGGAAACCGAAAGGAGGATTGCAAATCAGTAACAAAAAAAAAAGCATTATGGGTTGATGCCACAATAAATTTTAAGTATGATAATCTTAAAAACCTACTGGGTGTTAAACCCATAATTTTCACAAAGATAATTAATGCGTTAATGCTACACCAAGTGCTTTCCTAGAGGCTTTGTAAACCACTATAACTTTCAAGCACCTTTCGGCTCTATTTCCTCTGTATTTGACCTATACCGGTTTCGGGCTGTGTGTATTTGTACATGTGAGCGTGAAGTTTCAAAAACAACTAAAAAAATTCTATATAAATTATTTTTCACTATCATATTAAAGTTAAAGCAATTACATAAGTTGCTCAAATAAAATTATATTTTAAATAGAACCTAAAGGTTATTTATTTATTATTTTTTTTTATTCATTCATTTATTTATATAAATCGAACACTACGCAGATTAAATCAAACAACAATATAAATCAACGTTTATTGGCTAATGGTATCACTACGCCAATAAACGTTGATTTATATTGTTGTTTGACCTAAAGGTTTGCTGTGAAAAACAATATAGCACGATTGGACAAATGCAACAGTTCAGTATTGCCTCTGTGTGCCAAATCCTCAGTTATATCGGTAAAATTATTGCTCTGTTTATTGCTGCTTTTAATATGTGAATAGCTCACAGAGAGAGCAGCGGGAAAAATAAAAAGATACGGTTTTTTGAACAATAAAGAGTGGTACCGTATAAAATGGCAGAAATCACACGCCCACGAGGATTAAAAATGAAAGGAAAAAAATCAGTGCTTTCAGAAATTTCAGCCCCTGCGTATGGTAGCACATATTAGAATTCTGCGGAGTTAAAAATGTTGGAAAATAAAATGGACCCCTTCATCCCTAAGATTGCTTCTTAATTTAATCTTCAGCCAAAATTCCTCAGCGATCTTCCAATTCAATATGAGAGTTACAAAATTGGCAACATAATTAAAAAGTTAAGCAAGCGTTAGCTGCGTTTCTATTTAACAGTTGGTGAAGAATCAGGACACGTACATATATGTGTTGCTGGATTGTAAATCAACCTGGAACATCGTAATCTTTTCCCACTCTTTCTATCACTCATCAGACGTTGGAACATCAGTATGGGCGATCTTGAAACAGCATGGTCTTAAAGCGTTTAGTTGCCTGCGAAGAATCTGGGTTTGTGTCCAGCGCATGCATTTTTTCTTCCATTAACCTGTGGTGGGTGTATTGATTGTGCGTAGGTAAAAATAATATTGATAATGGCGGAAAACACCCACACATAAATACAGGATAAACATAAAATACGAAAACAAAATTATGGAGTTTTAGTTTACAAAGATGCACTTACGAGGGAACCTTGCGGACTGCCAGGGCTCAATTTTTCTGAATTTTGGTTTATAGGCCAATATGACCGAGTAGATGAAAGATCCAAAATCAAATTTGGCCCAGTAGACATGGGGGTCCTAGATACGGTCCACGGAAAATAGAGCTCACCCTACGATAATACTTCGCAGTAAAGTATCATAATTCGATAGGTGATTTGTTGCATGGATTGGCTAATTATTAGTAATATCAAATGAACTGAAAGAGTTTTACTGTGAGTTACTTTTATTCATGTCAGAAGTTTAGCTTTCTACGTCTTGTAGAAGTGAAGTCCTGGCGCATCGGAAAAGCTGAGGTTCCTTTGCAAATAATTTTAGAGGCACTTTCCAAAATCAATTAAAATTATTTACCACTGCAGTATTTACATATGAAAATGATTTGAATTATACACATGGAGTATTCATGTATGAAAATGAAGTTATGTAGATATGAAAAACATTGTGGGCTCCTTAGCTGAGGGGATTGCCAGAGTTATGACTTCCTCCTTGAATGTGATAAACAAACATAAAGACTTTTAATGGAAATTAAAGTCAATGAAAAATGAGAAAGCATAATAACTTTGAGCAATGACTGCAACAAATGAATGAACTGACATCACAGTCCATTTCGTGACACACTTGGTCCGTGAAATTAAAACAAATTTCTTGCACATTGAAGAATTTTTCAGGCTTTGGTATCGGGTACATTGATTTCCACCAAGCATAGATTATCATATTTCGGAATTTTGGGGAAGACAGCTGATTGTGAATGAGCGAATGCAATTTTGTGATGTTATGACTTTCTGATAAGATTATATGCTCATAATAATGCAAAAGTCAAAATCGCGTTAAGCATTCAGCGAAACACTTCTATTGAAGAATAAATATGTTGCATGGCTGAGTGTCGCTCTAGGTGGAATAATCCTCAATTTCCATTGACTGGAGGACTGGCTTGACTAAATGCATTATCAAATATATTTTCGCCCATTTGACCTGTCCACGAATCCATAATTAATAGAAATTTTGATGTTACGTTCGGTTTGAGTACTTCGCTGAGGAACATCTTATATATTTCGGTAGAGGACTTGCCACTTTTGGAATATTCCAGAATAACATTAGGGGTCTAATAACCTTTCCTGTACGAGTGAACCGAAGACACATTTTGATCCTTGATGGATGAGCAGAAATTGCAGCAATAATTGTCCAGCAGTCGAAATGTTAGGTTGAATTGTTATGAAGTCAGATACGTGAGAAGATTGAATGGTACTCGGAGCGCATTCCTCCTCCCCCTTTAATCAACAGATTGCTCGTAGATGTCAATTCTTTAGGGAATCCGCTCTGGTCAATGCTTAAAATCTCATTAAAAGAATAATTCTTCATTGCATTTGTAACCATGAGAGTAAATTCTACAGCTTTATTTTCCAAAACCGTTTTGTTCATAATACGTTCTTGCGTAACGAACTTGGTAATTCTTCTACTTGTTATGCCACGCTCTTTTATTAAAATTTTAATAGAAAAGCATCACTTGCGCTAAAGTTTGTGAGATTTTCTCTCATTGCAATGCTCAGAAACCATAACTTTAAATCGGAATCGTGAACTGTTAATAAAGCATATTCCCGGCATTTTTAAACTTCTCAAATATTTCGTCTTTCATCCGTAACAGTTTTTCACATCATTTACCCTGGGAAGCAACGTATGAGGGCTATTTTTTAAGCAAAGTCCGTTTTGCAATAAAAACGAAGTAAGTTGACTTTTTCAAAAAAACATTCATATTCTGAATTTACTTAAAATTCTTTATTTTTCTACATAATTTCCTTGCCGATTGAAACATTTATCATTTACATATACATTATAATTACATACATTATAAATACTTACCTGTTTTTAGACACCGTTATCGTAGAACTCTGCCGCCTGTGATGATAGCCAGTTGCTCAACGTCGTTTTCAATCTTCATCAGTGTCTAAATACTCGCAGCCCGGGAAGGTCTTCGGATGGGCGAAGAGATGATAGTCGCTAGGCGCGAGGTCTGGACTGTATGACGGATGTTCGAATCATCACCTTCCTCATTGTAGAGGGTCAAACATGTTAGAGAACTTGTCAATCTTTTCTTTTTGTGTTCCTCGCTCAGCAGTTTAGTAACCCATTGACAGCACAATTTCTTGTACTCTAAGTTCTCAGATACAATTTCAAACAAAACTGATCTTAAAATTTGTTTTAATTCCGATGACATCTTAGAAATTGTGAATCTCCTGTTTGTGTGAATTTGGGTATCAACTGCCTGCTGCACTAAATCGTCAGTGATTACAGATGGCCCACGAGAGCGTAATGTGTCATGGATATTTTCCGAACTTCCTTGAGCAATCTTACCCATTTGCGCACTTTAGAATCACTCATTGCGTTGTCGCCGTAAACATCGAATATCTGTTGATGAATATCGACAGATTTCATGTTCCTTGTTGTAGAGAATCGGCTAACTGATCGTATTTCGCAGTTGGCGGGGCTCTCGGTTTCCTTAAACATTTTAACGAAGCGTACAAAGCGTACAGACTGACGGCGTGAATAGAAAAGCTGTCAGATTCTGCTCAAAGAATGCCGGGAACCTGCGCAAGGACAATTTCTCATGCGCACGTGGAATTTCAAACGATATTCCCAAACGGACCTTACTTAAAAAGTAACCTTCGTATTCTCGAAAGCGATAAATTTGTCAACTTGAAAGCATGTTGTCTTTAAAGCGATGCTGTATGCTTTTCACCTAATGTAGTTTTTCTGACCCATTCCATGAAAATGCATCTACTACTTTCATGTTTTCTAATATGTAAGTTAAGTATGAAGAATAATTAGTCGATTCAGCCCATTTATCATCATTTATTTCATTATCCTATATTGCTTCATACTTCATTTTATTTCAACAAATATCAAATACATTCTCTTTACTCATTTCGTATGTTAACCCGTTTATCAAAATTTCAGTAAATGTAAATATTTCTTTCGTAATATATCTTTTCCATTATCGGATATAAAATCAGCTTGTTTCCTGTATTTTGCACAAACGATGTAAAAAAAAAGGATTTTGCTATAGATTGAGCTATAAGTATTTAGGTTAATTCAATAATTTGCCAAAAAAAATTATTCAAATACACTGTGAAAGAAATTTATTACACCTTTTGTTTTGGCGAAGCATTCATGGTACGTGTGCATATGTCTATGGTAAGTTGAAGACTGATTTGATTTTAGAATTCGGAAAACAATTATACACGTACTGTTGCCAAATATAAAAAGTAAAAATATAATTATACAAAATATATGTTGCCAGATGCGGAAAGTGGAATTATGTACATTTAGAAAGCATTATGTAAAAGGAAACGAGATTGCATTTTGCAAATTTTAGAAATTAGACATATTAAGTTTCCTTTAATTGCGTTTCTAAGTGGCAACAATTAGAAAAAGCCTGCAAAACGAACTAGAATTTCTATTGTGGAAGCCCACAACGACTTGAAATTGCACTTTCTTAGAAAAAATTAAAAAGGTCAAAGGTGATGAAAGCACAGGCAAGTGAGAACTGATATTGATTTTAAAATTGACGAATTGCGCCTAATTTATGCAAGACTGATTTACGCGCAAAAGCCTGCTTTTTCGCTTTTTCGATAAAAATTATTTCGCACTTTGGCAGTTTTTAAGTTGAAAATTTCAAACACTTTTCACTTTTCCATCAGCATACGTAACGTATAATTATTTCAGGCCCAACTAAACCGAATATTATAAATATGTGTTATATTGTGTTCATATTTATTAATTTTTCTGCGGAAACTTTTGGCGCTGAGCGTTTGCCAAGTACGCCAAAACAGTGTTTTCACCTGTCATGTAGCAAAGCACACAAACGTAAAATGATGCTTCGCTGAGAAATGTCATCTTAGGGTGAGCTCTATTTTCAGTGGGCCGTAGCTCGACCCCCAGGTCGAGTGGGCTAAATTTGATTTTGGATCTTTCATCTACTCGGTCATATTGGAGTAACCAAAATTCAGGAAAATTTAGTTCTGAGAGTCCGTAAGTTTCCCCTTGTTAAAATTCCAATAGCCTACTTACAAAATGAGGAAAAGGAAAGAATAGACCTACTAATCGATTGATAATTAACAGTCATATAATAAATGACTCGAATTGAATTTATTAAGAACCACTTTTGGAGACATTTGTATTAAAATGAGTAATTGCCACGAATTTCGATTATAAGTTACTGTGGTTAAAAATTATTTTAATGCTGTTTTTTTCTGTATTAATGTTAAACTGCTATTATAAAATTTTAAATGAATTATAAAATTTAAAATCAAATATTAAAGTCTATAATTATCATTCGTTGAAGTCACTTGCTTATTCAGCTAAACAAGAACGAATAACTACCCGACCAAAAATAGAATATTTTTGCATGGAGGGTTGAGTGGGGGATATAAGAGAAGGGGTATTCATAAGAAGTGCATTACATATGCGTGATCTTTAGTAAAGAGTGAGGGGTGTTGAAATATGTGGAAATAGCCTGATGGCCGAATTTATTGTTTGGGTGAATTGTTATATTGAATCAGTCTGAGGTCCTCAAGCCTGTTATATACATCATAGATATTTACTTAGGACCTTTCTTTGTGTGGTCATGTATTGTCACAACGACTGTTCCAAGAAGAATAAATAAAGTATTATTAATTAATAAATAAAAAGCCTAATCAAGGGGAACAGAAAAGAAAAAAAAGTTTGGGACCTCTGAAATGGACTGGAAATATTCAGATGGCTCAGTGATCTGTAGAGTATGACATAGGTATAATCTGGCTGGGGTCAGGAGGGCGCATACCCCCAATTTTTTTTAGAAGAGATAGGCAAAATCGCACTTTTTCCATCCAATATATTTTGTCCCCAGTTTACGATATATGCAACTCTCCATCTATACTTATGGGGTCTAACGCAGGAGGATTCAAATTCGTTTTATTGCAATTTTCCATTTTATTATTTTGTGAAATTTGGACACCTCATAATCTATTCTTCCCTTCTCAAGATTAATGATAATATTTCGTTTTTAAAATTATTCATTTTGTGGATTTAAATGTATTCTCTTTTTAAAAATGCTATCATGCGATGTGTTTTGAAGTTAAATATGCCGAGCTGGTTAATTTTTGAGTGCATTCCTTATTTGAAAACAAAAATCACATGGGGGTGCTATTTTTAGTAATTGAATTTGCATTTATATAAATGCGATTTCACTTGCATCATCTCTTTGAAATATATACACCCACAGTTGAATGAGTTAGACTAAACCTATAGACATAATAATACCCTTACATTACAAAATCCCATTTCAGCTATTTTTCATTTTTAGAGGACACCAAGATGTCCTACAAATACACCAGAAAATCTACGCAACAATCGTGGGATACGGAAGCGATGCAACATGTTATAGAAGCTGCAAGAATAAACGAGTTGCCATGCCGTTTGCTTCCCCATTGCAGCCATAAGTTTCAACAACCAGATGTGTCTTTTATGTCCCCCGTTTTGTTGTTACATTCAAGCTTGTGAGAAGTTCCACCAAACAACTCTGGAAGGACCGTAACACAGTTTTAAATTAGTAAACTTCTTGGAGAAGCATTTTTAAACGGGTTTCTAAATGAGGGATCTTTGAGACTCGATGTGTTTTCTGATGCTGATTGTGTGGCTACAGTAGTGTATGACATTTCGATTGACCCTCAAACAATAATCTCAAAGTAGCCGCAGGCGAAGTAAACTGTGAAAATGCGCTGAATGAGCATGAAGATGAACCAATTGCAAAAGTATAGGAAGTAGTGGTTGCACCCAGCGGCAGAGATTTGACTGAAGAAGTAACAGTATTTGGACCCCGTGTTGGGGTGCAAAGTTCGTTTGCAATAAATGAAAAGGAAATTATTTTCCTACCAAACAAACCTTTGTAAAGCAAAGAAAACAAAATAGGAAAAAAGGCAGAGTAGCTCTTATAACATTTAGTCCTTATAAAAATGAACTAATCACAGATACGCGTAAAAAAAAGAAAGGGCCAAGAGGAGAAAGCGGATTGAGAAAATAAGCCTCCTACCTAATAAAAAACGTAAGACTAACAGTCAGACGAAAACTCAAACTGAAAAGGCAGCTTAGTTTTGAACCAGAAGAAAAGGAAGATAACGAAGAATGTTTCTATTATAATGAGGTCTAGTCAAAATCGGAAAACAGTGAAGGATAGATCAGATGCTTAAAATGTACGAAGTGGACACACGAAGTGCGCGCCGTATGTGAAGATGATGATGATGATGATGTGTGAATATGAGTGTAATTTTTGTAAATAGGCCTAATTCTTTATTGATAGGCTTTTAGTTATGAATTGCTATTTTATCTTATTATGATCCAATACTTAAGATAATAGTTTAACAAACGTAATTCTTATCCTTAATGTGTGCTACTTTAACTTTTGTTGATTAAATACACACACTCTGGATCAATGACAATTTTCATTTACCTAGGATGGAAAAGTGTGTATTTTGCAGTTTTTTTAAAGTAGAATATACATTTTAAAACTAACAAATTTAAATAAATTAAAATAGCAATTTGAACCTAAATTATCATAATTACTATTGGTATATGTTTTTATAATTTTTCTGATTTAAACGGTATAGTAAAATTTCATAAAATTTAGAGTGGCCAGTTTACCCACCCTTCCACTACATGAATATATATTGTACACTGTAATTTTATTTTTATATCAACGAACAATTACAATTTTAATATAACAAGACAAATTCCTGAAAACGATCTCACCGATGTGTTTTAAAATTAAAAAAATAAAAGAAAAGTGAAGCCCACTATCTTACCGGGGAATGTTGATGGGAGTTTTTACCTCCCATTGCGATGAAATTTTGCATATATACATATGAATATACGGATATGAATATATGGAGATGTAGCTCTGTAACCCCTCACTGAGTCTGTAACTACACCTTTTGAACTTTCTGCTTACGCTTGTGGTGAAGCATAAACCTGCCGAGTTTTCATTCGTAAATTCATGGATGCGAATTTGCTCATGCTACATGTTAAGACAAAGTTATAATCGTTTCTATTTCTTATCATTAAGGGCTAAAACGCTACCAAGTCCACTTTAAAGTCGAAAACGCGTCCGTGCGTAGTTTCTTGTACAATGTTGATCGCTTTCTTCAAACATGGTACGAAACAATGCAATGTAAGAATGAAGTTGTAGTTCAGTTTCCTTTAGGAAATGTACATATTTTGTTCTGTTTGCTTGTTTGGTCATTTTTTTAAATACTCCTATTATCATTTCGATAAATACCATGCTAATCAATTCACTTTCCAAGTGTAATTCATTTAAGGTTCTTAAATTAAGAACTTTTTAATTTTCCCACATGCACTATATTCATTCACACCTCCTTCGTTATGCATGGTTCACGAGTCTGCTTTCATAGAAGCAGTAGTAGATGCAGTTACCACCCACACACCACTAAGTCTCAGTACCGACAAAGAAATACCACCCGTACACATTGAAAAGAAACTGAAGGAACAGGCAGGCAAAGCACTTCATGGCAGACACTATAATGATCTTCAATAGCCCAACATTGAAAAGAAAGCCTCGAACACGTGGCTAATCTAAGGAACTTTACAACCGGAAACAGAAGGATTCGTGATAAAAATCCAGGATCAAGTCATCAGGAACAAGAAACTACCAGCGATACATCCTGAAAAAAATAGAGAAAATTAAAAATATAGACAATGTGACTTAACATCTGAGACAATACAACATGTAACATCAGTTTGTAAGATAATTGCCCAAACAGACTATAAATACCGTCACAACCAAGTGGCAAAATAATTCACTAAAAACTTGCTGTCAGAATCAAGCTGATAACCAACATGAATCCTTACTACAAATACGAACCAGAAACAATACTAGAGAACAAAACACGCAAATTGTACTGGGATAGGGCTATTATGAGGGACAAAACGACACCACACAACAGATTAGACATAATCTCAATTGACAAAACCAGCAAACCACACACATCACAGACATAGCAATACCCAACACAAATAACATTCAGAACACATACACCACAAAAATGACTAAATACCAAGACTTAAAGCAGAAAATCAAAGACACCCGGCACATGGACGATGTAAACGTTATCCCTCTTGTCTTATCAGCAACAGGTATAATACCAACCACACTCCAAAAGAACTTGGAAATACTTGAAATTGAACCAAACACATATATTGATATGCAAAAAGCAACAATATTAAACACCTGCCGAACAGTCAGAAAATTTTTAAACCTGGCACCAGAATGAAACATACAAAAATATTTTCACACTGAAGGTAGACTTGAGAACTTGGCACCGCCCGTCTTAAGCCTAATCCGCCAAGTGCGAGAACGCACACAAAAACGATAATATAATTATTTTCCACACTTACAGACCATACTGTATTGTACACAAACTGGCCGGTCCACAGAAAATGCCATACACAGGCATAACCTGTTGTAGACGTGTAATTAAGTCCACCAGGATTATTGATCATAGAATTTAAATAAACAATATCGATGCCAATATATCTGTTATGTATCAGTGCAATCAAATTCGAATAATTATATATTCAGTGGTATTTGACAGCTTTTGAACGAAGGGTATGGACAATGAAATTGATCTGTTTGACGAAAGGAGCAACTTTTAAAACAAAAGAAAAACGAGCAAATAAACCAATGGATTGGCGAAAGTGAGTTAGCATTAGAACAGGTAGCACAAGATGAGGATTTTATTGATATCGGCGATGATTTGAACCACGATCCAATATCCGCTCAGAAAAGTTGCTTTATCGAAAAATAGAAACAACAAACCCGATTAAAATTAGCTTTCATAAAAAATTTTGAAACCACAGTAAAATCTTAGCTTTTTTTCTTAGAACCAATGAATTTGAAAAATACAATGAATTGTCAATGAATTGGCGAAACAGACATTGAAAAATAACTTTAGCCACTTAGTGGATTAAATAAATTAATGCACAAATGCACCAGAATGGTGCAGAATATATAACGTATCGACTTATTTTCTTAGGTAACAATTTAGAGTACATCAGCTAGAGGGTTAGCATGAGCATGATCTGCAGAATTTAATTCCAATCAAACAATCAGCAATTGTTAATAATTAATGACTAATTACTAATGAAAAATAAATTGGGAAAAAAATATATTTTGTATTGCGTGTAAGTTAACTAGCGAAACGTCAATGCGAACTTTCTGAATCTAATATCGCAACGTATAACGAATTATTTTATGTTCGTTATAGTTTCCTAAATTCATGTGTATTTTGAATAAGATGTAATTATTATAAGATTAATACATTTCCAGAATTCCTTATATTTTAAATTTCTTCAAAGTATTGTACTAATTTTAATAATTATAGTTTTTACTTTTAAATTTTCGCAAATAAAGATATAAACTTTGTTTTGGAAAAGTGTTAAAAAACAGCGTATTTATGCATATATAGTGTTCCGGTTTTACAGCTGTGGGCATTTTTGTAAATGAGGCTTTGCAGGTTATCAACATAGACTAATATTTCAGCCAAGTTTAAAGAAATGGGAATTAAATCTATAATTTTTGAATTTAAAAGTTAAAAAATATTGCTCTTTTCGTTGCTATGCAATTTGTGATGAAATTGAAAAATTATTATTTTCCAGAATGAAAAAATTCGTTTTGCCATCGACATAGGGAGATATACTGAGTGGCCACTTTATCATGACCACCTGACATTTTTAAGCAAATCAGCTATGACGTCATACTGTCGCCGCTAAAGCGCTAGGCTAGTATAAAAAGGAAAGCTTAGTTCCTGAGGCAGTAGTATAGTTGATGTGTGTTTGTGAACATATGGGGAAAAAACGTGATTTGACAGACTTTGAACGTGGGATGATTGTAGCAGCTCGGAATCATGGTGCAAGTATCAGCGAAACTGCTACATTTGCGAAATGTTCAAGACCAGCTGTAGTTAAAGAAGTATTTAAAGACTGGACTGCGAGGCAAAAATCTGGGTCTCCACATGCAACTTGTTGTCGTCACATGCAACTTGTTGTCGAGTAAATGCTCGGACGGATCGGAGAGTCTCCAGATTTGTAAAAGACAACAGAAGGATAACTGCAGCAAATATTAATTAAGGGTCGTCTAAAGCGATCTCTGAACGTACTGTTTGCTGTACAATGCACGTACACTGGGCCGTATAATGATGGCCCATCGAAATATTAACAAGGTGGTCATAATAAAGTGATCACTCAGTGTATAACTATCATATTTAAAAGTTTACTGCCAAATCGATTTGACCTGCAGATAAAAGTTTTTAAATTGCGTGTTTCCGAACGCTCAATTTTGTATGTAAATTTTTTTGCGCCTGTAATCGTTATATATGATTTTATAGTTTACCGTGTAAGGATAAAATAAAGTAAAAATCGTTTACCCTGAAAAATTTCGTTAAAATTCGATAAAATATTACACTACGACCTCTGCGTTTCGTCAGCGACTTCTATCGTAATGTTTATACCTGAATTAAATGTAGATCTTTATAGCTTATGCAGGTTTAAAAGCTTGGTAAGAGGAGTGAAGAATATTTCTATTTGTATTATAGATTAGTAGTACTCAACGTTGTATCTTATAAGCTATTAAAAATGTTTTCTATGCACAAAGCAAACATATACTTTCCCCAAACTTGTTTTGATATTGAACTTAACTTATTACATTTAGAATTCTAAAATTTGCTATCCGATATCAGATATGTCACTACTAGAAAGTGTGAACGTATATGATATTATTATTGGGAACTCTGTCATTTAAGAGAATTTTGTTAAGTTTAATTTGCTCTCTATAATTTTGTGGGATACCACAATAGAAACTTGTTCGTTTTACTGGCTTCAATGGTCATTGCCACTTAAGGAACCGAGAAATATAGCCTAAGTAGTCGCAATTTCTAGAATTGGCAAAGGTCCAAACTTTTTCTTTATTTGATATTTTTCAATTGTTGTATTATAATTCTTAATAATTATAGTAAGTATAATGATGATATGATTAATATTTAAGACTTTTTATATGGTAACAATAGATGGAATGGATTTTGAATTCGTTTAGTTTAGTAAAAGGGAGTGCAGTTGTAAATGTATGCACAAATTTAAATCTTTGATTTGCTTGATTTCTGGGGATTTTTGATTTGTACTTTATTTCCCAGTCATAGTTTAATTATTATTTAAATTTTATTAAGTCTGCTTGTCCACTTTTTTGTATAAATACATACGTAGATTAGGTTCATGAAGTACTATCCTTTTCATGCTGTTGTATAATTTATTGATTTAATAGATCTTAAATCTTAAATGGATGGTGATGAAGAAGGGGATGTTCAGCCGTATATTAAACTTCTGTTTTTACTAATGTTTATTTTTGGCCGCATTACTTAATGCTCTTCTTAAACTTAACGAACATAAAAGTTAACTCAGAATTGAGTTGACACCGCTAAAAATGGCAAAAAAAATAAGAAATTGAAGTTTAAATGTAGGGCTTGGATTAACTAACTAGAAAAATATTTCTCAAATTACATTAATACTACGGAACGTTTTCTTACCACGTGTCTAGATATGAAACCCGTCGACAAATCATTCAAAGAACATTTTGATAAAAATAATCGCAGCACTCTACCGTTTAAATACCTGTGAACTGAGTGTTTTAAAAGTAAATTATGTATTATCATATTTATAAGAAGTTTCAATTTGGGCATTTTTGAACTTTAGAAAATTCATGCTTCATATATATTTTCCCAGAGTCAAAATTTTTATCAATTTTTAATATACTAATTTTGCTCAGTTTTAGAAAATGATTTTAATTGTAATAATTTTCAGAAAAAAATGCCCAAGATTAATTCAAACGAATATTTGACGAATAATTTAGCAAGCAATTGTATACAAATTGAATGCGAAATAAACTAATGAATGAGTTATTAGGAACTTTATGTGAAAATATTTTATAACATTTCGAAATTACATATTTATATGCTGAGATATTATCTCTAAACAAGCTGATTAAAAACATATATGTATGTCACTCTGGCAATTTTTTTCTTTTTGACGTAGCAGAGTCTTGAGCGGGATATATGCTGCAGCGGTGACTCGGAACCTGTAACCACACGCGTAATATGATATTTTGAATTATATTACTGTGTTTATTAAATGTGCCCTTCACATGTGTAAAAATGTTAAAAAAGTTCTATAAATAAGTATGTATATATGTTTTAGAATGTAATAAAAATAATCATATATTTCCTGCATTAGTTGCTCCATTTGGGTTGAAATATAATGTAATCGTCACCATGTTCTCAAAGCCTTTACGTGTCGAAGATTTTCTTTTAATTTTTTTTAATTTGATTCCATCTCCTATGCGCTACACACTAACTTGTGGCGTTTTCTTAGTTTCATATCAATGTTAGTATTATTGTTCAATTCCAGAAACTGGGATGTTTTAAAATTACTTATGACAGAAGAAAAAATGAAAGACTAGAGGAATTGAATGCGTTTTTAGTTGCTCTTAAAAATATGCAACTGAAGCTAAAAAAAATTCTATTTTTTTTCAAATCTTTGCATTGTGAAAAATGTAATTGTAAAACAAACGTTTAGTTTTAAATAAAATTTCATTAGAGAAGTTTCTATAGATCGTTAATGGTTTTCTTCATTTAAGTGAAAAAAAACCTTTCACAGAGTTATATTCTTTTAAGTAAATACAAATCCTTTCTAAATTATCAAATGAGCAGGTTTCAAAAGATTTGATACAATTCCAAAATTTTCAGCAATTAGTAGTAGTATTAGTAATTAGCAGTTTTGAACAATGTAAAGAAAATATTTATATCAGAAAATTTACGCACTATATTTTTTCTTATGTATTTAATTTATTTTTGTTGGCATAAAATTTCGCAAATTTATGCTAAAATTTCCATTTTTCGTAAACTTATTTACATTTAATAACGAAGCCGAGATTTGTTTTACTGGATGACAAAAATATTACATTAAACGAATTGGCTTTAATACCTTATTTAAAACGTATATTATTCCAAATATGTATATTTTTAAAAGTGGATGTGTGAATTGCTATGAATTAAAAATTGTTCAAAAATCATTGATTGAGTCGTTTTTAATTCATAATCATTTCTTTGAAATAATTAATTTTCTGCACTTACCAGTTAGTATTTTTTAAGTATTTATTTTATGTTTATCGTATATTTTTGCTTAGTGTATTACAGTATGCATATGTCATTGAGGGTGGTTTATTGTGCATTTATCTTTTAGTATTTTTTTGTAGTACAAGTTCTATCATTTTTCCATGTATAATTGTTATATATTTATTCTTATTTATCTGTATATATTTACACATGAACAATTTGTATATATAACAGCCATTAATTTTTTGGGGTAATTTTAATATTAATCTTGACAAATTTGTTGTATTTTACTGTTATTATTGTTTACATGGGAACAGAGTTAATATAGATTTTTATCTAAAACTGCTTTTTATCTATGTTGTAAATTTACTTTTGGCCCGCTTACAACATTGGGATTTCTGAAATTTTTCTAAACAAAACAGTATAACACTTAAAAATAACAGAACAGGTGTTAATATTAGCGATAATACGCCACCATGGCGTATTACCATCCGCCTTTCTTGGTAATTTTTGATTGTAATTGGATCCCACAGAATGTAAGAACCGCAACGTAGTATCTGAAAAAGTAAGCCCATAACAGTGATATTGTTCGTTACGCCTGATGAAGAACAATACCACAGTTACTGAAAACCTTTACTAAAAATTTTTAACCTGGTTTTAATATTTTATTTCTATTTTTATAGATACATTTTTTATAATAATATTAATAGATTTGCCTCTTTCACCTTCCTAATATGTGTCTTCTAATGTTATAGGTCGACCTACTCACTGGACTTGCATTTATCGGTTGCTGAATCCCACCTACCTAAACATATGGTAAATTCATTCAAATAACTTAGAAATTTCTTCTATTTATTGAGTTTTTTTATTCGCTTTTGCAAAAACATTTACGCGTCAGCATTACCTTTATAATTAATTTTTGCTTACAACGATCATTTGCATTTTATTGCTATACAAAAGCTCTCTCGTTTTAGAGAAATTTCGAGAACGCAAAAAAGTTTAACGAATTCGTTTATCTGAGAAACTTCCGTACCATATTCCAGTATATATTTGGAAGCAATATTAAAATATGAAATATATTTTATAAAAATACAATATAGCCGTAATCAAATTCTACACGCTTCTTCATCTAAGAGGAAATTGAGCTATATTTGAAGTACACCGCCATATTTATTTAAATTAACATTCACCTCACCGTACAGAATTGCGTTTACAGTTAGATACCGGTGTTAAGTAAGTAAATATTAATGTTATTAAGCTGAGTAACATTAGACATCAGCTATATATGACATAGGATATTATATATATATTTGTATATAATATTGGATATATATATATATCATCATCATCATATTCAACCATTATCTATCCACTGCTGGATGAAGGTCTCTCCAAATGCTTTCCACACAAGTCTATCCTGGGCCATTCGTTTCCACGTCACCCCAACCTGTTTTCTTATTTCATCCACCCATGAGGAGTTCGAGCACGTTTACTAGGTTTTCTGTTGTATCTTGAAAAAAAAATATATATACAACGCCAGCGCATGGCATGGAAAATAGATATAAACACCTGCATCATACGAACTTACTACACCATTACGAAACTAGAAACCTCACAAACTACGGGCACACACTTCATACTAAATTCGCACACCAATACCCACACATGGACATCAGTATAGACATAATAACTGTTCAGTGAATGAATATAGTAACCAGAAACTTTTTAGCAGAGCTCCTACTACAAAAGTTAAGAGAGATAGTTGCCAATAATCTAGCAAACACTCCAACCAGTGAGGTCAACGCAGAAGCACCAACTAGCGTAAGAGAACCGCCTCAACCAAGAATGGAAGATAAAGTGAGGAGGGACGTGGAGAAAATGGAAGATTTCCAATGTGCTCTGGCGGAATATGAAGGCTCGGATGCGGCAACAAGACCAAGAATTCTGCGGCATCCTGGAGAATCTGCAAAGCAACTAAGATCCTCAACGAGCATACCCTGCCAGTACACCTACAGAACCACAACTCCCTACGCGAAATACACATTGCCATATACTTTCTAGCTGTAGTGACATCATACACCAATGGGTACTAAGTAAGGAACGAAGGCCGAAGTAACAGAGGAAGCAAAACCCAACCACTATGGCAAGTGAGACTTCAAACAAGGATAGAAGAGCTCCGAAGCAGCATAAGGCGAATAACTCAGTACGCGTAGGGAAACAGAAGTAAGAAATTAGTGAAGAAAGTTAAGATGGCCTTCAAGAGAAATAGGATACATGCAGCGCACGAAGAACCTAACTAATAAACACATCGACGAATATCTAGATACCCTCAAACATAAACTAAGTTTATATGCCAGAAGACTCCGACAAACACTATACCAACAGAAAGCAACATAAAAGGCAATTCCAAACAAACCAGAAGGGCTTCTACAGGAAGCTTCAATAGATATCAGAGAGCCAAGACAAGTAAGAAACCCCAAAGCCAGCAGAAATAAAGACCTTCTGGAAGACACTATGGTCCAATGAAATACAGCATAAAAGCACACCCTGGACACAGCAAGAAATGGAAACTGCGAATGGAATAGAAAAGGTAGAGTACACGGGCATCACGATATAGGAACTTGAGCAGGTAATCCAACGAACGCACAACAGGAAAGTACCCGGTATTGAGGGCATACACAACTTCTGGTACAAGAAATATACCAGCGCGTATGGGCTATTAGCCAGAGAACTTACAAAGATAATTGAAGACCCTTGTAAAATGCCTGACTTCCTCTGCAAGGGAATAAACTACCCCCTACCGAAGGACCAGGATGCCAATAACCCAGAAAAATTCCAACCCATCACGTGTCTCAACACCGTGTACAAGATACAAACAGTGTGCACCTACGAAAAATTAAGCCAGCACAGCGAAAATAACAACCTAATGACCGAAGAACAAAGAAGGTGCCAGAAAAGAACTTTGGACTGTAAAGAGCAGCTAACTATCGACTCGGTTATCTTGGAATAAGCAAAAAGGAGTGGTGAAAGCCCAACACTGCGTACATAGACTGCAAGAAGGCTTTCGATTCTGTTTCACACTGGTGGCTCCTTGAAATACTCAGCATATACAAAGTGTACCCCTCCATCATCCGATTCCTACAGAGCAGCATGAAACAATGGAGAACCCGGTTACAGCTAAACACGCCAGACAGTAAAATAGAAACGGCCGAGATCCCCATCCGCCGCGGAATCTTTCAAGGAGACGCACTAAGCCCCCAGTGGTTCTGCTTGGCGTTAAACCCCTTGTCAAGGATGCTGAACACAAGTAAATACGGATACATGCTGAAGAAAGACAAGAGAAACCTACATAAAGTCTCCCACCTCATGTACGTAGATGACATCAAACTATACGCGCCAACAATCACCCAACTCCGACAACTCATCAGTATAACAGAGACATTCTCCAAGGACATAGGAATGGAATTCGGCCTCGATAAGTGCAAAATACAGAAGAATAGCAAAGAAGATTTACCAGGCATCGAACTCGAAGACGGGAGACTACTGAAGACCTTGGACGAGGGCGAAACCTACAAATACCTAGGGATAATGCAAAAACGGCAGCAGGAGCACAAGAAAGTCAAAGTCCAGCTCACGCAAGCATTCCAAGAAAGACTTAGAAGCATTGTGAAGACGAAACTGAGCGGGAAGAACACCACGCAAGCAATTAACGCATATGCGGTACCAGTGCTCACCTACTCCTTCGGGATCATCAAATGGTCCAACACTGAACTAGAACAACTCCAGCGGAAAATGAGAACCATCCAGAGAAGAGCCGGACAACTACACCCTGCAACGGCAATTGAACGGCAAACACTACCCCGGGAAGAAGGAGGACGCGGACAAGCGGACCTCAAAGACTTACATGACAAGCAGATCCAGAGCATGAGGCAATACTTCCAGTTGAAGAGTCCCCGATCGCCACTCATCCAAGCCATAATACAAGCAGATGCAAATTACACGCCACTAAACCTGTGTAGTACCGAAGAGCGTGTCCTCGAAACAGCCAACGAACAGAAACTAAGAACTTGGGCCGGAAAACCATTACATGGCAGGCACTACAATGACCTGCAACAACCACACGTTGACAAAAAGGCATCAAATTCTTGGCTGGCCAAAGGCACTCTCCAGCCAGAGACAGAAGGATTCATGCTAGCCATCCAAGACCAAGTGATCGCAACAAGGAACAATCAGAAATTCATCCAGAGAAAAGACATAGAAAGCGACAAATGCAGACACTGTCATGCGGCATCGGAGACAATCCAACACGTGATGGCAGGATGCAAGATCCTTGCGCAGTCAGACTACAAACATAGACACGATCAAGTAGCGAAAATAGTCCACCAGAAATTGGCAGCGAATGCTGGCTTTCTGACAGAAAAATGCCCGTACTACAAATATGAGCCAGAGACCGTGCATGAGAACGAAACACACAAGCTTTACTGGGATAGAGCAATCATAACAGACAAGACAGTCCCACATAACCGTCCTGACATAACCCTCGTCGATAAATCGAATAAGACCACGTACTTAATCGACATAGCAGTATCTAACACTAATAACATAGCAGTACCCAACACTAATAACATGCATGCAACCTACACGACGAAAATCACCAACTACCAAGAGCTGACACAGGAAGTACGAGACATATATGGTATGGAAAAGATCTTCGTCATCCGCTTAGTCCTCTCAGCAACAGGGATAGTACCAAAGACGCTTGGACGAATTTGGAAATACTCAACATTGACTCAAACACCTACATAGAACTGCAAAAAGCCACAATCCTAAACACGTGTCACATTATCAGGAGTTTCTAGACATGGCACATTAAGAAGTGATGTGAGAGGCTTGGGAACATTTTTCTATGCCCGATCCTGTTTCCGCCAAGACTGGGCGAGGAAATCTTTATGTATATAAAATGTATATTTTAAACGATACGTCGGACAAACTTACCTTTCCTTATAGTCCTACGCCTTACCGGAGCAGAATGCATAAATACCAAACAATTTCCATAAGGTATTTCAGAATACTTTTCAGTGAAATGGAATTTCCTTCTTCGACCCTTGTTTATAGCATGTTTGTTTCTATTTTACGGCGCAAGGGCTACAAGAGTTACGTCCAGCCGAGCAGCAAGTTTTTTTAGGAATTGGAATATTTTAAAAGCTTAAAGAACCAACGGCCCAACTACAGTGAGCAGGTTTTTTTTGACACATTTGGAAATCAAACTCGGCTGAACGGCACCGTAGGCGACTCCGCTACCGTTACTCCGCAGCACGGCTTGTTTATTCTACGAAACTGGAATTATGAATGTTAACTTTCATGAAAACGTAATGACTTAATAAATGAATTGTATGTAGATCAATGGATGCAATGAGAAGCGATGTATTAAAATACATTGAAATGTAGTTTTATATGCTTGCATATCATTTTACATTTGTGTTGATAGAGATATTTTCTCTCATCACCAGGAAAAACTTTCAGCTTTCCGTCTGAAAGTCTTTTGTCTGGATTACAATTTTTGTATAACGACATGGCTGCGCTCAATTACAGAGCTCGCATGAAATCCGATTTGAGAGTTTGTTTACGAGAATTTAAGAGGTTTTAACGTTTGATCGAAAACAAACACAAGCCTGTATCAAAAGAGCCTCTTTGCATATACTACATTAATCCTCGTTTTGTTGTTATTAATTTATTTTTCGTTTTATATTTCTTCTCTTCAATAGAAAAAAGCGTTTACAGATTTTGGTTCGATGGTTCAAAATCGCCATTTTGTTTAATTTCTTTTCGTGCAACTGGAGTTCGCGTTTAAAAACAACTACAGCTCTTCATATAAATATAGACGTTTCCTATTTCGTTCAGTTGGTTATCCCTATTTTTGTGTTTATCCTTTTTTGGATAAAAATAAGAAGAAAAGCTTTTCCTGTCTCACTCAAAGAGGACTAAAACAAGAATGAGGATTATTTGTCACAATTATTATGCAATCCCTGGAGAATTGATGCCCGGCTAATATCAAACAAACTCCCATCCGAAGCGCATTCTGATAGTCACGTGTTGAAGGATCTTCAAAGATGACTTGAAGCAAACATTTTTAAGCATGGGACAAAACAAATGAAATATGGGTTTTACAAATTGATAAAATAACGACATATTGTGTATATTGAGGTTTCTTAACTGCAAAGTGCAGGATACGATTAACTCTGAGAACTTTAATATATAATAATCTATATTTACATATTTGAGTTAACAGAAAATATTCTTTCTTATTGTTATATATAACTTTACGGCGTGTAAATTTATTCACAACTCCCGATAATTATTTAAGCAATACTTCAGTTTATTAATTTATTAAATACATATAGAAAAGGTATGGACTCAACAACTACTTCAACTTGGTAACCTAATATGTTAAGATCTGTCTTACCGGGTGCGTAGATTGGTGATATTATGATGTGATTTGGCATTGCGTCATTATTCAGTTTTTTTAACTCTTTCGGGCAATTCATAATGGTTTTGGTGCCACGTGCAATACTGGTTGTGCCACGCACAATAATCGTTGCTGTCAGACACAGCAATTCTTATCACAAAATAATCTAAGATATGATATACAATAAATATTGCTGCCACATAGAGTGATCGTTAATGCCTCTTCCGGTTATCGTTTATATCAATCAATCAATCAGTCCAATTCAATTCAATTCAAACGATTTCACATAAGATGGTCGTTGGTACCATGATGCAATGCGGTAAGGCGCTTTTATAATGTAACTTGAGAATTCTTAATAATTGTAAACTTAACTACGAAGCGTTCTCTGGTTTTTAAATTTATAACACAAGCTATTCATTGCTATTAAGTTATTTATTGAACTTTTCCAGATTAATTGACTTTCGGGTTATGATTTATATCACTCATTAATTCATTTTCTCTCAATTTTTTCTTTTAATTGTGAGTTGTGATTTAAATTCGATCGAGTTCTGTTCCTCATCTTTATTGTGTTGGTTAATGGATGTCTTTCTCGCTGCTGTTGCTGATCTTAGTTCTAGAAATCATAATATTTAATTGATATTTTTTAATGCCGATATACTGGTACTTCGAAGAATCTTATAGAAATTGAAAATTAATAAATATTCCTCCACATTTACTGATAAAATATATTTATAATGTGGGCTGTAACAGCACACCCCGCTTTAACAAAACACGAAATACACCCCTTTAGGAAATCCTGAAGGAAGGCGGGATGTCCTAAGACACGGATATTTTAGTGGGGATTAGGAAGACGCGGGACAGAAGGCTACGAGGACAAAAGTCCGTTGCTCTATCTCCAATGACTGGCCCTGATTATTCTTGTTTGGGATGGAAGTTTCCACCAGGCTTGTATAACTTCCGGATTTTGCATATTCGTTCCTGCTTTTGAAGCAGCAATTACCAACAAATATATTGTTTTTGTTTCGGAAGGTGTCTAAATCGTGTCTTTAGGATTGTAATACTGCGCACAATCACTTACACTTCGGGAGAGTGATACCCATTAAACGCATTGACCCATTAACGGCCACGCATGGAAATTTATAGTGAAATTGCATAAAAATCTATATGTGTTTTATTTATGACTACATCAATTATGTTTCATTAAAAAAATCTAGGGCATGTGTGGGGCACGGCAAAACGTTGCGTTAACGTAACGTGGGAGGTTAACGAGATCGGTTCATGTAAGTACAAAATTCAGGATTTCTATAATACGCAATCAATTTTCACATAAGAGCGAATATATAGGTTATTTAAAATGTTTTCCCAAGATATTCCCATAATTATCTGAATTAACTAATAAAAATCCAATTAACCCCTTAACGCACCAATTAAAAATTCAAAAACTTTCGTTTTTCTACCAATTTTTCTTTTCTCTAGTTTCTTAAAATACAAAAGAACATTAATAAATCTTGAAAAAATGAAAAAGCGAAACGAAAAAGCTGGGAATTACATTTGGCAATTTTTTTCGGGTGACAGGAAATAAGCACAACACTGCCTAATGAGTATATTCGGTTGTAGTTATGTAGAAAACCAAAACTGAAAGTCTCACGAGTTAACTCGGACGCGCGGAAAAAAATCATTTTCTTAAACCCGAGTTAACTCGGGTGAGTGCGCTAAGAGGTTAATAAAATTTTAATTAGCTAATAAAATTATATATATTTACGTAATAGAATTCTAATTATTTAATAAAAATTCAAATGAACTACGTACTAATAAAAATTCCAATTCAGGAATGAAAATTTCGTATATCCCAATTAGCTAATGAAAATCTTAAGTAACTAAAAAAGTCCTAATTAGCTAATGCAATACCTAATACAAAATTAAAAACTCTAATAAACAATCAAAAAAGAATAGCATTTGATAGAGTTTGGAGATGTTGCGTTCAGCCGTCAGTCCCGTCTCAGATAGTTGAAATGTGTACCTTTGGGGCCTAAAACTACCTAAGCTAAACTAAATCAAGGATTTAAAATTATTGTCTTAAAATCAAGGGGAGTCTCTTTTTTTTTTTGCTACAAGGGAAGGGTGCTAACGGGCTATAATTACAGCGGGATGGGAAAGGGGGCATGAGTGTAGCCAAGGGAGTAGGCAAGGCGCTTGCCCCCTAGAAATAAAAGTTGAAGTACATTTGGGTATATTTTAGTATTTTTGATAATATATTTCGGGTTACCAGTGGTTTGTTCAACGAGATGGAAAGCTGGCTACGCCCATGGGGGCGAAGGTTTCAGAAACTAACTCTCTCTCTCTCACACTCACACTCACTCACTCACTCTCACACTCACTCACTCACTCTCACACTCACTCAATCTCTCTCACACTCACTCAATCTCTCTCACACTCACTCACTCAATCAATCAATAAATAAACGTAATAAATGAAAGTTCTTTGTTAATAATGCATATTAATTTATTGATTGAAATAATTATTACCTTTTATAATAGTAACAAATTATAGTGCAAAAAATTTTGGAAAACGTCAAATTCTGAAATATATAAATGTTTATAGAACAAAGGAAACAAGATAGCAAAAGTTAGATCG
>QLNU02014176.1:137775412-137831470 GCA_006491805.2 Dysdera silvatica
TTTCAAAATCCATCTTCAACACGATTAGTTTCAAACACCTCTTCTTTCATAATAGGTAAATTAAAAGATAATTTAACTAATGCACTGTGATTGAAGATATAGACGACCCAGCTTTACAAGGAAGTTTTTCTTAGTTCATTGCGTCATCATCAAGGTTGATGTTTTAAAATAAAGACCGAAGTCAAGACTTTTGAAGTCCGATAGGATATTTAATTAAAGTTAAAGAAGTACGCTTGAAAAATGACGGAATTTTGTTACTCGACAAAGATGTCAGCCAACTCACAAACACCTTACGCTTATTTTGTCCATGATATTAAAATTTTCTCTTAATTTTCCAAAGAGGATTTTCAATTACTTCTAAGATTTCCAGACACGGCTGAAATAATTTTTCGTTTTGGGTGACATAAACCTATTTCCTCTTTACGGTGCTAAGCTTGGCATTTCTATGGAAATAGGGCACAATACTTTACTGCTTTCTTTGGGGTATACGGTTAAATTTCGAGAGAAATATTAGTGGTATTCGATTAAAATACGCGTCTAAAACTAAAGCTGAAACGTATGCCTGCGATAAATTTTCTGCAAAGTAAGCTAGTAAACTACTCAGCAGACAAGTTGCTTATCTTTTGTGCCTAATGTCAGCTCAAAATTCACCACTGTTCTTAATAAGTACGGTTTAAAGAATATTTTCTCCCCGATCAATGAACTCGGTAGTACAAAATGCAAAGACGCGATAACGGATTGTGTGCAGTTCATGTAGTATTTATTGAATCCTATGTATGTATCTAGAATCCTACGTGGCCAAACACATCGTGTACATCGTTTCCGGATTGAGGAATACCAGGCACGTTAAAAAATGGGAACTCGTAAAATCGACTGTAACCCGCAGATCATTGGTTCCACTGAGATTATTTGTTTGTGGTTTTACGGCTCAAAGACTACAATGGTCATGCTGCGCCGGGACCTACTGTTTTCCGAGGAATCCGAACCTCTTAAGGCCTAGGGAACCAAACCCCGGACTACAGTGAGCAGTGCGATCTTTATGAGATCTCTGAGTAAGCGTTCTTTGCACTGCTGGGAGTCGAACCCGGATTAGCCGCGCAATAGGAGAACGCGTTACCACACTGCGCCACCGCAGGGCCGGTTCCACTAAATGTGAGTGGCATATCTCCTATCTCCCTTTCTCCCTCCCTAAAGCACAGGTTCCACAAAAAAACACATAAAGCGATGGAATATCAAAATGCATTGAAAAACTCTAATTATTATTAATTATTATTATAAATTATTAATCGCATTGAAAAACTCTAATTATTAACTAATTTCTTCTTAGTCTCCTCTGCTTAGTAAATGGCGTGGTCGTAACTGAAAGCAGAAGAAAAATAAAACAAGACAATCGTAAGTGTGGTGTTGCGCTTTTATGTATATTCAGTCATGTTTAATTTCAGTGCGTCGAACCAATCGCGTGCTACCGTGAGAAGAGGCAGTTTATGTGCGCGATAGGAATAAGAGTAACAGCTAAATATTGATGAGTTCATTTGCACTATAAGAAGAGTGTGTGCTACAGTGTGTGCACGAAGTCACGAGACCTTATTCGCGAACGCACTGTGTCCGTGTAATGTAACCCTTACAAAACAGATGACAATTCTCCTGTAGGTGGTGAAAAAGGTTCTTCATTTAAAAAAAGGGATTATTTTTTTATCGGACGTTCAAATGTAATCGCACCCTTTCATCTTTGTAGAAAGAAGACTCTTTTTTCCTTCACCTTGGCTTCGATTTTTCCACGGGGTTACAGAATCAGCTTTGCGAGGAAAGCTTCCCACTGGAAATCTAGCAATATCACTCGAAGGTGATGCTTTAGACAGGGGTTTCGAGTGAATGATGGTTGGCGATATACTTGGCGACATAAAAGGCCTTTTGGTGGGTTTGTGCGAATCCTCGGCGATCGTTGGCGAATGCCCCTTTCCTGGGCGATCCTGCTATACTTTAGTGCCTGACTTTGCGTCGATGTGCACGGATTTTTGCTATTAATGCTCTGTACCTTTTGCTGTCTTCCCAAAAAGCCCACCAGTGTCTCGGTATCTCCCTTATTGCTGTTACTAAAACATAATACGCGCCGAGAAAAGTAAAATATTACTAGGACGATGTTTGGATAATCTTGCATCTCCGCCAAATTACTCCAGAAAAGGACATGTTTTTCGAAAACTGAAAAGTTTCTGTGATAACAATTAATTACAGACAAGGACTATTGCCAGATTTTAGAACACACAATACGTAAATCGGGCAACTGAATTTCTAACCGTGATTATAATGACTTTGGAATAAAAGGAATTTAGACACCTTAGGAGATTTACGTAAATTGCGACGGAATGTTGCTAATTTACGTTTTCCAATTCTGCTGTTATTTCGAATTTATTTTCGGGATTGGGAAAACGGGTGAGTACGATTTATAATTGCTTTATATTCCCGAAATTTTCAGAAATCGCAGAATAATGAAAAAAAAACCCAACAACATACTATCATTTATTATTAGTCGTATCACCTGTTATGCAACAATGGAAATAGTCTTACATAAAATGCGGGGACGTTAATTATATACCTTCAACTTTAATGTATTAAACTTGATCCTGCATCATTCCTACAAAAAGATAATGGCAATCAACTTTATTTCTTCTAGTATTTACAATGCGATAATTTTCGCTCGAAACATATGAAGCTTTTTAAAAACTCAAAAATATGTTTAAAATTAATAACCTCTCAAATAATTCTGCTTTAAATTTGGTAATAAATGCAAATTTATATTTTAAACATGAACATATGCATTATATTGTGTGCACAATTTCAAAGAAATGATAATTAGCACATTATGTTGATAAAATTAAGTTAAGCGTATTATTAAAGGAGACATACAACGGAGAATAAGTAAAAATATAAATATTAAATCGTTATTATCCTTTCACTTAGTTTTTTTTATCAACCGAATTTTAGGAATATATAGAAAATCTAAAATATTTTGCAATTTTATCCCACATCGGCAATATATTTCGTCAGAAAGAGTTACGCTACATGTGTCGAAAATTTTTAGTTCTTTTTTTTTATGTCATAGACAAAAGTAACTTCCCAATCATCGTTTTTTTAAATGTTACATTTTTTAAAGGAAGTTTGTCGCTATAGGCAAGGTTGAATATATTTTTCGAGATTGGCATGAAATATCGTCATAGACAGATTTTACTATGTATATGCATTGTACCATCGGCATATAATGTTAATTTTAACTATATATATATATATATATATATATATATATACTGTTAATAAAAGGATAATTTTTAATTTTTTGTTTAATTTTTGTAAATTATAAAAAATAAATTAGGTGCAACTCAGCACTATCAAATGAGTTAGATAATGCATTTAATGAAAGGACATAGGTATATTTAATTTCTAATAGCAATAATAACAAATAAATCAGGTACAACGCATCACTATTCTAATATGTTATATAATAATTTTAAAGAAAGGATCGTTTTTATAATTTTTATCACATATGAGTTATCATTAAATAAAATAATCTTTACTATGTATTATCATATTTACTAGTAGGGATGAAAAAAACTATATAAGATTTTCAAAAGAAATTTAAAATTAAGGATTTTGTGAACTTCAAAACATATTTTGGAGGGGACTTTTTCAGTGAAGACCCCTCCATTCTGTCTGTTAATATCCATGTTTCAAAGAATGGATACCAGTCTCCCAACACAATAGGGGGCAAAGATTTTTCAGAAGAAAATTTTTTAAATGATGATAAATATAAGAAACACCTGAAGTCAAATTAAACTAATTAGAAAGTAATTAAGCAAATTTTAATGAATCTAGTACAAAATAATAATAATAATAATAATAATAATAATAAATTGGAATGAAATAAAACAAAAGTAATACCTTGAAATTTGGCTGCTGATTATGAACTATTTAAAAATTTTTGCTACCCGGAGAACGCGAAATGAGGAATCAAAATCAAATGTTGCTATTTCAAATAAAAGTAAACAATTCAAATAAGCTATTTTTAAACGCTCTTCATTCCACAAACTATAAATTTTATAACAAGCTTTATGTAAGTTTCTATAAAAATTTGTATTTTAATAAAATGGAAACAACAAAGATTATAGGTGCACTTATTCTATTTGCGCACTTATTCAATATATGTTTTGGAGTTCAAAAATTCTTTATTTTTTAGAGATTTGTTAAATTCTTCCAAAGTATCGCAGCACTGCTGCTCTACTTTTTTAAAAAAATTTTAAAGGCTTATATTTTGCTGGTAAATATAATAATAATACGTGTTCGATAAAAATTATCCTCTTCTTTAAAATTATTACATGACACATTGGAATAGTGATGCTTTGCACCTAATCTATTTGTTGTTATTGTTATTGTTATTAAAAATTAGAAAAGATCTATATCCTTTCTCCAAATATATATATATATAAATGTATTTATATGTGTGTGTTTGTGTGCATTTGCATATGTATGAATATATATATGGACATATATATGCGTATGTGTGTGGATACAAATACAAATATGATCAGAAATCTTGCAGTACCATACAGGTACCTTAGTCACCTAGGGACTTGCATTCACATAACCGTTAAACCTGCAGGCGGTCTGGCGCTCTTGATATGTTCCCCTGAAAACTCTACTGTTGTGTTGACGCCGTAAAATTACCATGAATTATTCCGAGATTTCTGTTATCACACTGTCGTTAATTGGATTCTACATGTGGTGAGCGGTGATTACATTTCTCTAGCGCAAATTCCTGCAACGGAATGTACCGGCGAAGTATCCCTCATTTGTAAGGTGAAGTTGCGTTCTCCCGCCGAAATGAAATAGATAAAATTTTGCTACCAGCTCCTGGGAGGAAATTACATCGATATGTTCATTTTTCAACTCTCTCTGAACCAGTCGATGGATATTGATTTAATTGGATTTACTTGAATCGGATTCGCAGTCATGAGCTTGTTGATTTCCTTGCAGGTATAAAAAAATAGAATCGTGAAAGGTTCGTCAATCACAATTGTATTGAAAGCAGAAGTGGAGTGTTTTAAATTACGGTTTGAATCAGTTGTGGAATGTTACATGTATTCTACGTAGTTTATTACGGTGCTTATATACGTTATATATGAAAACTTACTAATTTTGTACTTTGCTGATTGCAAGCGAAAATAATAACAATAAGCGGTTTAAAATAGTCAAAGAGAGAGAGAGAATTATTCGAACTTTGCGATGAAATAAATTAATGAATAAATGACGAATTTCGCTATATTACCAAACGTGCTTAATTGCAGCAGTTAGGCTTGAAAATGGTATGTCGTGTGTTTCTTTCGTGAGACACCCGTTGTATTTTAATCAATCTCATTTTGACAACGACTTTTTCATATGGACATTCCACGCAAATCAAAATCGATATTTTTGGAAGTAAATTGGAATCTAATGCCTCGTACTCATGTTATTTGAATATTTGTCATTTAAAACACGGATATTACATTTTCAATTAAAATAGTACCTAATACTGCAAATATATGCAGTTTTGTGCAGCATCAAGCCTATTATAAATTCATTAACTCAGTCGGAGTATGCCATAATTATACCTGTGCTGTCGGTATTTGTTTCGGTTATGAACCGGCCTTAGGCCCTTTTAACTTTAAACGCATTTGCTCCCTTACCAAATATCTGCATTTCATTCTTTTATCCATATAATTTGCGTAACGTCTGTCTGACGAACGTCACTTATTTAAAATTTAAATATTGTTGAGTGACGGGAGAATTCCGGTTAATTCCGGAGTTATTTACTCCGGAGAAACGAGACATTAGGGGGATATTTTGGAGAATTACGCGAGCACCGTCTTCCGAATTGAAATTTCGCAGACGGATAAGCAAAGGCTCAAAAGATTTCTCCAAAATAAGTTTCCGGACAATATTCGTTTCAACCAGAACTTTAATAAACAATGCTTCTTCTACTTTACATCCTGAAAATGATCGAGGAAAATTCAGTTCTACATAGCAGTCTGTTTTGAAGTAAATGATTCTCCATCCGCTCTATACTTTTCGCATTAAGATTAATTGAACAGTGGTTCACTGCAAACTGGTATCGACCTTTAAAAAGCATCGAATGACTTCAATAAGTTTTAAAATAAATTATCATTCTTTACGTTCATACTTTGTAAGTTTGATGTAAATTTCGCTTCGTTTCAATGAAACTTTACAAGATAGACAGTAATAAATAAAATTATACCAGTGTATCAATTCCATTTGGCTCTACATTTACTATAATTTTCATTATTTTTTCTTTGTTTACACGGAATAAATAGTTAAATAGTATGACTTCTGTGAATGCGAAAAAGGCAGCTATTTTCAGATTTCTGTACTTGCATTTGTATTTAAATATCAGCCCGAAAAATCAATCCAGATTCTTTCAAAAACGGTTATTTGTAATATTGAAGCAATGTAGAATTTTCAAAATTGTTGGAGGAGGGGGGAAAGCGTATGTTACATATATTTGTATATTACAATATATGAAAATGTTCAATTTAAATTATCCGGGGTGAAATAAGTATCTGTGGCCTCCTATAACTTTACACGTATAAACATATTAAAGTATTTTTGTTACAAGAATGCAAAAACTATTAATTTGGAAATATTTTGCCTTTTATCAAATTTCTAGCATTTATCGAACCATCTTTGGAATACAGTATTGGGATAATTTGAGTTTGTCTGAATTTTTCTTGTATTATATGTTTACAACTTTCCGCACACCGAAAGTGTTACGAAAATTGCACATAGTTTAGAAAAAGCATTTTTCGTAAATTGCAAAAAGGTATGAACTGAGATACGCGCATATATATTATCATTATTATCTTCTTCATTATATATATACACGCAATGAAGAATCAATAAATTTAGGCAGATCATAGCTGGTCTGAATAAGAAAGAAGAATTGGACCTGCAATGTACAAATATTCATTGGCGTTATGAGCCAATAATCATGGGTTAAAGAGTGTTTTAAGAATCCAACATTCCCCATTCAATGCAGACATTATACAGGAAGACCTGTTTGTTTATAACCATCCATGCGGCAGAGATTTAAACACATTTTTTGTTTGAAAGAGACAAAAAATAGAAAGAAATAGAAAGTCGTATATACATCTCACATCAAAGTAACACTGTTGAATAACTTACAAGTAGTAATTCAACAAACTCAGTTCAAGTAATACCACAAATGTAAAAAAAATATAGATGAATTTATTCAGTGTCAGAAACTTTTCATTTCTAACCATTTTTATGTAAGTTCTTTTCAAGCATTTTTATTAATAATAAAATAGGAAGTGGTTTAAGTACCTTGTAATAGCAGTAATGTAGAAATTAAATTCAAACTCGTAACTAAAAAGATAGCACATGATCAGTCAAAGGCAGTTTTGAAAGTGTTTCCACATCTTATAAATTAAGCAATACCAGATATCCAAAAGGAGTAATGAACAGGTGCTTCCATCTATATTTGAGAACTGCGATTAGATGTATTTAATTGCAGTAATTATTCTTTATAAGAAACATTTAAGATTTCTTTCTAGGGATGAAATTTGCAAATGTTCTATTTATATAGTTCATTGGAAAACCATTTAAAACCAAACATTTTTTAAAAGTATCTTAGGCCTTCAGAAATGGCTTCAACTGTATTAAAGCGCACTTTCTGTTTGGAGAGTTCACCTAAAATCAAATTTTTTATAACATGTTTTCTGAGACATGTGTCATATTGCAAGTACTGAACAAAAGCAAATAAAAATTGTTTTCTTTTATCGCATATTTGAAAGACAAATCTATATTTTCATTGATAGTGATAAGTAGCTCTGAAAAGTGAACTTAAGTTCTAGATACAGAGGTATCTTTCAGTGTTAATCCTGGGGGATAAAATTCAAGGTCCAATTGAAGCTCCATACCATAGCCTATACAGATTATATCATCTATATATCTGCCAAAAAATAAATCCGTTCTTGGTGAAGATAAACTTTCACATTTCAGTAAGTATAAATCTGCAGCTAAAAAAGAATACACTCCCCCTTAAGAAAGCCCTCTTGCCTGTTTATAATAACCAGTGCCATTATACACCACCTTATATTTAAGATAGAAGTTTAGTAGTTTTACAAACGAGATTTTGTCAATTGATTTTATATCATACTCTGTAAATAATTCTAATAATACACGATATAAGTCTCTTAAATTGATTTGGTTAAATAGATCCTCAAAATCAAAGCACTTAATGAAAGTGGGATTCCCATCGCTGGAGTTCGAAGTCTTCAAAAGTTGAAAACTATTTTTTAAAATAAAGGTATTTAAGGAAATTTTAACATAAATCTGTTTAAGTGTTCAAAGAAGCAATTTACCAGTTCTAACACTATAAGAGCTAGTAGCACAGGTAATAGTGAAAAAAGCAATTAGATCTTTGAAATTTAACAGTAAGCGTCATGTATGGGAAGTTGATTGGAGATTGGATGGCTTTGAGATTCTCAAAAGCACCCTGTATGTGTTTGAAGACAGGAGTAGAGTTTGTACCCAGATTTCTGTATTGCTCTGTATTATCAAGAAATTTCTGTATGTTTGAAGCATAGAACCTCTTGCATATGATGGTAAATGTCGAAAAATATTTATCTATGTTCAATAACATAAAGCGTTTATAAAAATCCTTCAAATCTCTTTTGTATTCTGCAATGCTCTTGAAATTTTTATGTGTTCTATCCCATTTTTTATACCAGACAACTTGTCAGAAAATTCCACTTCCTTGCAATTATTTCTCCAAATGTCAAATGATTTCATTGGAATTGTGTGTCTAATAGCCACATTTTAAATAAAATCATTAATTTCTCTGATGTTATCTTTATTGTGTGTTTCTTTTACATATATTTTTGTAATCTAAACTTCGTTACTTTTAACAAATTTGATTTAAATCACTATTAGTGAAGAAATTTATATTACCTGTAATAACATAATGATTACTGTCAATGTCATTCAGTGTATCTTTTATATATGCATAGTGTATCAACAGCCTCATTTGCTTTTTTAGAAACAAAGTTATGGTTGAAAAGTTGTCGACCTATAGTAACATTGTATTTATAGCTCACTTCAATCTTAGTGTTTTTAAGAGGGAAAAATATTTTAGAATTATTGCGAGATTTTTGAAATTACGATTGTCAAAGTCATTATTGGGAAAGCCAAAAACACAATAAATTTTCCGTTGTTTTGAATAATTCATTGCTTTAGTTTCAATATTATAATTGTAATCAATATATTGAGGACAAGGCTATGAATTTTTCGAAAGAAGAGAATTTTTTTGCGTTTTTAGCTTTCCCAATATTGAATTTAAGAATATTAATTTCAAAAGATCTCTCAATAACCATAAAAAGTTTTCCCCCTAAAAAATACTAAGATTGAAGTGACCTATAAATACGATGTTATTATAGGTCGACAAGTTTTCAACTATAACTTTGTTTCTAAAAAAATTAATGAGGCTGTTGATACACCATGCATATGTAAAAGATACACTAAATTTGTTGAGAGTAATCATCAACATATCATTACAGGTGATATAAATTTCTTCAGTAATAGTGATTTAAAAAACTTTCGTCAAAAAGAACTAAGTTTAGATTATAAAAATATATGCAAAAAAACACAGAAGAATATCATCAGAGAAATTGATGGTTTTATTTACAATGTTGTTATCAGAGATACAATACAAATCAAATCGTTGGACATTTGGAGAAATAATTGCATAAGTGAAATTTTCCCACAAGTCGTCTTGTATAAAAATGGGATAGTGACATAAAAATTTCAGGAACATTGTAGAATACAAAATAGATTTGAATGACTTTTATAGACACTTTGTGTTATCGAACATAGATAAATGTTTTTCAACATCTACCATAATGTGCAAGAGGTTATATGCTTCAAACATACATAAATCTCTTAACAATATAGAACAATACACAAATCTGGGTATGAGCTCTACTACTATCTTCAAACACATACAGGGTTCTTTTGAGATACTCAAAGCTATCCAATCTCCAATCAACTTCCTACACATAACGCTTACTGTCAAATTTCATAAAGATCCAATTGGTTTTCGCACTGTTAGATGTGCTACTAGCTCTTATAGTGTTAGAGCTGTTAAACTGCTTCTTCGAACATTTAAAGAGATTTATGTTAAAATTGCTTTAAATATTTTTATTTTAAAAAATAGTTTAGCTTTTAAAGACTTTGAACTCCCGTGACAGGAATCCCACTTAAATTAAGTGCTTGGATTTTGAGAATCTATTTAACCAAATCAATTTAAGAGAGCTATATCATATATTATTAGAATTATTTACAGAGTATGATATAAAACCAATTGACAAAATTTCATTTGTAAAACTGTTAATTTCTGTCTTAACTATAATATGGTATATAATGGCACTGGTTATTATAAACAGGTAAGAGGGCTTTCTCAAGGGGGAGTATATTCTTCTGTAGCTGCAGATTTATACTTATATAAATATGAAAGTTTGTCTTCACCAAGAACGGGTCTATTTTTGGCAGATATATAAATGATATAATCTGTATATAGGCTATGGTATGGAGCATCAATTGGACATTCATTTTTATCCCTCAGGATGAACACTGAAAGATACCTCTGTATCTAGAATTCGAGTTCACATTTTAGATCTACTTATTACTATCAATGAAAATAATAGATTTGTCTTTCAAATATACTATAAAAGAAAACAATTTTCATTTGCTATTTTTCAGTACTTGCAATATGACACATGTCTCAGAAAACATGTTATAAAAAATTTGATTTTAGGTGAACTCTCCAGACAGAAAATACTTTCAAATAGAGTTGAAACCATTTCTGAAGGCTTAAGATCTTTTAAAAAATGTTTGGTTTTAAATGGTTTTCCAACCATCATTTAAGATGGAACATATTGGGCTTTGGTTGATGGTATGGATATGGGATTTAAATACTTGGTTCTATAAGATTATTATGTTGGTGTGATATTTGTATATTTAATGATAACACTATTCAAAAACAATGTTATTACTATTGTATAATTTGTTCTGAGTACATTTTGTAAAATATTTTTTAATGGTTTTCAAACCTATATATATATATATACACACACACAAATTGTGATTTTCTATTTAAGGGTGATTACGGGGGCATACACGTGCATATAGGCTTCAATATAACTTTTTGATGAAAGGTTATGTCCCTAATATATACATTAAGAGCATTTTGCCCTTAATTTTTACTGATCCTTTGAAAGCAAAAAAATCTGTTTCAATGTTTTTTAAGAAGTATTCCAAATTTATAGGCACTCAGATACAAATAAGTGGAAATAAAATTACACAAAATCTATTTGTGTACATTTATAAAACTTTGAAATAAAAATGTTGCCAATAGGTATTTTAATTGCAAGTGACTGTCGTTGTCACAGCATAATGGTAATCTAGTGATGATGACAATGGCATGATGGATTTCTACTGATGATAGCCACGTCAATATTATAAATTAACTTCGCCGAAAATTTTGTGTAATGTTGCTTTCACTGCAGTGTGACACCAATATACCGATTACGAATATAGGTATCCATTAGTCCCATCCGTTTGATGTTAATCCACCAGATGGCTAATGTTTTGCAGGTTAGAGCTAGACTTCAAGTTTAACCGATTAATTATGTTTGGCTCTTTATGCATTGTTCAATCGTTAAGTGACTCCTAACAGGAAACTTATAGGCAGGCAGGTTGCAACGGTTCAGACAATTTTATTTGTAATTAGATAATTTTGTAATTGTGAAATGCAGTTAAAATATATATATATATATATATATATCATTTTTATTACTATATCATTAATTATAATTTAGCTACTATATAGCTACATGTGTAAATTTTAGAAGCAGATTGCAAGAATCCGTTTAAGTAGTAATATTGAATAGCCACACACACGCACACATACGTATAATACAAGCTGTGTGCTTGCTGAATTTGCTTAATATATATTTATATGACATGTATATGCGTTTAAATTCAGAGTACTGTTAGATTTCTATCAATATTAACATTAACCTCATTCTTAAAGTGGTGAGTTAGGGTGCCTAAAATGACAGATATTGTAGATTTCATTAACTTTTGTAAAGTTTCGCAGTTAACAAAATTATACTTTTGACGAGAGAGAAGACAAAAAAATAGTTTGAAAATTAAATGGGCTGAAACAGAATAGACAGAACATGTTAAGTAATTAAATAAAGTCAAATGAATTGTAATTCCAAAGGACCTTACGTAATAACTGAAAACCATGTAATAACTCCATGAATCTTATTATTAGTTAAACACAAATTTTATTTTCTACAACGCAAGATTTTGTTAAAATATTAACATGTTAATACAATTCTAAACACACTCTTATTTCCACACAGTGATCTCCTCTAACTCATTAATGGTGTTCTGTTTAAGTGACCCTTTCCATTTAACGACGATATTTTGCTATCCAAATAAATACTTCATAGAGATTTTAGTGACGGTCCATTAGTTTTATTGCTAGCTTTGTAGAAATAATTAATTAACTATACAAACAGTCCTGTAGCCAAGTCCGGAGCCATCTAAAACCTGGCCGTAGTTGCCCCATCGAGTTATCTATATATATACTGAATAATCTCCGGATGCCTTGTGCCCCCCATACGCTCTTTAACTTGTCCCAGTTGCCTCTTCATCCTAGCGACAGGCCTTTATACAAACCTCTAAGAAATTTATTGGATCTATTTCTATTTAGCCAAGGCATTAAACGTTTGCTGTATGAGGATGGCTACTTATGTTCCAACATATTCAAAAATAAACATGGAGCCTTACTACTCAAATACTTTTCGCTTCGATGATGCGTGTAAAAGTGCTTGTTGCAGAGAATCATATATTTTGATTGTAACGTCGACACCGAAGCCTCTAACTTTCTGGTATATATATATAGTATTGATTGACGTGGCATTGTGTTATGTTAATTTTTCATTTTAGTTTATATTTAACATTATTTGCATTACTGATGGTAGGAAGGCTTGTAAAGGATTCTACTACCGAATCATGTAGTTACAGGGCTATAGCTAAATTAAACCAACTGGACAGGTGTTCTTCGCTACCATATTAAGCAATACCCATTTGTGTCCGGCTTTTATTCAACATTCAACGAAACGTGGCGACAGGTAAAGCAGTTAACAGCATTTCAAGCTCGTCGTTTAAATTAAGAACGTGTGGCGCAAGAGCACAATGCGTGATAATCCTATTAGAGTACATCCAACGTTAATGGCCCTTTTCGTCTGGAACCCATAAATAAAACTAGGAAAAATAAAGGTCTCATTAACTAAAGGACAAGTGGAAATATCCATTCATAGACAAAATCGTAAGAGTTAGATTAATACTGACCTGGACGCTATAGTCCGTTGCCTTGCCCAGATTCTTCTTTAATAATATCAGTCCTAACCTTTTACTATCACGGCCCAACTCTTTAACTAAAACAGATGTGTTAGGTATGATGCACCGTTAAAAGTTTATATTGAACTCAAACACACAAACTAAAGTTAATTCACAATACACAAAACAACTAACTGTTCAGACGGTAAGTAAATATCACAGTTCTGATTCTTGCATCGACATCCTTTCTAAGATGTAGAACTTACAATAAACATCCGGAATTCGACCTAACTATTTAAGCAATAAAAAAAAATACATACACCGGGAAATATGCTCTATCAGCTATTCCAATCCAGATAGACCGTATCAATGCAACGTCTGCAAAACCTTTACTCGATGTAACGATTTACATGGCCAATGTTGTTCATCTATCGTCCGTAAGGCTCGAGCAGGCTACGATGATACCAATATGGCAACGTGCAATGATATAATTCATCTGCCTGGAACTTCGCTCAGCGAGTGGAATGAAACCCTGGAACAACGGGTCGCTTAAGCCGAGAGCGTAACTTCGTAACTATCGGCTTTGCCGGTCCCCGATACGTAGGCATCGCTTACTATTCCTATCTTAAAGCTGTGTCAGGTCTCCACCACATCTTTTTTACCCGATGCTTCCCTACCTGTTCACGATCCAGTCCCTTTTATAATACCTAGCGGTTTGAAGCAAGAATTAATGCCATAAAACCAGTAAACGCCACTTCTGCGCAATACCAATAAGTAAAACTTCATGGCCGCAACGAATGGCCCAGCTGGCACATCCTTTGCCCATACGCCTATTTTACAAGCTACAACAATTTACACACATTTGAGATTAAAGCATTTTTCTGCTTATAGACGTTTTCTTTCCTCGTTTTGGAGTCGACATATTATATTTGATGTAATATTATTTATAAATATTAGATGTACAATTTAAGATATAAATGTTAAAATATTCTGGAAAGGAAAATTTAATAATTTTAAATGTAATAATCAAATATTTGTAAAATATATAACTAGATATATTATATTGAAAGCAATATTTTAAAATACGTTATATCCTGAGCAGTTTCCTGCTTCTAGTAGTTAAACTTCCATATACCAGAGTAAACTTTTCTCAGAAAAATAATAAAGTTTTTTGACCAAGAATGTTTTCCGAAACGATTTTTTCCAAAATATTTTCTTTCCGAAACTTAGCCCTGTAGTCTATTTCCAGAGCAAAATATATATCTGTACAAGAGATTCCAACAAAATGGAGGCACCTTAGCTACTTTTCTTGGAGTGCATTTTTTTTATATGTTTTGACTTGACATTGCCTATATTTGCAAAAAATACAAACTTAATTTTTGAAGAAAGACTAACATAAAGAAATTATATGAACCACATGAAAATTGGATAATGTATATATATATATAGTCTCTCCTTGGAGGTGCCGGCGGTTGTAGCGGCGCCTCCAACTGTACGGCTACTAGAACCAACACAGCCCAAAGTGCTTTGCAGCCTAGTATAGGTACAACCACTAGGGCTGAAAGACCACGCCAGCGCATGTCATGGACAATAGATATGAACACCTACATCATGCGCACCTACTATACGATTACAAAGCTGGAAACAGACATGACAAATTACAGACCCACACTTCACGCCAAATTCGCACAACAGTACCCACACCTGGACATCAGTATAGAAAGGATAACAACCCAACGCAGGAACATAATAACCAGAAATCTCTTAGCAGAGCCCATACTACAAAGGTTAAGAGATGAAGTCGCCAATGACCTGGCAAACACTTCAACCAGTGTGGCCAACCCTGAAGCACCAGCTAGTAGCGCAAGAGAACCGCTCCAACCAAGCATAGAAGAAGAAGAGAGGAGGGACGTGGAGAAAATGGAAGAAGGTTTCCAATGTGCCCTGGCGGAATATGAAGGCTCGGATGCCGCAACAAGGCCAAGAATACCACGCCAACCGGCATCTTGGAAACTCTGCAAAGCAACCAAGATCCTCAATGAACATACTCTACCACTACACCTACAGAACCACAACTCCCTACAGGAAATACACACCGCCATATACTGTGCAGCAGTAGCGGCATCACGCGCCAATGGGTACGAAGTAAGGAACGAAGGCCGAAGTAACAGAGGAAACAAAGCCCAACCACCATGGCAAGTGAGACTGGAGAAAAGAATAGAAGAGCTCCGCAGCAGCATAGGGCGAATAACCCAGTACATGCAGGGAAATAGGGGTAAGAAATTAGTGAGGAAAGTGAAGATGGCCCTTAAGAGAAATAGGATTCATACAAGACACGAAGAGCCCAATAAACACATCAGCGAATATCTGGATACCCTCAAACAAAAACTGGGTGTATACGCCAGAAGACTCCGAAGATACAAAGACTATACCAACAGAAAACAACAGAACATGCAATTCCAAGCAAACCAGAAGGCCTTCTACAGGAAGCTTCGAGAGACCCCAGCGAACAAAGACAAGTACGAAGCCCCAAAGCCAGCAGAAATAGAGACCTTCTGGAAGACACTATGGTCCAATGAAGTACAGCACAAAAGCGCCCCCTGGATTCAGCAAGAAATGGAGGCTACGAGAGGAATAGAGGAGATGGAGTACACGGGCATCACGATAGAGGAACTCCAGCAGGTAATCCAACGTACGCACAACTGGAAAGCACCCGGTATTGACGGCATACACAACTTCTGGTACAAGAAATTTACCAGCGCCCATGGCCCATTAGCCAAGGAACTTACGGCGATAATTGAAGACCCCAGCAAAATGCCTGAATTCCTCTGCAAGGGAATAACTTACCTCCTACCGAAGGACCAGGATACCAGTAACCCAGCGAAATACCGACCCATTACGTGCCTTAACACCCTGTACAAGATACTCACGGGGTGCATCTCTGAAAAAATAAGCCGGCACAGCGAAAGCAACAACTTAATGACGGAAGAACAAAAGGGATGCCAGAAAGGGACTCTGGGATGTAAAGAGCAGCTTACCATCGACTCAGTTATCCTGGAACAAGCAAGAAAACAAAAGCGAAAACTCAACACCGCATACATAGACTACAAGAAGGCTTTCGACTCTGTTCCGCACTCGTGGCTCCTTGAAATACTCAGCATATACAAAGTGCATCCCTCAACCGTAGAACGAAACACACAAGCTTTACTGGGATAGAGCAATCATAACAGACAAGACAGTCCCACATAACCGTCCTGACATAACCCTCGTCGATAAATCGAATAAGACCACGTACTTAATCGACATAGCAGTACCCAACACCAATAACATACAGACAACCTACACAACGAAAATCACCAAGTACCAAGATCTCAGACATGAAGTACGAGATATATGGGGTATGGAAAAGATCCTCATCATCCCGTTAGTCATCTCAGCAACAGGGATAGTACCAAAAACGCTTGCGACGAATTTGGAGATACTCAACATTGACCCAAACACCTACATTGAAATACAAAAAGCCACAATCCTAAACACGTGTCACATTGTCAGGAAGTTTCTAGACATGGCACATTAAGAAGTGATGTAAAAAGAGGCTTGGGAACATGGCGCTCTGCCCGTCCCAAAGCCTGTTTCCGCCAAGAATGGGCGAGGAAAACTTTTATATATATAACATATTCTCAATCCTTATAATTTGCCTTAAATATTATAATATTTGTCAATATAAAATAATGTTGAACTATTACTTAAAATATAACTTTAAATAATAATATATATTTATAATAAAATATTTTATAAATAATAAGTATATATTTAAATACAAAATATCAAATACTTATGTCTTGTCAGTCACATTAATTTAATACTTATACTTTTGATATTAATAATGATAATATGTATGTATACATACACTCATCAAGATGCGCTTAATGGACGGTAAGTGTATTGAAATCTTGTTTTCAAGCGCGGTTTTCTGGATTGAGATCTTGTTTTCGGGAATGGTTTTCTAGATTGAGATCTTGTTTTCGGGAATGGTTTCATAAGAATTTTCTTTATTCAAAAACAATACAGTGTTCTTTATAAATAAAATTATAATATTTTAAATAGTCTTCGCATTGTGTGGTTTTAAATAAGCTCTGCTGTGGAAAATCAGAAATCATTATACGTAGAGTAGAAATGATAAATTTTGTCTGAAAATTTCGCAATGAATATTATTAAAATATGTCAGTTTTATGTGTAATATATATTTTTCGCTAGAAAGAATTTTATCGTGCTATTCTCGAAAAAAAATATCTCTAAGTCAACATCCTATAAAGTATAACTATTTTTCCTGCCTTGGGATATAAGGTATAGCAAAGTCGAAATATCCTTTTTTGACGGTCTTATTTACAATTTAAACTCGCAGTTCCCGGCATTTTCTCCAAATGCCCATGGTGAAAACAAACGAGGTATCCACTCTTATGATGCTGTCACCTTATCTAGTAACGTTATCTTACTCTTTAATGTCGTCTTATCTTGCAAGTCGGGTTTAGTTATCAATTTTCCAAAGAAACGTAAAACTTTTTGAAGTATTTCGAATAATCCGTTTTCAAAAAAATAAATTCAAAACTGTATTGAAAGAATCGTGCTTTCCGAGATATGGCGCTTGTATGGAATAAATATTAATGTTTTAAGCCTTAAAAGCTCCTTTATACTTTGCTCAACATTTCGTTATGTTCTCTTCTTTTCAAATTGTCAAGAAATAAAACTTCTCCGTCGATGTTTATGAATTTTACCAATAAAGAGCACACCGCCTTCATACATTTTAAGGGCTTTAAAAAGTGTTTAGCAAAATAATTTAAAAACAAAATTAATACTTTGTCTTGAAATTTGTCTTGAATTTTATTGTTTACAAATATTTACACTCTACATCATAGTTTAATAATTGCAATTCACAGATGCACGTGAATTTTCACTGTAATGTTAAGATTTTGAAATATAGGGTTTAGATTTTCGTTGGCAGCAGAATTGCAATTTCTGTCAGTATGCAAGAAGAAAGGAAACATACAAAATCTCAACTTGGGTTAGCTATCAACTATCATATTAATTGCGTTTCAATGCGCAATATTGCAATCAAACTAGACATATCCATGTCTAATGCAGGTGATATTTAAAGATGGGAAAATGACGGATTCAATTCTTCCGAAAACAATTTAGCAAAGCCATTAATGATGTGCATGAAAGGCTTAGATGCAATTGTTCAGAATCTCGTCCATCCTCCGAAATAGAATTCATTGCCGAGGTTGAAAATGCTCGCCTCACCTCTATCAATGCAAAGACCATTCCCATAGGGTTAACACAAGTCTAATTATTATGGTAGAGTAGCATACCTAAACCGAACGGCACTTGAACACAGATCGATGTTTGGATTGGTGTCTTGCACAACCTTCCTGGACTATGGATTATTGGGAATTAGTTGCTTAGAGCGAAGAATAATGCCATTCAGTGTTTCACTCCGATGCGCGGATTTCTGTGTGAAGACAACCAGGTGAATAGTTTATAAAGGATTGTGTTGTGCCAGCTCTCAAGTATACAAGTAGTTCAATCCAGATTGGATGTTGCTTCGCTGGGATTGTACTTGGTCCGTTGTTGTTATACCGGGAGGGATGGAATCGGAACTATATTTAGATATCGTTAAACCCTTGTAACAAAGTCAAACGTTGCCGAACACCTGATTTTAGCATGTTACACTGTCAGTTTATGTTTGCTAACAAGACCTCCCTTTTTCGCGTATTAATGCGTGAGATATATAATTGTTTTGTAATTATATCTTGCATCCTTACATACGCAGAAAGAGGGCATTGTTTCATGTCCTCGTTCGTCTAGCGGTCAAAACACTCCGGGCTCAACGGAAGGACCATGGTTTGTACCCAGGACGGGGACGGCGTCTCTTTTTCTCCTGTACCAAACAAAAGATCTAGTATGAATTTTAAAACAGGGGTGTCAAATTTATTAATAATGTAACTGTCCACTTTTTTTCATATAGGTTCTTTGAATTGAAAAAAGTCCGCACAGAATTAGTTATTCTCGCTTTATAATTAGTTTGTTGTGGATGGCACCAGAGTCAATTTCACAGGTTTGTCCCCATATTCTCTGAATACTTCCAACTAATAGCGTTCATTTTGTTATTGTGGAACCCAAATCATTGTTGTAGTTCACATTTACATCACATAGAAAGTAACTTCAACTTTCTCTTACTCAACTCCATAGCACACTTCAGATATTCTGTGTAATTAGCCTCCTTACGCTATCACAGTACTATGAGTCTGACCTTTATCTCTCCCAGAATGATTCATTGCTACTTAGCATGTAATAAGCAGGAGGGATTTGTTGAGATAGAGATTAAATAAACACTCTCTCAGGGCTTAGACATAGAAATAATTGAACACTTTTGGGATAAATTGAAGTAAGTGCTTAAAGATTTTATAATCCCATCTACCACTTACTTTAAAAGAAAAATAAATTTCCTTAGGAACTTGGGTATTCTATGTTATTTAATAATTTTTTTGGTGTCTACATTGCTATATAGTTTTTGCACCCATAAATTAATTAAAATTATAGACACCATTTTGATAAAATTACTGAATGTATAACACATCCGTAAAGTTAATTACTCACGCTTATAATCAACTCTCCTCTCCGACTTCTAGGTTGGAGGTGAATATGGATTACCTGTTTTTGTTTCTGTTCGCATGGATTGTATCTTCGGCGCTGAGTCCAGTCCACACCTATAAATCGTCCATCCGTGCTCTTCACCTTTCTTTCTGTTTCTTTTTTTTCTTTCATTTTTTTTCCTCTAGGTCTCTTCCTTATGATATTCCCTCCAGTGTCAATTGGAGTAGCTTGTATTTTTCTCCCTTCACTTTATGTCCGAAAATTGCTGTTACAAAAATAATTATTTGTTATAAAGATGAAACGACACACTGCGCAAAATATTAAATAAAATAAAACACATTAACACAGTTTAAATTAAACAGTTAATCGTGTTTATATTGGTCAAACACGTCGGGCCCTTCGATTTCGGCTTAAAGAGCATGAAGCCTACGTGCGTAAACAACAACTGGAAAAATCTGCTTTGGCCAAACACGCCTGGGAAGCTGGCCACAAATTTTCTTTCGACAAGGCCCATCTAATAGAGAAAGTTTCTTCACCAGCCGACCTCAATTTCTTTGAAGCCTTCCATATTCTTTCGCATTCCTCTTCTACTGTTAACGATCAGCTTCCGTTCAATTCCATGTCCTCTATTTGGAGAAACTTCATTCGTCCCATAGCAAAAGACGCGGCTACGGACCCACAACTGGTTTACCCGAACTAATTTTGGACTAGCAATTTGGCATCGATAGTTTTTCTAGCACGTGTGTCACATTAGTGTAACTAGGGTTCTGAAGAAGGAAGCCTAAACGCGCTTCCGAAATAGCTATAAACCATCGTATTTATTTTAACTGTGTTAATGTGTTTAATTTTATTTAATAATTAATTGTGTAACAGTATTTCTGTGTAATAGCATAATCAATAACCCTACTGAACAAAAGGTTAAACTTGGCTAAATTAAACTAATTTAAATTTAAGTGCAGATAAGAATATATATGAATTTTGTGATTAAATTCCATGGGCTTTTTAATAAATTTTATTATATTATATTTGTCAGTTGACTGCTTAATAGCCTTTAATTTTCCTTTTGTGATTGTCGTTTTCTACTTAAGTTTTTATTTATAGAAAAAAATATAATCTTCCATTGCTTAATTTTACATTAAATATTCTATAGACTTTTCATCACAAGTGAATTTTGACTTGAACATTTCTATAAAAAAACTCCCATACTTAATGACAGCTTATAAATCTTGATGTAGCTTTGTATGTATATAAAAAAAAACTATCGAATAACTCTGGAACTATGACAGACCGGAACGATTTTGTTATCATTCTAACCGGTATATAGTTACGTTTGCGTCAAAACTTGAAGTTGCAGTCGCGCATGTGCAGTACGCAAGGGGCGGAGCTGAATGCAAAGTGAACAATTTGGGCTTCCGCGTAACTTTCCAATCAGTATAGCTCATCTATTCTGCGCAACTATGATGCCGGTTTTGGTTACATACGATTGATCTCGTTTTCATCTATGCGTTGCATGTACAATCTAAAACATTAAACCAGTTTTAGTGACTGAACAATTTCAAATATTAAAATAAATTTAAAAATTTTCAAATCGTTAGTCAAAAGAAGTACAAATGCCAACAAAAAATATAGAAGCTTAACAGAATCAAAAAGAGCGTCTTTTCAGCTATCCAAGGACATAGCATTGTCATGACTAAGGTTTCAGAGGCACAGGGCGCCCAAAAATGTGAATATCATCGGCGAGGTCAACGACGGCGCGAGCACATGAGTTGCAAATGCGCCACCCGTAGTGCCGGAATAGGCATCGCGCCCAAAACATCCAGTCACCAATATGTATGCGCAGTACGCGAGGAATTGGGTTCGACCCATAGCGACCAAGTTGATCGTCCGCGGAAATTTCCAATCAGTGCAACTCGAGACACCGAGCAGCCACGACGGTGGTTTTAATCTCGTACGATAGATCCAGTTTAGATCTACGTCCAACCTTACGTATAGTCCAAAATACTGAACCAGTTTAGTGACATAATTTTCCTAATGTTGGCTAAACCTCATACAAATGCATGAAAAATAGAAGGTACACGGAAATGACGTCTTTTCAGCTATTCATAGATACAGACCATTATCATGGCTGAGACGGTCAGTAAGAACGGGGCAGAAAAAATATAAACGTCGGCGGTATGTTACAATTACTACATCAATCCGTTTCTGAGTTTAATTGAACCCCTTTGTTACAAACAGCATTGAATGGGGAATATATTTACGTCAATCCTGTTACCCTCACTGCTTTTTTATGTACGAACTTTCGTGAAACATAATACGCTTTTATGCGCTAAAAAATTTTTTTTTTCATGATTTTAGTCATGATTTTATGCGCGATATATATACAGCGGCTGTTCTTCTAAAATCCTTTTCACATGAACTATAAAAGTAATGTTTTCTTGGTGGAATACATCATTAGATTTGTCATCGAAGTTTTCTTAAAGGGCGCGCTAAGGAAATGGATTATAACATCAATATTTCATACTTGAACGCGTGCGAAACGACACATATGTCCCAAAACAATATTTTATTCTGAAAAACAACTAAAAGTTCCTTTTAATGTCTCAGCAAAAGCTGAAGAACTTGTCCAAAAAATATTTGTTGCAAACAATCCATTCGCACGCGAATGCTTTGACTAAAGCGACAATAGTTCTCGCTTGAACTAATATCTTCACCGATTTTGACATCTAAATATCGACTCAGAGATATTTGAAACGAACAAATCGCAAATTTTGACAGACTTAAATATGTGGTTTAGCTCCAGTGTTATAATTTTTTAAACAATGAAGGAAACCCGTTTCTGTTATGACACCACCAAAGCTTTTCAAAACATCTTTTATTATTGTCTTTTCAGGCCAAGTTGAAAATTTTGGAAATAAATACATTATTTCTAATAAAACGATTGAATTCTTTTCAGTCACAGACCGTTTGACTACGAACGCTTTGACGTAACGTGTTATATCTTACAGCGCAATAAATGGTTTCGAATTATCGTCTTGTGTCCTGTAAGTTAAATACAAGTTTTTCATACTCATGGAATTGACAGAAATGTTATAAGAAATCTGACAGAAACATCATACGAAATCTGACAGGAATATTATGAGAAATTTTACAAAAACCTTATATGAAATTTGATGGAAATATTATATTAAACTTGGCGCAAAATATATGCTTATCTTAAAATATAAATAATGCGACTATTGGAACATTATTAATTTTTTCAATATCCTGACAGAGAAATTTATAAATAAAATTTCGTCCTCTTTGTAATCGTGTCCGGTTTTTATGCCAAAAGTTCAACTAACAATAGTTTGCGATAATAGTTGTAATTTTCCGAAGGATCCTAATGTGCATCTGCTAGAGAACCAAAGCCCGCAATACAAATTGATAAAACCACGACTTGCGTCGAAAATCAGCAGGATTCAAAAATACATATGTTGCAGGGTAGATAAATGATTCAAAACTACATCCTTATCAGGCCTACCTTTTTTAAGTTTGTGAATTATTATTTTCATAGACACGTTCTAAAGACTGTAAAAATATTCTTAGATTTAGATCCCAGTCCCATTCGCTCAAATAAATGAATTAATTCCAAGTTTCAGCCACGTTTACTATACTTCCACAAAAGCCGTACTCACATACATAATTTTGAAACCATTATAAATTTATCTTTGTTACATGGAATACTTCTTTCACAATTTAAAATAGTCAAATTGATCTGAATCAATGGATTTGCCAGAGGGATGCCAATATCACCTGACCTACAGTTGTATCCTTGTTTACGCCTTCTGTTCGTACTTTTGGTACCTGTTTCTTTAAACCTGTTTGATACCTGTTTCTTTAAAAGTTATTCTGTTGCAATACCGTAGCAATTCAAAAAGTATTTGGAGAACTCGAATAGTTTTAAAGAAGATTATATGATGCAGCTTTAGCAAAAAGATTTATTTTGGTGGTTCAATAAATAATTATAATAAATTTCATACAATGGGGTTTGGTGCCGCTTCTGAGACCCCCTTTTTTATACCACTGTTTTAGTTTAGTGTCGGTCACGCAAATCTCGAATAACGCCGAGTTCAAATATGGACAAAAGATCTCTAACAGTTTTTTTTCTGATGCACACTTAAGTAAGTTTATATATTATACATATAACACTAGTTATACACACTTAAGTAAGTAAGTAAATAAGCTGATAAAGTGACGGAAGATCTGGAAGAGTATGGATGGAGTAGAGAAGAGGCATTGGATAGAAGATTGTGGATTGATTGATTGATTGATTGTTTGGCTTTTTTATGGCGCAAGAGCATCTGGGCTATACTGCGCCAAACATGGTAAGAGAAGATTGTGGAAGAGAAGATTAAAGGACCATAACGCCGACCCCATATAACATGGGAAATGGCAAAGCGAAAGAAGAAGACACACTTAAGTAAGCTAGCCAGTATACTGAACAATAAGTCTCATGTAACTTGCCTGTTCCCGTTCCTATTCTCATTTTCAAATGGTATAGGACTGCCTCTAGGTCCTCTTCAATAAACACCGTAATTAAGAATTCCTAAGATTAATATTCGCGATAAAATCAAATAATTTAAAAATACTCGTTTTTCGTATTTTACTACCCCTTTATATATTAATACATGCCTTTCAATGTACTGTGTCCACGTGTTTTAAGAAACGGTACATGTTATGCACATTAACTCAAATAGGGAGCACGGAACCCTTTATGTTTGTTTAAAACTTCTGTCGGAAGTTGTCTTCTTTAGAAAACCCGAAGCGTAATTTTTACAATGATCCTCTGATTCTCTTCGATTTCAGCTCGAATTTCTGACTTCGTGACAGCTTTTTATAAGTGGCAGCAATCACGAATTGACAAAATTCCAGAACTATAAAAAACTTTTCTGGTAGAATGTGTCGTCCCAATAATCTGTGACATGTTGTCACAGACGGGAAGTAACAATCAAAGTGATAAAATTCTAAGCTAAAGATTATTTTTTCGTCGTTACTGTCACTAAAATATATAGGGATAAAATACGGTATCAGTAGATTAAAAAACGGTCAAAAATATAATTTAATGCTGGGTCAAGGTTTTAATTTTTCCACAACGGTATTTCTTTCACTGGTTTATATAAAGGCTACGGAAAATTGTATTTCCTTTCATTTCTGCTCTAAAATAATATTCGATATTCATTTGTTTATTCTTTGAAAGAAAGCTATGGGTGACCTTCATTCAAAGGTCATGCAACGCTAAGACCTACAATTTTTAGCGGAATCCAGCCTTTGCTACGAGGGAAACCAAACCTCGGAATACGGAGCGTACTCAACCTGTTCAGTAATCGCAGTTTGTATTTTTTGTTACCGTTTGAAAGCGAACCCGTGTTAATGGTAAGCCAGCCAAAGGTGTATTACTGCACTACCATAAAGCCTATTCGACTTTCAGCAGTTTTATAATGTGATGCATGTTTAGTTAATGTAAATCTTACCAGTGCCATCTTCTCAGGGCCATAAAGCTATACTCCAGCTTATACCGATCGACAACACAGTAAGTATAATGTAGCACCACGCAACACAATGAGCATGATATAATAAATAAAATACAATGAGTATAATACGAAAAAAATACAATGCAATTGATATAATACAATATGTATACTTGAATAACAAACAATATCCCCTATATGAATATAATAACGTATGATACAATAATAGACACAGCATAATAATAAAATATAACAGTAAGTTTCAACACGAATTCAACGCAATTAATCTCACTACAGTTCATAATATGAGCGAATATAATTGACGTTTTAGGTTAAATAAATATTTTAAAACACGATATACACTTATATATATATATATATATACAAGTTCATATACATACTGTATGCCACAAGTTCACTTTTCTTCTTCTTCGCTAAGTTCATATATACATACTGCGCCAGTTCCATATACATACTGTATGTATACACACATAAGTATATATAAAGATGCAAGCTAATATCTCTACCCGTAAAAATGCTCCTTATAATATGGTTATTAATGCTTCTAATGAACTTATACTTCCTCAAATGTCTATGGATATAAAAATAATAATAACTAAATTTTAAATCAAATTCAATTAATAATTATAAAATAATAATAAATTCGATCAATTTCATGTCATTGTACAGAATGTATATTTGTTCTTTTAACGAAATATTAGATTTCATTGCTGTTTTTCAATAATTTCTGGCGTTTTCACTAATAATCGAATAATATTTAGCAGAAGTTTTTATTGTTTAATTATATATTTGATAAATATCGAAAGCCCGTTTGATCCTTGCAAAATTTATCGAATTCGGTAATACTGTCATTATTAAAAAATCTTTTGTTTTGTTTGAAATTGCATAATGGTATGCAAAAGAATAAAAATTGGTATTCTTATTTAAGAGACGTACTTTACCATGTCAAATGAAATAAGCAAGATATTTATCTCCATAATTTTAATTTTACATCTTTATCTTATATTTATTAATCGCACCTTCTACTGGGTGCTCGTAAATTATGAGCTATAAAGAGCTATAAGCAGAAGACTCGTTAAGTAAATAAATATTGAGACGAAAGTTACATAACATCTGACATATTCAATTACAACAGAAATTGCCTAAATGGAGATGACAATCATGAAACACTAAGTTTGACACAGTGTAAAAACTGGTATCTGCAAATACCTATTTACATATAGGAACTGATGTAAATACTTTCATTAATCTTTCATGTAAATACTTTCAATAATCATTCAAGTTAATACTTCCATTAATCATTCAAGTAAATATTTTCATTAATCATTCATGTAAAAACTTTGATTAATCACTCATGTAGGTATCTTCATTAATTATTCATTCAAATATTTTCATTAATAATTCATGTAAATACTTCCATTAGTCATTCATGTAAATACTTGCAGTAGTCATTCATGTAAATACTTGCAGTAGACATTCATGTAAATACTTCCATTAATCATTCACGTAAATATTTTTATGTAAATACTTTTTATTGCCACATAGAAGAAATCGTAAAGAACTTAAGGCCGAGAGCGAGCACACGTAAAATTCGAATAGAGGTAACATCTGTATGTCTCAACCAGGGTCTACTCTTCAATATGGCAGTTGAACACGAATTCCTGATAGCTTACTAAGAACTAAACTTCGATTCCAACTCTCAATGATGCTTTCCGTTCAAGAGCGGAATAAAAATTTATTGTTGGACATCTATTGGACATTTATGTTCTTTAAGTTCTTCTTGAAAAAATTTCTAAATTCTTGTCAAGTAGCGAAACTGAAACAGCAAAAGACAGTGCGGTTTGGCGAAGAAACATATTGCCAATTTGGTGCAATATCTCGCCAAAAGAAAGTCATTCCTGCCACTGATACATTACTAGACGAGTGTTTCACACATTCTTCATGGAGTTGAGGAAATCAACAGTTGTTTCAACAATTAATAATTTAAGTAATGATGCAAACATTTGATATTTAAATTTATACAAAATACTTAAATGATTATACACGATTTCATTCTTTTGTTAGAGGTTTCCCTTTTTTGTTATGCTATAATAATAATGCAGCTTTAACGAGATCCGGGATATAATTATCAAAAGTAAGGGTCTTGTTTCGTTATGAACAGGTTCGAGTACATGTATATATATATAGCACTTAATGTGAAAATTATACTTAAGTAATTATAATAGTACATGAAATATACGGAAATTTTATTTATTGAACACAAATGGAAGTGCTTATTAGGACATAAAATGTGGGTCATAATAATATATGTCCAAATATTTCGAAAACGTCTAAAGTTTTTTTCTTTCACAACAGCACTAGCATGTCACCTAACATCTTTTATCCGAAACCCTCTCAGGACAAATAATGATGAAGAGGGATAATGTATAAGACTCTTTCTTTTGTTAAAAATCATACTTCTAAAGAAATTTAAAATGTCTTGCACGATGACAAGTCTTTCACCAACTATTGATTTTCTAAAGTGCCAAAAATAACGAAGACGGATTTCTCTTCGGCTTTGGACAAGAAAACACTTCGAGCAGAAGCTCTAGGGGGAAATGCGTTCCCTACATTCGTCTACGAGTTTTTACACGAAGTTTCAAAGTTCTATAAATTGTCCGGATGTTGTGTAGCACATAACTAGGTTGGAGATTTATCCGCTATAGCAAATGCAGATGTTATCAACTAATGTTGATGGAATGCTTTGGGTGTCATTTGTATTATCCGACGAATGTTGGCTGTTTATCATAGATTACTGCATACATGATTCCGGGCGGATTATCTGTGGTGCGTGGGAGATTTAGGGCATTACTATGGCTGGTTTAACATACACAACTTTCCGAAAATCACAAGAGAAAAGAGAAAATGTACTTAGAAATCTTCAGCGCGCATATTAAAATATATGACACGTATAACATGAAGTTATGAATGAGATTATACTCGTACATTTTACAAATAAATCCGAACTAACGAGTATTAACTTACTAGTATGTAGTCTACAGAAGTATTTTTGAACCAGAGTATGGAGGAATCCCATGGTTCCGTGAGGTATCACTACGGGTGCTGAAGAAATATACTTTGGGCTATCGATTTCACGAACTCGTGGATACCTCAAAAATGTTCGTAAATTTAAAATTAATATTAGTTCTATGGTAATTTAATATGTTAATATCATGATCTAAATGGAGAGATAGATCGTAAAAACGTGTAAATCGAAAATCGGAGGTTTGTAGAGTACTCGTAGTCCATTGCTATAAAAATAGCCATCTATTGGCGAGATCGGTAGTTTATGGAGAGGGCGGAACTGCAGTATTTCACATGACGTTTTAGTTCATACATTAGAAATTTGGTTTGGATGTAACATTTCCTTGACACATAAATTTGTACATATGATGTTTTACATTTTAATGTTTACCGATATAAAGATTTTTTGTTTTTTTTGCATGAATGAAAACTTCGTAAAGTCTCTTAAGCAGACAGTTGAAATCCACATTTTTCCTGGATTGCCAATACATTTCTTATATAATAACAATTAAAAAAAATTTTTGTTACACAAGATATCTGAAAAATCGCGTAGTTTCCCTTATAAGCACCAAGTATATAAATAACAAAAAAAACAGATATTAAAACTGGCAGATAATAATTTTTAACTAGGGGACGGCAATATTATTTCATAGATACCGTAAGGGTAAGAAGTTGGAAAACGCTGGTTTATAGCATAAAATGAGACATACGCACAAGTATGCACACACGCACACCACACATACGAGCACACACACACACACACACACATATATATATAGCCAATTAATAATAAGGAAAATATGAAATAACATAAAAATAAATTTATATACATTGTTACATATTAAATAAATTAAATGAAAAGAAGTATAAGCAATCAATAAAATTAAATGAAAAGAAGCATAAGCAATTCATAAAAGGTGACTGCGCAAAAGCTGCAATTGCATTTTTTATGATGAAAATAGTATTTTTAGAAATGTAAGAAAGTTATGAAAAATTGAAATGACAGGAAATTGACAGAAATAGAGATAGCAGAAACACAGTAAAAACATTAAAAATAAAAAATAAAAACAGAATAACAATAAATTAGCAAAAATATTTTCACTGCCAATAAGTTTAACAACTTCATGGGGAACAAAACAATAGAGTAAATGATTAAAAACCAACAATTTGAGATAAGAAACGGAGAGAATTCGACAAACATAGCATAATAAATGGAAAATGAAAAAAGTGACACCACGTGTAGGAACTTTTTCAAGGGAGGCTCCAAGCACGTGGTCCTTCAGCAATGGAATGTTTCTGTATGGAAAGTAGCTTAAGCTAAAAAAAGTTCCACGCCTCCCGGGATTCCAAGAGTGAAAACTGAGCCGAATTAAAACGAATAAAATTTATGAAAATGATAAAAAATTGGGGGATATACATTGGGATGCAGACGGAATAACGATACAGCGAACAAGGTGTGAACAAAGTTAGGCTTAAACGGAAAACAGCGGAGGGGAGGGCAACAGGGCAGCAGATTTGCCAGCCTAAAGCTTTATTGGGATTTTATTTGGGAGCCAAAAGCGTTAGGAAAGCCTCCAAAATGGACAGATTTCAGAGCAATCTTTTTGTATTTTTAAACCTATTAAAAAAATAAGCAATAAAACGTTCCGGTATTAGATTGCCTTTCAGTCTGCATTCGAGCAATTTAATAGCTTCTAAAAGGCTTAAGTCTTCAAGGCAAATTCTGTGGGTTCTTTTTAATTGAGAAATAATAATATTGCGTTGAACTTTGATGCTTATATTAGATTCGAAACTTAACAACGTAATCACTTTGAACGGGAAATCCATTATTTTGTCATAGGTGCAAGTCCTTGCACCGGAATCTTTAACCAGTTCTATATGGAGATCTAAAAAATTGATGTAATTTCCATTGTTTGCTTCTTCAGTTTGAGATCTTTAGAGATTCCGGGAAGTTCTCTTTTCAGTTTAAGCCTGACTTCTTTCAAACCTTGTTAGCTGTATCGTTGTTCCGTCTGGATCCCAATGTAATACCCCCAATTTTTATCATTTTCATGAATTTTATTCGTTTCAATTCGGCTCGTTTTTCGCTCTTGGAATCTCGGGAGGCGTGGAACTTTTTTTAGCTTAAGCTACTTTCCATACAAAAACATTCTATTGCTTAGGGCCCACGTATTTGGAGCCTCCCTTGAAAACGTTCCTACACGTGGAATCCCGTTTTTCATTTTCCATTTGTTATGATATTTTCGTCAAATTATCTCCGTTTCTTATCTCAAATTGCTTGTTTTTACTTACTGACTCTATTTTTGTATTTCCTATGAAGTTGCTAAACTTATTGGTAGTTAAAATTTTTGTTAATTTACTGTTATTTTGTTGATTTTTATTTGTTATTTTTAATGTTTTTACCGTGTTTCTGCTATCTCTATTTCTGTCAATTTCCTGCCATTTGAATTTTACGTAAATTTCTTGCATTTTTGAAAATACTATATATATATATATATTGTGTGTGTATGTGTGTTTGTGTAATGATGGCTCAGTATGCAGAACACGCCAGGAAATGCTTAAGAGGGTAGATGCCAGATGTTCTAGTAGCAGAGGTAACGGATGCCATACGATCAATGAAAAATGGGAAATCCACAGGAAAAGATGGCATTTCTGCTGAAATGTTAAAAGCTGGGTGTAAAACGCTTCACAAAATATTGGCAAATCTCTTCTCAAAATGTCTTAAGGAACAGATTATTCCCATTGCTTGGAAAAATGGCGATGTTGTTCTTTTACACAAAAAAAGGAGTTCAAGATGATCTTAAGAACTATCGACCAATTAGTCTTCTCCCTGTTCTGTACAAAATTTTTAGTAAGATGATTACAAAAAATTTAATAGAACATTAAACGATGCCAAACCTGTAGAACAAGCAGGGTTTAAAATTGTCTTTAGTACGATTGACCACATTCAGGTTCTTCAGAGAATAATAGAAAGACACAATGAATACACTTTACCATTATGCATTGCCTTCATCCACTACGAAAAAGCTTTTGACTCAATTTTCAAACCATATATTTTAAATGCACTAGGTAACCAAGGTGTGAACCCAGCTTATGTTAGCTTACTCCAGTCCATATTTTATAAAGCAAAGGCAACTATATATATAAACAGACACAAAGTTGAAATTAACCTAAAGAAAAGTGTACAACAGGATCACACAATCTCGCCCATATTATTTTCAGCTTTCCTTGAGAAATTTTTTTGTAAATTAGACTGGGATGAAAAAGGCTTAAAAATCAACGGCGCCTATTTAAACCATCTAAGATTCTCCGACGACATCGTGTTTTCGTAAAAGATCCAGAAGAGCTCCAAAGACTCATTGAAGATCTCAGAATGAAAGGAGAAACATCTGGCTTAAAAATCAACTTGAAGAAAAGCATGGTTATGTTTAATAAGTTTGTACAAACTAAGAAAATCTTTGTTTCGGAAGAAGAAATACAGCAAGCTGAAAATTATATGTACCTAGGTCAACGAATTACGATGAAAGGCGACATAAATCAAGAGATCGAACGTCGTATCAAGCTTAGCTGGCAAGCATTCTACCGGCTACAAATAATTTTTAAAAAAAAGCTCCCTATTTCTTTACAGAGGAAAGTTTTCGATCAATGCATCCTACCTGTTCTGACTTATGGTTGTGAGACATGGACATTGACTGCCAAAGGTATCCAAAAGTTACGAGTGGTACAAAGGAACATGGAACGGCAGATGCTTGGTATCACGCGACGAGATCGAAAGACCTTCAGTTGGATAAGAGATCAAACAAAAGTTTGTGATATCATTGCGAAGGTAAAAAGTTTGAAATGGAAGTGGGCAGCCCATATTGCTAGAAGAACTGACAACAGATGGACCAAAAACATCCTAGAATAGATCCCACTAGACACTACACACCCAAGGAAAAGGCCAAAGACGAGATGGGTGGATGAAATAATTAAATATATTGGGCACAAGTGGCAGCAAAATGCACAAGATCGACTTCGTTGGAAAGATGCAGAGGAGGCCTTTATCCTGCAGCGGATTGACAACGGCTGAAATGATGATATATATATAATATCGAACTCCTTTTATAAGGGCAATTAAATGACTACCAACACTTTTAGGCTATTAAATGTAATAATTCTTTAAAATGTTCGCACATGAAATTATTAATGTGCATGCATGTAATTTTAACACCTCTATTTTGAGGGAAACTGCACAGTAATACAACAAAAATATCATCATTTAAAAATATACACAGTGAAACTGAACGACGAAATATTAAAATCATATGCACATGAGGAGAAACCAGTACTTTTATTTGAGGATAATAAAACAATAAAGAATAATAAATATAAATAAATATTAAAAAATAAATAAAAAATAACTAAGATAAAAAAAAATAGGAAAAAGGCCGAGAAATATATACAGAAAATATAAAATAATACCGTGTGCTTTTATATGTGTATATTTGAATATATAGTAATGATAAAATCTATGGTATAAAATTCCGATTTTCCTGGAATTGTTTGACGTCATATTTAAGGAAACAGAACGTCATTTTTATCCCAAAACATTTGCAAAAAACTTTAGTATTTTGGCGTATTAGCAAATTTGTTATGACGACAGTGGCTATTATATTTGATTTAAATAGTATGTACAGGGTTTATTTGATCTACTCTTCCAAATGAAAGGGGGTGATAGAAGAGTCCATGTGAAGCACAAAAACTCATAGCAACCTTGCCCTATCTCTAACGGTTTCGAAATTATGGTGGAAAAAAAGATGCTCCGCCAAATCAGAAAAAAATTTCTGAGGTTTTTGTGAGACGTAAACGCAAAAGAAAGACACATTTGTAAAGAACAGAAAAAGTCCTATAAAGTGACATCATTTCCATCAGAATATATAAATTTAACAGTCAGCTACAAGCGCTTAAACATTGACAAAGTGAAAATTGAGTTCTCGCCAAAATACGTAACTGGTAATTTCACAAACACCCTTCTAGCTAAAATCTGCCAAATTGAAATTTAGCCTTTTGTCTGTAATACATACTTGAAATTGGCCTTCGTCGAAAAAGGTCTGCTGTTTTTTAGGTGCAAGAATGCACGTTTTAAAGCTAACCAATAAAAGTAACATTTGTTTTGAAGTATACAAACACAATGGAAATAAAAGAAGTATGGTGTTTCCCACGTCTTTCAAAAAGGAAAATGCAAAAAGAAATCCTAATAGACGTATCCTACATCTACCTATAATTAAAGCACGTATGCATCCGGAAGGGGTGTGTGAAACGTCCCACGGCTGCTGAAATTGGTCTTTCCTAAACCTGATACATTCTCTTGCCCGCTTATGAACTGAAACCAACGTAGCTCTTAGACAAAACTCATTCCTTAGTTTTACTATTACCGCAACGAGTCGTCCGCTCAAGTCTAACAAACTGACAAATTCTGTGCAGTAAACCTTTTGCTTCAGGAAACTCCAAACAAAGAAGCCCATTGGAGTCAGATCTGGCGATCTATGTTGCCAAGTGGCATGTGCGCGTAGGAAGGTTGGAAGATATCTGCATATCTGCGAGACATCTACGAGATATCTTCAAATGTTCGTTGCATGCCTTTTTCGAAGGAAGCCAATTTCAGTGATGTATTGAAGATAAAAGGCAAAATTTGTCCTGCACTAGAATACCGATGTGGTTTTTTGTAGGCTCATTCGGAAGCTAGTAGAATGGGCAAGTTTTTGGTAAATTTGATCAATTGTAGCCAGAAGAGTGTTTTCGGAATTGCCGGTTACACATTTTAGCGACAACTCGATTTTTCACTTCGCCAATGTTTCAGCGCTTGTAGCTCGCCGTTAAATTCAGATATCCTGATGGAAGTTGTATTATGTTATAGTGATTTTTTCTCTTTCCATATATGTACTTATTTTGCGTATAGGTCTTACAGAAACCTCACAAATTTTAGTTTTTTCAGACGACGCATTTCCCCTCTTTCCACCATAACTCGGAAACAGAGATAGAACAAGGTTGCTATGAGTTTTTATGCTCCACATGGGCTCTTCTATCACCCTCTTCGTTTGGCAGATTAGGTCAAATTTTCCCTATATATTGTATTTTATTGCATTTTTAAGAATGATTCAGACACTTAATTTGTATGATTGCAGATAAGTAATTTGAATGAAATTGCGCTCTCACTTCGGGAATACATATAAAACTATAATGTGTTAATGGTAGCAACTATAAAAATAAGAAACAGCTAAAATTATTAAATTCATCTTACAAATATGTTTTAAGTCTGTTTGCCAGTAAATAAACATACTGAAAATATCCCCAGACGTGTAAAAACTGAAGAGTTTCTTTAAAAATCCAACAATTTAGGTACGAATATACGAATATACGAATATACGAATCATTCGATTAGTCTAAGAAATAAATAATTATCGAATTACCGTGGCACCTTGGTAGGAATTTCATAAAAACTATTGATACGGTTATATTTTTTGAACGATTTCCTAGTCCACAAGTTATTTTGCCTAATAACAAAGCATCATTACCTCAATGAGGAAAACGGTTTGGTGTTTCAAGATCTATCGTATGTTTCTTTTAGAAGAATTTTAGTTCAAGGAACCGTAAACTAAACTCCCAATTATGTGCGTTTTTTCGCCGGAAGATTGCGACCAATAACGGAATTGCAAAATATCGAAAATATTCAAATAGGCTCCGGTTTTCCGTTCTCTGGACGTGATAGCGTGCGTTTCCGGCAAACCATAGAAAGAAAGAAAGAAAACCGCAAGAAGGAACAGACTCACAACTTTGCATCGCGTGATAAACGTTGACTATATGCAAGTTCCACGCGGTTGTGAATACCATTTCCGAAGTTCTGCTGCTTCCTGTGGAAAATTCGCAAACCAGAATAGAGCACAGCCGAATAGTCTGCAATTCTGACGTGTTTTGACCGATTTGTTAGGCTATAAATTCGTTTCTATTATTCTGAATTTATACGCCAATATTAATGGACATGACCTTTGTCGCTTGGGTTGACGATGAAACCAATTAGTAATGACATTTTCAGAGCCTTCACATCGATTACAGGAACCGTGGTTATTGAGCAGCTGCTTTACTGCATGTAGACGCTTTGTCTCCAGCGGTGTAATCTTAGAGGCGTTAGGTCTATATCCTTGCTAATTCGGTGTTTCTTTCCTTGAAATTTTGGTTTAAAATCAGGATCATGTTATTTTAAAAATGATGATGAATTCAATAAAAATATATAATGCTTGAGAGATGCAGTATGATTTCGAAAGTTCTGAAATACTCAGCCTTATTTCCCTTCTCTTTATGTTTCCTTTCATCAAGTACGCTTCTAGATTCCTTTCTAAGATTATTGTATCTGTCACCGTCTTCTCATTTTTTTAGATATCTTCAACCGAACACTGTTTTTCTACAAGATACATTCTATTCGAAACCTATATTGATTTCATCGCACAATTCTGGATTCAAAACTTATTTATTAATGTACAACGCTTACCTTTATTACTGTAAGAGGAACGCTGATGGTCAAATAAGATTCCAGTGTAAGATGTTAGTAGTTGTTGAGAATTATAAGGACAGCATTATCATTTTTTCTTTGCTTTTAAACTATAAATGTTTATAAATGTAAAATTCTGCAATTACAATTTTAATTAAATAAAACGAAATCAGTATTACGATAACTAAGGAATGGATATCAACTTTGGCACCTACGTTATTGGACAAAACCGAAGCCTTTGAACCATATATTGGAAAAATTTATTTATTTTATTGCCATTCAATTGGTCAGTACAAGTCAGTACAAATCTTTCCATTGGTCAGTACAAGTCAGTACAAGCCTTTCCATTGGTCGGTACAAGTAACACAAAACTGATTAGCAATTGACCATTTATGGTACAATATACGTTCTAATGAGATAATTAATGAGAAGTTCTAATGAGATAGAAAAATGTAATTAACGTTATGGAAAGATGGCGTTACATTAATTATTTATAATGAAACAAAATTCTTGAACTGCATTCATTTAGTGTACGCTTTGCTGAACATTTTAAATTACATTAATATTTACATACTGCTCAAAACAAAAATTTCAGATCTAATTTAAGTCAAATTTATTTAGACTCCTCCTATTGTAAATACTAAAAAAAGAAATAAATGGCTGCAAGAAAAGTGCTGTTGATACTAACATCAATTAAAATTAATTATGCAACAGTTTTTCTCCCTGCAATCCTTTTTTCCGGCATGATCTAGCATATTGTGGGGCAGCGAACTCTCAGGGGTTGTTCAAATCCGCATTTACTCATCCAATAATTCGCCTTTAAATTAAGTAAACTTTCCCTTTCTAAGCATACTGAATTTAATACTTTCCTTTGAAATAAAGTATCAGATTATTAAAAGCAATTTCACTTATCTAAATATTATTACTAAACGATTAAAATTGTATTTGTATAATTCGAACACTACGTAGATTAAACAACAATTTTAATCAACGTTTTTTGGCGTGGAGTTTAAACTACGCCGATGTTATGGAGTGGTTAGATAATGAAATGTTCGAAAGGAAGGAAATGTTTTTTTTAAGTTCGGCGGGTCCTGGACACACGACCTTCCACTTGCCTGGCAAAGGCTCCACCATCTGAGCTACGACAGATAATATGTAATTTCTTACGATATATATATAAATACATATGCTACAACGGGCTTTTCGATCAATTTAATGCCAGTTTCTTCTCAATTGGTTTAAAATGTAGTAAATGTACTACCACATCCTGCAAAATGACTGGCTTCAGTAAATAATCTTTAAATACGTTCGTAAGAGATTAGATATTGTTTGTAGCTCAGATGGTAGCGCCTTCTCCCGGCAAGTGGAAGGTCGTAGGTTTAGGCACCACCGAATGCCAAAAAAATTTTTCTTCCGAGCGTTTCACCATCTAACTACACCATAACATCGACGCTGATATCACTATGCCAAAAAACATTGATTAAAATTGTTGTTTAATTAAAATTGTGTAAAACTGCTGATCTTCATTCAAGAATCACAATTTTTTAAGATGAAGTTATTGAAATAAAATTTACTGGTTTTATTAATTTGTATGTAAGAAAAATAGTATTTTTACAATATAGTCTCAAAAAAAATTTAGATGTATATGATTGAAACTATGTACACAAATATGTGTAAAAAATTTAATTTATTTTCTTATCAAATTAGTATATATTATTGAAGTCATCTATAATAATAATTAAAACGATATCCGGAGGCTTCACTTGCAAATTTTTTGGAAAATATATCGTAAGCATACGCCGTCAACAGGTTTTATTTTATTAGAGCTAGTTATGAATCGCTCCAGCTGCGATGTTTTAAAGCAATTATTGTACGATAAAAATAATATAAAATAGTAATACAAAGATTATGCGCCACGTTATATGCTCATATTGATAAATTCGAATGAACATTTAAATACAGAAGAGAAATATAGCACCGGACAAAATAGAGGTCTACTATGTGTGTCTAGATGGATGGATGCACGTAGGCACACATACGTATATACATATATATATATATATATATTACAGATATGCCAAATCATGTTTCTGCCATTGAACGAGTTTCTAATTTCCAATTACATACATACTTTACATTCGCTAATCCAGCCAGACTTCGTAGGAATAAGTACCGGATTACTAAGAATATAAAAAGGAAGTTTAATTTTTAAATTACAAATCCCTTGATTATGATTCACATTGAAATGGCTGCACTAGTATAGGCCGAATTATGGATGCCCGAATTTACGAGAGTGTGCTACATGTTTATTTAATTTTCGACTAACAACAAATGTTCTTATTAGAATAATATCTGGTTAAAACCTATTTAAAATCGGACAGTTTAACCATAAAAATAAAATTTTAATGTCAAATTAACTTTATAGTTAATTTTACTTTACAATTTTATTTTTAATATCAAACTTTAAAAGTTTACCCCCGTGCAAAATAATTTAGATTAATAAGAATATGTTATATTATTTCATTTTTAAGATAGTTATATAATAATAATAATGCTATTATTAATCAAACAGCGTTTTAATATTTTCTGATATTAAAGAAAATTCAGCCAAATATTAATGAATTTTACACTGAACAAATAAATATCTTATGAACTGGTGCGCTCACGCTATTTTAAATAAAACTCATTTAAAAAAATTTTTTTTATACATAAATTTAATTTTGTACATAATGATGTATATCAAATGGAGATTTAACTCCTATGTTTTCTTCTTATGCACGACCTTGGCTACAACAAAAAGTTGAAAAGTTTCCTCTCATTTACGAATATAAATATAATTAAATCCTTCCTTCAATTCATTTTCATTAGAAATACTGCATCGAAACATGTTTAAATTAAACACAATTATGTTATTACTAATTATATCCAAATTACAAATTTAACTTGCGATTGATCTTTAAATGAAATAACACTAATTATTTATTATCATGAAGGTTTGATCTACAAATAAACTGCTCACCATCGTATAACGCACTTCTAGTGATATATACTTTAGTGAAATTTTAAAATGGTTTCGTCCGACTCTTCCCAAACAACAGCAATTAATTCTTTGAAGTTTGGCCGTTATTCACTACCTACGATTAAGGATTGCCGTTCCAAACGCAGTGATGAACGTTAAGACATGTATTAACGATCGTGGTTGAGATATTCATCGTATTTTATCAAACTTCTAACGAATCAGTAAATTGTTAATTTATTAGAGAAAGAAAGTTATTCAACGTTATTTTGTAACATGTTCTGTTTAGTTAAAGCAAATTCGAGAAAAATATTTAATATATTATCTGTAATTACATGCTTTATTTGACAGCTAAATTGCGCCCAAAATGCCTTAACGCCGAAAACTTTTAAAAGCCCGGCGTTTGTTTATAGTGTAAAAGAATTTTCAAATCGCCTATGCACGTTTTGACACATGTAAAAAGCTGAATAAAATATATTTTCCTACCTACAGATATATAAGTGGATTCTGGCATAAATTTAATTTATACGTAATAAATTTACTTCGTTTTAGATTATGGAAGTATTAAGGAATTTTTATTATAAAAATAATCAAAGCATTTAATGTTTATATTTATATCTGTAAATTAATATCTTTTTATACATCAAGAAAGCTAATATAATTTTATTATTTAATCAAATACTCAGTTCGCTGACTTCTATTTCAGATGTTTTATGTGGAGAAGAAAATCCACCATTGTTTAGTTCTGTTTCTTTAGTTGTGAGTTTACCAGTTGTTGCAAAAACATGGGATAATTAGAAAAAATGTGAGAGAAACTGTAATGTCACTATTTATGTACTCAAACCCTTATATTTATATAAGACAAATAGTAAAATAAATTCTCCACAAGCAGTCACAAAACTCGCTCCGGTGGCTGGTGTTGATCATTATTTCGCAATTGTGTTAACCCTGAAAATAGTAGTATTCTTACAACCCTATATACTAAGAAAGGAAGCATCTTTCCTGTTCTCGGTGGCCTAGAGGTTAAGGCGCTCCGGGCTCAACGAAGGGACCATAGTTCTATTCTAGGCAAGGGACAGTGTCTCGTTTTCACCTATACTTAAAAACTATATCGTGAGCTCAAATGTGGGTATCGAAATTATTAACTATGATAGCTTATATAATATTAATTTCACTGTTCATGTTTTCCTTCATTGCTTCCCGTTCAAAGTTGGTCAGATGACGTCATGTATTTGTATGTCTTCGACTGCGCATGTTTTGAGGGCACGGGCTTTTCTTTCAACCAGATATTGAGGGTAGACATAGGCCGTACCTTCAGTCAGGAATTGAGGACATATGGAAGTGCCTTCAATATATACTTATTTTTAAAAATCTGAAATTTTTCGTAATCGACGTGAAATTATCATAACAAATAGTTTAGCATGTTTTTCGTAAAAAATACCATATTTCCAGTAAGTTAGCCATAAAACGTACATTGCGTATCAAGTCATGGTAAAGGACATATATTACCTTGCTTTCAGTGCACTAATATTTAAATTAATGCCTTGACTTTTAAAGTCGTTACTGACGGAGTAAGGTCAAAAAATAGGATCAGTGGTTTGGATTCTACATTTTTAAGTCATCATTGATTTCAAATAGCGCTGTCGATATACTTATAATATCATGCAAGGCATTGGAAGGTGGAATAATATCAACCGATCGTACGTAACTCCGGTTGTTTCCTATACTATCCATAAAATCCGATAACTAGTACCAGGGTCATCGGATTTCACGAGTTTTATCAAATTTCGGTGATAAAGTTACATCAAGGCGGATTTTATTTCTCGGAAGAGACGCTATCAAAAAAAATCGATATCAGCATGATCGAAAAATAAGACCCCGCCATCAGATTTTCATTTCAGATATTTTTTTTTCCTTTTTATGTGCGCGCGATAAAATGTTTCTTCATTGACTGTCTGGCGGTTTTTATCATCATTCGATATCGTTTTTTCCCCGCTCGCGAAGTTTCATGTGGTCAGATAAATAATAACATTTATTATTCGTTTGCATTTCGTACAAAAAAAGAAAATTACTTTCCATTATTCTCCTCTTCTTCCTGGGTTTTCTGTGACATAATTAAAGAGAGCTTTTATGCGAAGGTTAATTTATTTTGCTTTAAAATTTTGAATTAAAAGCAAATCAAACCAGTAGTGGCCTTCTTGGGCTTTAAAAATTTTATAGCTAAAAGGAATTTTTTTCTCGTTAGCTTTTAGATTTCGAATCTTTTTTTTATTCAATTATACCCTATTTAAAGCATATAAAATATTTATTTCGTATTTCGGAAATATAAACAAAATTAGAAAAAATATTAACTACTTTTAATAAAAATTTTAAGAGCATTTATTGATTAAAACAGCTTTAAAGAAAAATAAAAAAAGATTAAAATCCAAGAATGCGGGGAAATTATTTCCATTAATTTAGTAAATCGAAAAAAAATGAATTATTCTTAATGATATTTATTACATTTTCTATCGAAATTTCGTATAAAGATAGATATTTTATTTAATATTTTTTTACTAAAAATATTTCGATTCCTTAATTAGATGAAGTTGTTTAGATAATAATGACTTCAACTTCCTGAACATTCTTTCGAAAGTATTGCGTGATTTTAAAATTCACAGTTCAAAATGAATGAGTTTGATATCTTTTTCTTCCTTTTTAAAAGTTAAAAAAACCGGGAAAAATTGGAAACTGTTGATAGAAAACAAAGCAAAATCTTATCCATCCAGAAATACCGTTATAATTATTTTAACCAGTGGCACTGTAGGACTTCAGAAGTGTATATTCTCTAGTTGTTCCTTTGACACTCCACAATCTAAATAAAAAGTAACTATTTATATACATATCATTATTGTGATATATATGATAATTTTTGTAATTTTTTATTCGAAAGAGAGATAATTGGTGACTGTCCGTATCTGAACCAGTGCAACGCCACTAATTCTAATAAATATAAGGCAACCTTCGTTGAGAGTAAATTGATTACTTCATAGTTATTAAGATGTTAAAATATATTAAATTTCCTCTTCATAAATCATGTAATAAAAGTTTTCAAGCATTAGTTTATCATTTTTAAATATGAGAGCATGATATTTAATGGTTTACAGAAGATGAAATGTGTAACAAATGAAAATGAAATTTACGCTAATCAATTAAAATTTTTGATGATAAAAATCCTTTTTATTCATGTGTCAAAATATAGAGAAAGCTATCATAACTCATACAATATGCATAATTAATTGCGTAAAAAATTGCGTTATATGAATTGATATTACTTGGATGAAGAAGGACATTACTACATATTTAATGAATAAAATACGTGCCGTCGTAAAAATAATGATAAAATAATGATAAATAATATATAGAGTTATACATATCAAATATAATTTAAAAGTTTGTCCTCTCATAAGAAAGGAGGAGAAAAAATTGTTAAAGAAACCTTTTGATGACTTCCTTTACACATGGTAAAAATGACATACGATCAAATACTGTGAAACAAAATGAAAATGGAGTAAATTATAAACCAAGTCATTTTCCATCGCGTCCTAAACTATCATCAGAGACAAATTTAATGGCGCTCTAATTAACCTTCGATTTCCAAAAATAATTTTGGCGTAACTGTCATTTAAAAATTCATAAAAAGAAAATACGCTTATTCAGAAAAATTATGGCTTTAGAAATAAAAGTAATACGCGTATATTTAGATGCATACTTATATGATATTCAAAGACTTACTATTTTGTTTTCTGTAGCATGCACAATTTTGTTTATTATTACCCCTTATATTGCAAATATATTTCTAATATATGTCCTCTATTTAATAGACACTCACTTGCTCATGTTATTTCTTAGTGGTCGCATTGTGGAAAACTTACGACGTACTCCGCGGTAGTTCCAGGCTTATTCTTTGCGAAATAGCTTTATTTAGTAGATATGGCACGTACGGAAGCCAACATGTTCAGGATCTTAGCCAGAAAGTGGATGGTATTTCTCTGCCACGACTAGTTCCAGCTAAAGAAGTACATTCTGTCATTTTAACCTCCACAAATATAAGAGAAATGCCTTTGTTGTAGTCTCATACTTACGTTTTGTCCAATACTCTCCAAGCGGAAGCCATTGGGTCCAATAGAACTAGGATGACTCAATGAATTTTACTAAAGAAAATTAACTCTAATTGTGGATTTAAGCGGCAGTAAGAGGAGAGGATATTCTTTGGTCTTAGTTTAATTAATTGTCTAAAAGCTCCATTTCATTAATGCTCCGCTATTTTGTAATTGCCAATGTTCGAAAGAAATTTGTAACTAGAAACAGATTTAGTTAAACCTGATCCTTTGCAATTCTCTTTATCTCCAAAGTATTGGACTTCTCTGGCACATTTCAGTCTATTTATATTGAATTCTCTCAAGACACTTCCATAGTTTCGAAGGAAGAAAGCTTTTTCTCTCCTTCGCTAATTAAGACCTTGCAAATGAGATCTTTTCTTGAATGATAATTAATTGATTCGAGGAATAGAGGACCTGGCAAACCCTAAATTTAAATCTGAGGGACAAAATCGGGAAATTTTTAAGAAGATTTCCCTTGTCACCTAGATCTCTAATCGCTATACTACTTGTAGAATTAAAACTTGCGGCTTTAGACGTACTTAAGAAGTATCAATATCTTAGATTTCCTCGAATTCAATTCTGCGCTATGCTTTTAATTTTAATGAGCTGGATTTTTCAACGCTATCTTTAGTGAAGAAATTTGGACTTTTAATCAGCATTAACTGGAATTTACAGAAAATTAATTACAATATGTACTTTGTTACTTTATAATTACCCCGTCTCTTGTGAGTTAAATATAATCATGCGTGAGCATACAATTACATGTCGATGAAAATGAAAGTTGTATGCAAATAAGGAAATACGTGCAAAGCATTTAAAAATAGGTACATGAAATAAATCATTTAATATTACTGGAGAGCCTAAACTATCTCGAAACTGTATGCTCACCTCTCTCTCTCTCCAATAAATAAATAAATATATATATATATATATATACTACACGTTTCCCATACGCAGATATTTCCACTTCAATGTATGATACCCCATAGTTATGTGTATTATCAAATTCTCCCTTTAACATAAATTAGATTTATGCAAATCTGTTGAAGTACTTATATTTTCTGCTTATTGTTATACCTAAATATTAAATATAATAATGTATTTATACATGATAGAGTATAATATTATAATTATACACTAAAACTTTCCAGGATATATTAAATAAATATAAGATCATAATTTTGTAGATTTCATTCATTTAATTTTGTCGATTAAATTGTTATAAATAAAAACTTAACCTTATCTTCATGCATAAAACAAATTAAATTTCGAGCAAAAAGAGATATTATATATTTCGTAGGGAAGCTGAAACAGATCCGAAGCAGAAAAAAAGATAAAATCATCTATCTTCTTCACTCGCTACAGAAAAAGAAATTGACAGAAGATTTGGAATTCACTTGGGGAATATTATGTTTCGTGTTACATGAGATTTGTCCTTCAAACTTCACCTTAAATCTCCTTTCATCAGAGACTATTTTCTATAAATATAGGAAACATATCTATAGAAAAAACGGAAAAGTACGTACACGTAATATAATAAAAAATACAGTAGTATATTCCGTTACCACGAGCTTAATAAATAGCCATTCTGATATGTTTTCATGAATGAATTTGTGAATAAATTTCATTGTCGTATAGCCTACTAATTTTGAATCCATAATAACTGATCGCATTTTCTTTTAAAATCTTTTTGGCGCGCGCCACCCAATCAATAAATTTATTTTTAATTATAAAGTACGAGCGCATTCTGTACATATTTTAGTTATGCATTTTTCATGGTCTATGTGAGACTGGAATAAATAACTTTGCTTATAAAACTGGTTTATTTTATATGTTCAAAACAGCATTTTTTGTACGTGAAAATACTGTTATCCACAAATCAACATTTTGAAATATTGTTTTGGATTTAATAAATAGAAGTGAATAAAACATTTGCAAACTCCAATATCATTCAGTGAAAAGAAATACTTTAGTATTTTATTGTTTTGGTCTTTTGTGGACTCGATTGGCTTTCAAAAATCCTTCAGTTAGATGCTTTGCAATTTCCTAAGCTCATCTAACTATATAATTCACATGTTTCCTCCTATAATTAAACGAAAATATTAAAGAATCCTCAATATCTTAATACAAATAACAAATTCATTATCTAATTAAGTTACAATTTTTGAATTCAAAAGAATTTTGAATTTTTTTTAATATTTCAAGAAAATTTTCTGTTCATCGCGTTTTGATTAATATCAAAAACGTAAGTCTCCCATATTTAAGCTGTTGAGCAAAATAAATTTTAATTATCATTCGTGGTACAAAGAACTCAAGAATGATAATTCAATAATAGACTTAAGCCTTTGGAATGTTTGATCAAAAAATGCCTATTTAGCGATAATAATGTCTCGAGAGCTTGTAAGCACTTTTAACCCATTAACGTCCAAGCTTAGAAATTTACGGTGAAATTACATCAAAATTCATATGTTTTTTTTATTTATACCAATTTCATTGGAAAACAAATCTAGTGTATGTGGGGGAAACGTTGAGATTAACGTGATCTAAGTATAAAATTCAGGATTTCCATAATACGCATTCATTTTTTACATAAGAAAAACTTTATATGTTATTTAAAATGCTTTTACAGATATTCCCATAATTATCTGAATAATTATCTAATAAAAATCCAATTAATAAAATTTTAATTATCTAATAAAAATATAATTCACTAATGGAATTATAATTAGATAATACAATTGTAATTACCTAATAGAAGTCTAATTATTTAAGAAAAATATAAATTAAATATGTACTAACAAAACTTCCAATTTAGCAATGAAAATTTCCTATATCTCAATTAGCTAATGAAAATCTTAAGTAGCTAAAAAGGTCCTAATTAGCTAATATAATTCCTAATCAACTAATACAAATCTAATACACACTCAAAAACGAATAACATTTTGTTTTTCGGAGATGTTGCGTTCAACGATCGGTCCCGTCTCAGGTAGTCGCAAGGTGTGCCTTTGGGGCGTAGAACTACCTAAGCCAAACTAAATTATAGCATGTGGCCCCAAAATCAAGGGGTGTCTTTTTTTTTTTTGCTACAAGGAAAGGGTACTAACAAGCTATAATTACAACAGGGTGGGTTTAAGGCACACAAAAATTACTACAAGTTACCCAATATTATAGCTACGTTCACATAAACGTATGTTTGTATATTTCGTCTAGCAAATATATCACTAATTATAAATTCGAAAATATACAAAGCATTTTTTGATCGATTTCTACAAATTTGAATCTTTTACTTCTTGAATTAGAAAATTAAACACTTTGGTTTTTTACATCTGACATTGCATGTCATTTTCAGTTCTAAATCTCTCACTAACCCTTTTCAGAAGGTAGATCATAATTCTGAATAAAGGGAAATAGAGTTAGAAAGGGGTTCTATTTATCTCTGTACTAACCTGTGACAGAGGAAATAAAGCATGACAGGAGGGGAAAAGTAGACTAAATTCAACTCGCTACATCGTTGAAAGTTTTTTCGCTGTAAAGAAAAGGTCTATTTTAATGGCATTGATGTCGTGAAAGACATCCAGAAAATCAGTATGACAGCATATATAATGACGTGCGTGCGGAACTCATTAATTATTGCTGATGAACCACACGCAAGGGAGTCATTCAACGTTTTTCAATGAAGATGTCGTTGTAGCTAAAATTTTGTTTTTCGTTACAAAACACGGATTGGGTGAACATGATATTTCAGCATTTAGGTTTTATCTATCCTTATCACTCTATCTTGTTAATTGGTGTCATCATCATTTATGTGTCAAAATAAGAGTAATGGCAGCATACCATTACCTTTCACTTATCAATAAACGTACTCAGGGGCGGACTGTGTCCTCTCAAAGGGCACATACCTTGGATTTTTAGAGGACGTGAATCCATGTCCATTCGATAGTGCGAGTTCCATCGCCCATGAGGGCGTACTGGCCCTGTTGTGGGCGTCACAATAGTCCCTGAATGTTTGTTTGGATGTTTTATGGCGCAAGAGCATCTGGGCTATACTGCGCCAAATCCCTGAATGCAATTGATGATCAAGTCATAATTTCGTTGACCAAGACAAAAAAGTTATAGCAAATAAAACTGAGTTGAAGGAGAGAGTGCCGGTGTTGCATGAGCGATCTTTGACAGGTTATGCTGAGGCAATTTCCTTAGCCTTGTCACACAAATAAGTTTTGTGCTGAGTTGTATAAATCTATGGACAAATAGAACAAAACGACATATGAATTTTAATGCGATTTTTGTAAAAATTTGAAATTAAAATATCTTGTTATTTAAGACAAATAATGAACGAAAATTGATGTACGTTGGAAGAGTAGTTGTGACAAAAAAAAATATTGTATTAATATAACTGTTAAGTATGTCGAATGTACTTATTTATTGCACAACTTTAAACTTATTTATCTAATTGTGGTTCTACGTACATGTATAAAATTAAATATTAGAGTTATATGGTGACTTGTTTTTTTATATATATTAATGATAAATTTTTGTTGAATTAAAAATGGAAGAATACGGGAAATAAATTAATGTTTTTTACTGAGTCGTTTCCCTTCAGATGAGGAGCTGTAATTTTATTCAAAAAATTATATGAGTTTCAAAGATAATGGGCAAAGTGAAATCAAAAATGAGTTTCGGAACCACAATATATATATAATATTAAATATTATTACATACATTGTGTGCGTAATAAATAATGTTAAAATATTTAAAATTATATACTCAGCAATGTTAAATACCTCAGTAAGAGAGAAATTATTTCTTTTCCCCGTTTTTCAAGGATATAACCCAACTTTCTCTAACAAGCTGGATATATTGTGGGCAAAACTGATCGAAAATGGACTATCGAAATTCTAAATTTAATCCAAAAAGGTCATCAAAGACCATTCAGTGACACGGTAGAAATGTAGTCAAAAAAGATTGATGAATAGAAAACGAGTTCTAGGAAGCAGGTTCGATTCTTCGATTAACCTGGGAGCTGATTGCCTAGATCGAATGTAGTATATATTTTAATGGAAACTTCGACATGTGAGCTATAATATATATTTAATATGTATAAATAATATATATATAATATGTATAAATATAATAGAATGAGCTAGTAATATACTAAAATTGAGACATAACGACGGTAACACACGAAAACGTGCGATGTGGAAAAACTCACCATTATGAAATTACGCATAATTTTGCGCTTTAAGACTTTATACGCAATTTTACGCGTTCATTTTCTTAGTGTTCATAGTGTTCTTAGTGTTTCATAGTGTCTTCGAGCTAACCCTAATACTAACCTTTGTCACTTATATTACACAAATTTATATCAGCATGAGTATCCTCACTGATTATAACTTCTCTTTCAGAATGTCATTAAAATTATTATGATATTCGTTTCAATAATTTACCTATTGCACTCTCAATGTTAATTAGTATTAAGTGTTAAACTTTCATATGTCCAAATTTCCATAAAATATGCATCACATCCAATCTGAGAAATCTACTCCCAAGTTAATCGAAAAATTGAACCTGTTTCCTGTAACCCGTTTTTCATTCAGTCATCTATTTTGACAACATTTCTACATTATCATTTAATGGAATTTGATTACCTTACGGGACTCCATTTAGAATTTCGATAGTCCAATTTTTATCAGTTCTTTCTACAATACACCTAGCTTGTTAACTACGAGTTTAATAGATTCATGTCATCGAAAAAGAGAAAAAGAACCTTGATTTTAATCTTAACCGAAATTTGAAAACATTTTTGTATATTAATTTAAAATCTTCCTCTCTCTCTAAAAAGAAAGAGAGAGAAAGAGTGAATGAAGATGCTGAACAAATCTCCTTTCCACGTATTTCGGCTCAACGATATTACCTATGAACTCCAACACAGCAATGAAGGATAACGCAAGCGCTTTTTTCATAATCTACTCCGTAATTTTTTAATTCTGTCCTACGATTAAAGCAACTTCAAAATTACAAGAAGTATTTAGTTTTGAGGAATAAAATGAATTCGAACTTTTACGTTTTATCCATGAGAATTAAATTTCCTCTGATACAAGCATTATTACAGCTTCATATTATTGAATTTTGTAAACATATTCGCTATTTTATTACTGTAGTTTTGAGGTTAGAAATAAACGAAGTCATTGCTAATAGTTTATATATGTACTTATTTCCATTAGATTATGTTTAGCGGCGGTGAACAAAAAACCACGGTGTTATTCTTGAATATCACAGTGATTTTGCGATGCCAAAGCGTTTGCATTAACTGTTAAAGAAATTGATATTAAATTAATTTTTTATGATAAATGACCGCAGACATATTCAAAATCCATGTGCCATAGTATTTTATTTACACAACTACACAGAAATAATGTTGCTCTGTAAATGAAGTCACTTTTTGGGACTCGATCTGGGCTTGTGAAATTTACATAAAACGCATATAACAAGATATATTTCGGTTTCATAATACGACTTTAAAATAATACTTTTCCGAAAATTGGTATCGACCTTGGAAGAATTGTTACGCTGTTCTTTGCTCAGTGGATTGGAAATTCTGTTGAATTTTAACGAACGTCATTGTTTCGGAATATTTTTGCATTTTGCCGTTCTTGAAGCAAACTCTTCAGAACAGAATGAAATGTTTAGGCGACTGTAAAACTGGTTGCTAACCAAATCCCCCTGACATAATAACAATATTATTTCCCCTGTAATAAAAAATACTAAAACTCAATTTTTGGATCTTCAATACGTATATTCACTTCATACATTTTATTCAAATAGTATTCCAATCGAATTTGAGATTTAGGCCCAATATTTTAATAAGCTCCCCTTTCACATTTGTTTCGAAAAATTTTACACCGATATAGAGTGAAAATAGCCTTTTTAAATCTTTTTATAATTAAGCATGATTATTTCGTTTGAAAAATGATGAATACAATATAGTTTGGTATCTGAAAGGATTAAACGTGAGAATTAAATGAACACCTTTATGGCATTAAATAAAACCGATTTCTTAAAATTCAATTTCGAATAATATACCAGGGAAATAAAATTTAAAAATTATTATAATAATGATATATGAACTGTATAATAATTATATAAAGAACAGATGGGCTTAAATAATGGTGTATGAAGAAACAGGAGGTGCAATATTCTGGAAATGAAACAAACTGTGAAATTACAATTGAATATCATATGCATTTGTATGAGCAGCTTAAATATGAAGAACCAACATTATACTTCGCTTCCTATCTTAAGATATATAAATTTTTTGCTGAGGCTCTCATACTGGTATCTAAATACACTAAGCTTGTTGAATAGCTGCTATTGTTCCTTCAAAAAAATTGGCGTGGTATTTTTGAAAAAGACAGGTCAAGTCTCTTTTGACCATGAGTATGTATATCTTCAGCAATCCATGGTGAACACCATCTTATTGAAGGCATTTTATTATACAAATTATAGGGAGGAATAAAATTTGATGCTAAAATGTGAAAGTAATTTGATGCTAAAATGAAAATAATTTGATGCTAAAATGAAAGTAATTTGATGCTAAAATGGAAGTATTTTAATGCTAAAATGAAAGTAATTTGTATTTCATATGATGTAGTCACTTCGTTCTCTGTAGCTGAGACTTCATTCAAATGAAGATACTTGCATTTGGCAGAAAAAGTAGTGTTGAAATATATTGCTTATAATATGCTCAACTTTTAGTAGAGCATTTGATATGTAAGGTTATCCTTCAGCCAAGATCGTCAGTCGAATTTGATTTTTTGGAAGCCATCTTCATAAATCTTAATTCTAAAAATATCGTTAATGATTACAATATGACACCGAGTTTGAGCCAAGCGTGGAAAAAAAATTCTATCCTCCAAATATCCGATTTCTCTTCAACTTTTTCTAGTTTCCTTTTGTCACCAACGGATGGAGTTAGTATCACGCAAGTAAACTTGTAAACGTGGCAACACTGCGGTTCCGATACAGCAACACTTAGGTACTGTTTAGTTTTCGATCACTCGAATTCCTGATGAGGGATGGTCAAGGCCCGTCTCAAACTTACGTCGATTAATTGATTAAAATTTTCGCCAATGCCTAAAATATTGTTGTCTTTAAATTTATTTATATTACAGTTGTGTTACATCACCAGCCAATCTTGTGAATTTTTATAAAATACGATTGGAATCAGTGTAGAAATATTTTTAAGAGAATAGGGAATTTTTACGTTGATTTTTTTCCTACATGTAATTATTCCTGTAATATTGCAAAATAGAAAAATAAGCTTATATCCTATCATAACTATCGCAAAAGTCTTTCCAAGACGACGCCGTTAAAGCGAAAATAATATAAATCAGATGTGAGTGACAGATTTTACTACAGATAAAACGCAGAAGACATGAGAAAATTGCGTAGTTGTTGGTTTACGTTTGCGACGTTCGAAAACTCTGGAAAAATATTTATTTAATACTCGAAAACTTTTTTAAGGTTTGAACCTTGTTATCCATTTAATTTTACCTTACTGTTCATGGAAAAATTTTAATAATGTTTAACGGGACTTTTATCCATTTTCTATGCTGAAAAACATACAAACTGACGGTGACTAAAATGCAAAGTCAACCCACTGATAAAATCTGCATCCAACTAAAAATCACTCGTGTAGCCGTTGTGCGATTATGAATACGTCTACCTGACAGGAGTTCATATTTAGCACATACTTATATGCTTTCATTTTCTTTAAACGTAAGCCAAACAATCAATCAATCAATCAATCTTATAATTGAGTTGAGTGAAGTAGGAGAACAAAAACTAATTTATAGGTTGTTGAATAGTAAAATAGATAAAAATGAACTCAGTGGAGAAAAGGGCCCTTTTCTTCACCTGAACATTAATCCATTTTTTTATCTTGCTATATATCTGCCCTTTATGGTTATTTGCGCAACTTGATGCAAAGGGAAAATGCATATTTACTATTCATTTATTCTAGGAACATTATTCCAGGTACGCTATAAATAACAGTTAGAAAAGTACAGAATATATTAAGTACAAGAGGATCGCAAGAAAACTTTACACATCTTGTACATGTGGACAAAGAATAACACATGGAAAATATGGGAGATTAGAATTAGGGAATCACAATTTCATTATAAAATGGAATGCATTCCTGGAAGGTTATTTATAATATTTGTAAATTTATTCCAGCAAGTTTTATAACGTTTATAAATCTTTAATTCTTTGAACTATACGTATAAAAAGTGGATGCGCATATTATGAAAATGCATACCTGAACCTAAACAATAATTCTTTGCACACATAAACACTAATTCTTTGCGTACATAAATGCAAAATGTAAAAATGAAATTAAAGGTTTTAATATAATGTAAATGTCTGTTCTCAGTAATTAGAAACTCCAGAGATTGATACATAGTTGTTTTATTAATGCTTATAGCAAAACCGTGCATTTTATGGAGATGTTCGTTTTGTTAGTGTGAACAACGAAATATTAATCATTTGTTGCGTATACTATTCAGAGATTTACCAGTGTCTACCATAAAGTGCTAAAAGCAATAGCGTTATTTTAAGAAGGGTGTGGCGATGAGAATTGCTGAATCTTGTCTGAAAGCTTATGAGTACGATACTCAAGATACAAGGTGTGACCAATAAGTATGGTGAATAATGAAATAAGTTTTACATTGAGTAGACCTGATATGGAATCTGTTTACAATCCTTCAAAATAGTCCCCGTCGTACACTATGCACCTCTAACAATGTGTGTTCAAATCACCGAAAGCTCTTGAAAACTCCCACCTCTGGTGCAGCTTTTAATTTTTGTGTCACAGCAGCTTGAATGTGCATAATGTCTGTAAATTTTTTCCTTTTTAGAGCCACTTTAAGTTTATGGAAAAGGAAAAAGTCTGGTAGTGACAAGTCTGGGGAATATGATGGATGTGACAGTTCAGTAACCGAATGTTGAACAAGACACCGCTTTACAAGCGTAGCAGTATGCGGCCGTGTATTATCGTGCAAGAGAAACCAAGAGCCAGGTTGCTTCAGATGTGGTCATACACAACGAATACGAGCCAAAAGTCGTTTGAGCACCTCGCAGTACTTGCTTACTTACAACCTACCGTTGACAGCTTGACCTGCAGGAAGAAATTCATTGTGAATTATGCCTTGACAGTCAAAAACGGTTATCAGCAGTGTCTTTTTTACCCTTGACTTTTCAAAATGACATTTTTTCTGTTTTGGAAAGTTGGGTCCGCATCACTTCGTATTCTGGCTGGGTTTTTTTTCCAAGTCATACTGGGAACACCAAGTTTCATCCCCGGTTACGATGGCATTCGTGACCCGCGCATTTTCGTCCTCCATGTCGATGAAGTCCCCACAACATTCCATTTGTTGCTGTTTTTCTTCTCCCATTAAGTGATGAATAAATCACGAACAAACTTTGCATTTTCTCAAATCCTGTGTCACGATTTTCCGAACAGTTTCCTCGAGGGTTATCCAATTCGTTTGACAGCATCTTGATGGTTAATCGCCAATCTCGCTGCAACAGTTCACATACTCTCTCGATGTTTTTTCTGCTTTTGGTGGGCCGCCCACTCCGATGCTTGTCTTCGACGCTTTCACACCCATCGTTGAACTTTTTAAACCATGCGTGCACGGTCTTCAAGGTCACACTTTCGTCTTCATACACCTGCTTCAGCATTGCCCGATTTTTGCCTTCTGATTTACCCAATTTGTACAGGAATTTCAAATTGATTCTCTGCTCCATGACACGCCACAAAACCACCGCGCAGAAAAAAAGTTGATAATAAATTTATCTAGACTCACAGCTGTAGGAAACTACTACTATTAACTGAATATTAAAGAACACAACGAAGGTATCGCTGATAATCGGGTTGTTTCCATTTTTCGTTTGAGGGGTGATTCACCCTACTTATTGGTCACACTTTGTATTATTTCACAAGAGAATTTTCCAGCCTCGATATAGCCACTTTCACGTGCTTTTAGCAAAATATTCATGGAAATTTTGACACAAGTTCTTACTTTCCCAATGAACATGTTATTACAAAAGTGAAGTCGACGCTTGTTCTCAACTTCTTTGAGACATTTAGTATACTATCAAATAAAAACCTTACTATTAATGAGCAACTCTTGAATAATTCTGCCTCGTTTGCTTGGAAAAATCTTTTGTATCTAACGTCTAGAGAGAACACCACCAGTGGACCGAATTCCCCACGAACACAAACAAATTTCTAACCGATGCAATGGCGATTTCAATCGGCATCACGAACATACAGCCGAAATTACCAGGCTTCGAAAATGATAGCCACATGCTGTCGAAATAGTTAGTAGAAACGTTTTTAATTCAATGTTTTATAAATGAACTGAGCGAACAACTTTTGTGCAACTTTATTTTTATTTAATTTATGCAATCTATCACTAATAAACGACTAAAATACCGGATTATATTTGCTAAATATCTATGAATATTTCTTAGTTTGGAAAACAGGAACCAATAATATTTAGGTCCTCGCATAATAGAAGTGCTTACATTTTTGAAAACAAGATTATAAAATTCTATTTGATAATACCTTATTTGCCAAGAAGGTTTACTTACGTTTTTGTGTTCATTTATCGAATAAGCTCTAACGTACTGTTCTACAATATTTCCAAATACCAATCAAACGTAAGTTTATTCTTAAATATGAACTTAAATTGTAAACATGTTTACGTTACTGAACACAGCATTAATGCCAAAATCTTCTTTTGTTGGAAACAATTTATTTATACAGTTCGTTAATGTATTTTAATTAATAATATTCCAGTACTCGCGAAGGCAGCTAAAATAAATTTAATTTCTTAAGTGCACCGGAGAAATTTAAATGTAGATTAATTAAATTAAGAAATTAGTTTCTTAATAAACTTTAATCTGTTCTTCCTACTGCGAGGAAGAATAAGGTATTTTGTAGTGATCACATAAAATTTTAATTTAATACTTACGTATATCAAACTTTATTGGAAATTTTCGAAAAAATGAAACAAATATTCCTATTACAGAGATTATTTGGTTTGATCAAGCAGAATTTCCTGTTAACTCTTCAGAAATTCCAGGCTATCAAATTAGAAATTCAATATGTTTTGTATATGTGACACTCATTATTTGAGGATAGTACTTTATTTTTAGACATGTAAGTTCATGCAGAACCGACGAGAGGGGGGCAACAGGGGCTGCAACCCGGGGTTCCGCGCTGGCAAAGACCTTATCTTTGGTGGGCCTGGTCCTGAAAAAAATATCTATGCCACTGCCCAGGGAAGATGGTGACCGGGCTGGTCGAAGTGAACCTGGAGCCCCGTGTTGTCTCTCGGCGCCCTTATGTTCATGAATTATCCAGGATTCTGCTCCCAACTGTGCCAAGAAAAGGATGCTTACCAGCTAACTGCTCAACATAGTCCGGGGTGTGGTTTCCTACGCCTTTGGTGGTTCGGTTTAATTGGAAAATTGTAGGTTTCGTCGCAACAATGCCGTCATTACCCTTGCGCCGTAAAACTCAAACAAGAACGAAGGAAAACAAATACTCCATTGACCTACTGAAAAATTATAAAATGGAAATAAACAGAG
>QLNU02014176.1:137836840-137910165 GCA_006491805.2 Dysdera silvatica
TCTTGGAAATATGGGCCCATGTATCGATGATCGTTGATTCACGAGTGCCTACAAAGACGTTCACTCAATTACATTTTTTATATTGTCACATCTGCAGAAAGCAGCAGGTTTTGACAACTACACCACGTTCTTTTGCAGTTATTAATGGTTCTTTTAGCTCACATACTACCCTAATTTCTCCAAAAAAAACAAAAAAAATCTTTTTGACGGGAATTATGTCAATCTTAAAACCCGGCTGCACATCACCTGCTCAGCCAATCAGATTGTTTAAATCGGTCCTAATGCTAAAAGTGTTATGGAAATTCAAATCTCGCGGCCGGTTCTACCGGGTGTACAGTGCGTGCATGCACGCAGGTGGCCAATTTCTTGGGCTTCTGCATTTAACTATGTTCTTCTGTAGTAAAAAATTACTTCTCACGATTTCAAAAATCACTTAAATAAATACGAAACATACAGCCATTTTCTGTTGTGGTACTGTAAATAACGAACTGCACTTCAGTAGAGCCCTAGTAAAATCACAGCTAGCCTATGCACAGCCGCCTTTCCTTTGTTTGCATTGACTCATTTAGTTAACATGAAGTTATGAAGAGCTTCTACTACATCATAGACGACAATTCCAGGAACATAAAAACAAAACATACAGCCCAACGTTTATTAGATCAGGTTGCGCCTTTTAAGTTCGATTGCTCAGTAGTTATTTGGAATGACATTTTATTAACAATTGATGTTGTAAGCAAAATGTTGCAGTGCCTTCAATCCAACATAAACGAATCCCTTAATGTTTTGAGTGAGCTTGTTAAATTTCTCAGTACAGCCAAATCTGATGACGCATTTGCTAAATATATTAGTGATGCAGAAACTCTTGTCTCAGAGGTAAATGTAGAAGCAGAATTTCCAGTTACAAAGAGTAGGACTAAAGTTCGCCTTTTTGATTAGTAAGTTCCTGATGATCAAATTATAAATCCAAAAGAGTTATTCAGAAAAACAAATCTAACGATTGTTGATACAGTCTTAAATTCAATTCAGGAAACATTCGAGAATTTAAATAAGTGCACTATTTGGTAAGATTTCTCTGTGAATTTCGAAAAATGAATGAAGACGAAATTAAAAGAAATCTTGTTTCGAGTTAGATATTTCGCTTCAATTTAATAAAGATAGCAAAATTTGTAAAGGTATCAATGGCTTTGATTTTTCTAAAGATCTTACGACATATAGGATTTTAAGCAGTAAAAATGAAATTGCGGATCAAATAACTTAATATATAGGGTGTTCAAAAACACGTAACAGTATATTTTCGCAATCCTTACGCCATACTGAGCAAATTTACAAATAGTTACCACAGTCGAAAATTAATATTAAATAAGATATTTCCTATAATATGTTGATCTATTATCATAAGCGAGCTGCTCTAGAAAACCAATTGAAGCGTTAAGGTAGAGTTACTGGAAAGAAGATGGCTAAAGCTTGTTTTGCTGGTGCGTGAAAGCTTTCCGGGAATTCGTACTTGGCGCTTTAGCAAAAACGGACCGGCTATGTTCTCATATTAACTTACTAATTGTACTTTCATAACCGAAACAGTAAAATATGAAATAAAATATTAAAAACAATTTAGAAGTTTTATTAAACAATTTTCTTTCATTGAAGCGGTTTGTGTAATTTATTAAAGTCAAGTTCAATGGGCTACGACCTATACATTTCACCTACTGGATGGATGGCAGTTTTAAAGAACTTTTGCGCATAATAATTCATTAAAAGATGAAGAACAACAACTAAAATATATACTTACTCTACTCACCGCAGACTATTTTACCCCTTGTGTATAACTGTGAGCTTGAGTTAAGCTTAGCTTTATCTTGTTGAATCGATCTTACCTTTTTCTTCAATTTTATCTTGTCAATCATGTGTACAATATACACATTATCTTCTATTTATTTCTCGTTTACATTAATAAAATTGTCCTATACGTGCAACTAAATGAACTATTCGGGACTGCAGAGTTATTTTCCCTTATATTTCTTTTGAATGTGAGAATACTTTTGAAATAGATTATTATATTCAACAGTGAAAAAATTTATATATGTAGACTGAAAATTAAATGCTCAAACATTTGTAGATTTCAAAAATGGAAGTTTTAAAAGACTACTCTTTGCTTAATGTAAAATAATTTTCAGCAAACTACTAGTGTGCATAAACTGGGCCAAACTTAGCGAAGATGTTTATCATAACTTTTTCCCAACATTTTTTTATATAAAGTCTTTGAAAAGAACGGAAGATTATAATCTTTAGAAGAAATCAAACGTGTTCACACTTATTTAGTACCTCATGGTTGGCAATCTTCGAGTTCACGGTTCGAACACGACACGCAAACTCTGTTTGAAAACTACAGATAAAAAATGGGTTTAAGAATTGTCGCTTCGTTGAAAATAAAATCAAACCGAATATAAGCTATCTATTCACAAGAAATTTCTATTAATAACACGCAATATTTTTACTTTTTCTTAAAAATAATTTTTCTCTCTTTCAAGCAAAAACAAAAAAGATTCTTCAGATATTCCTCCTCCTTATGTTACTTTTAAATCTTAAATAAAACAATTTATATTCCCATATACCTAGGATTTTTATCTCCTAAACTAGATTAACGTCATTAACAATCCGTTTTTGTCAATAGTCATAAATCAATCAGTAAACCAAACTGATAATTTTTATTTTAAAAAAATCTCGTTTCTTACTAAATTTCATTTCATTTTTTCTTTCGATTACTTATAACATTTATTAAAATTTGTGCTGATCCAATTCCTTTACTAATTCAATAGAACGGTCATAAAAATATAGTGGCTTACCCATCCCATGTGTGGGTTTAGGAATGTAGAATATTATATTCACTTATGAACAAAAAAGAAGGATAGGGACTGCAGGGGTGACGAAATATCTGTGGCATTCTGGCGGCCAGCAATCCAGAACCGGCACTGAGACAGCAATACAAGTCGAAATAAAAGTTCAGCATATTGTGAGGAAGTGTGTATGGATATCGAACGCCATATCAGGCATTTGCTATATTATATGCCAGAGAAAACTAGTTATGTGACTTCTGTCATCAGCGGTAGCTAATCTGGATTGTTCAGAATTGGACCAGCGTTGAAGTAGAAGTTTAAAATTATTGTAGAAGAGGACTAAAGTAACAGATAAGGATCAGCAAGATGTACAGCAATGGCTAAAGTAATACAGAAGAAATTGTTGGAAGAAAAAACTATAGGCGGGGTCTCAGGTGTCATATTGATCGTCCACAAGTATGTGCTGAGCCCTCTGGGAGTAATACAGCTTTGTTTTACATTGTCCAGCTGCATCCGATAAGACCTTTATAGCAATAGCGAAATCTAAACCAGTTTAGAGTCGTATAATGCATTAAAGTATTTGGGGAACTTGGCACTATAGAGACTATGCGCTGTGGCGTTTTATTTGTGTATTCTATAGAAATGGAAACTGCATTTCCTAGGAGAAAGCGCTTCTGCTTTAAAGCTAAAGTTGTTTATGGCCATAAAGCTCCAGAGTTGGCCTGAAGTCAAAGCCGCAATTTATTTGCCATAAAATATTCTTATTTTTTTATCGCGGCCAAATATCCCCAAGCCCATTTACATGACGATCCATGGTTTTAAAAAATTGATATAGTTATAAAATACGTATAGATTTTTGCTGGCAAGTATTTTTACTATCTGTCGCTTCAGGATTAAACATTCTTATTTTATAACATTTTATGAACTGCCGAATCATTATTTGAGACCTCAAATTTTCCTCCGATCTATGGGTTGAAAACAGGGGCTTAAATGTTTCATAGATCAAACTGAATGTTGGATGGGTGAGGAAAGCCTTCAGTGTCTTTCGTTGCTTCTCGCTATCGAGTACAATAATTAAAGACTTGTGAAAATTTTACTCTCCATGTATCTTGAATTGGCTAAAAGGCATCCGCGACTTGCAAGCACTTTAAATGAAACATAAAAATATTGCCTCTATAATTTCCAGAATCTCAAAATGAATTTCATTTTTATCCAGATTGTGCTGTCCAAATACTTTGAAGACGTAATAGAAGAGACATATGCAAATAATTATAATTATTTAGCGAAAGAAAGGAAATAACAGTAAAATCAGTCTATAAAGGTAAACCTGTTTTTAGCTGTATTTTCAGCGGTCTTGACAGACGCAGAGTGTGTCAAGCTCAGCCTTGTCTATAATGATAAATTGTCTATAGCCATATTTTTCCCAGTTCCCAGAATATCGTTACAGACAGATTTCGCCATATAAATGACACTAAATATAAGCGAAAGCCTTGGTGTTCGTTTTAGATTCAGCACAGATACTAATGATGCTTCTCACCATAGGCGTACGCAGAAAGTTCATAAGGGGGGGTTATAGGCTTAATGGGGGGTTACAGAGCTACAACTCACATATTCCTATGTTAAATATACAAAATTTCATTGCAATGGGGGGTTACAACCCCCATCAACACCCCCCTGCATGCACCAATGCTTCTTATGTTTTATAGTCCAAAGTATGCAAACCCCGAAAATGAGATGAACGTCTTAAGCAAATGGTTTATAATTAGCTTATAAATATTGCATCTGAACAAGGCAGAAAATCCATATTCTTAATTTTTCTAAAACACTAAAGCCAGATTAAGTGAAATCGCGTTTAATTGAATTATTTAATTTATTAAATTAATTATTTTATTAATTTTTGTACTTCTGTTTATTTCCTGTTTTGCAACGTCTTATTGTCCCTTATCGGCAGATTATGGAGGACTGCTGCGTTTTCACCAGAATCATTTCCCCATTCTTTGAATAATATCTGGACAAAGGTTTTGAAACTATCTGTAATGTTTTCAGATTTAATGTTATTATCAATTTCATTGAAGGCGCTGCGGTGGCGTAGTGGTAAGTGGTAATGCGGTCGCTTAGTGCACCGTTATCCGGGTATTGGTTCCCATACCACGAGAGGTTTGAATTCTTAGGAAAATTGTTAAGTCTCCGCGCAGCATGACCTTTGCCATTCTTGCGCCGTAAAATTCCCAAACAGATCAGTTTTATTGAAAATTTGGAAAAGGGAGCAAGCAATGTTTCTTATTTTCTGGATTTTTTTTCAGACCTCAAAGAATTAGAACTGAAAACGATATCCTCCATCAGGTTGGCAATCATCAGAGGCAAATGTCAGTGGTTCCTGAAACAGCTGTTATGATGCCCAATTCAATCGTAAGAAATTCTTTAATAAGACGAACAATTCCTAACTGGACTGTGTTTTATATATCCATCATTTAATTATCTGTACTTATAATTTGACTATAATACATGTACTTATAATTTGACTATAATATATGTACTTATAATTTGACTATAATACATGTACTTATAATTTGACTATAATGTATGTACTTATAATTTGACTATAATATATGTACTTATAATTTGACTATAATACATGTACTTATAATTTGACTATAATGTATGTACTTATAATTTGACTATAATATATGTACTTATAATTTGACTATAATACATGTACTTATAATTTGACTATAATGTATGTACTTATAATTTGACTATAATATATGTACTTATAATTTGCCTATAGTACAGTAGAACCCCTTTTAATCGACTTAATTGGGACCGAGGATTAGCCGTTTAAGAGAAAATCCGGTTAAATGGAAGTGGTTTAAAATGTATTAAATCCATGGCATTTCTCTTATAGCTCTGTTAGATACTCTATGTTATAAGGAAAACTGTGCATTATAAACATAGTTAAACAAATTAAAGAAAAAATAATTACGGTACGTCAAATAATACTACCATTAAAAATTACCTATATTTAACAGACTACGTCAAGAAAATTAAAAATACGTACTGTACTAGTTAGTGTACATACAATTGCATTACTATTCTTTAAAGAAATCAGTTACTTTTTTTTTTTGTTTTAAACTTGAATACCGATGTTTGGCTGCAAAGTCCCGCCATTTCGTTATTAGCATTATATCAATCGACGTGGAGGTTGATTGTTGTTCAACATAACGAAGAGACACTTCTGAAGCATTCATTCCATCTGTATAGGGGGAACTCGTGAGTCTGTTGGTGAATCTGCATCATACGAATCGTCCGCGACGTCTTGAGGCGCATCCATGATAGTCTCGATGATGTCTTCGTTATATAACATTTCAACGCCCGAAGTCATTACCAATTTTAAACCACTCTTTGACACCTACTTCTGTAATATCACTATAGTCTTGAAAAGCTTAAAAAAATTTGGCAAAGGTTAATGCGGAGAGTTCTGTTGATGGCATTTCGTCAATCACTTCAGATGATTCCTTTTTGTTTGTTTCTTGCTGTATAGGAGCCATTAGCTTCCGCCATGATTTTTCTAAAGTTGAAGTGGGCTTTTCTGACCATGCTGAGGCAACCATGTATGCCACATCTTTAACACTTTCCCTATTTGAAACCTATTAATGGGCTATATATATATATATATATTTATATATATATATATATATATATATAAAAGGAAGAATCTTCAACCAGTGTGTATTGCCAGTCCTCTCTTATGGATCAGAGACATGGAGTCTAACAGTTGGAGCAATACGAAAGTTACAGACAACGCAAAGGAGCATGGAGAGGTGCATGCTTGGAATAACTAGGAGAGATCGAAAAAGAAACACTTGGGTGAGAGAGCAAACTAGAGTAGAGGACATCATTGTTAAAGTAAAAGGACTGAAATGGCGATGGGCTGGGCATATTGCAAGAAGAACTGATCAACGATGGACAACAGAAATTCTGAACTGGATTCCAAGAGACCACCGAAGACCTAGAAAACGTCCTCAAACTAGATGGGTGGATGAAATAAGAAAACAGGTTGGGGTGACGTGGAAGCGAATTGCTCAGGATAGACTTGTGTGGAAAGCATTTGGAGAGACCTTCATCCAGCAGTGGATAGATAATGGTTGAATATGATGATGATGATGATATATATATATATATACGTAACTTATTCTAACGATATATATCTTGAAATTTTCTTTTATTTATATATACACTCCGTGACAAAAATATGTCTCGCGTGGTAAACATCATCATAAAATATGAAATAATAAGTTGTGGGTGAATTAATTTGTCATATACAGTTACTGAGACCATGGTTTTTGCATTTCTGGATCTTTCAACTATGAATATGTTTCTCTATCATTGAACGTTATGCATATTCTGTTATTAGAAATTTCTTACTCATAGATTTTACTTTTTATTCGTAGATCTAAAATTTTATTTCTGGATCTTACTTCTTATTCACAGATCTTATTAAAAGATATCAATTCTTTTCCTGAGCTCAGAAAATTTTATGCGTATTTGGCCACAAATTTTAAACGTTAAATTTACGTTGAGGAAAAACGTTATCAGAGGAGCGAAGTTTCGTACTTTTTCTCATAAAATTTCGAACCATGAGTTTAGTGAAGTTTCTCTTGGATATTAAAATGTGGTTCAAGCGAAATGTAAATATTACTTTATATTATAAATAATTTATTATTTGTGTCATGTATAACCCAATCATGCCGCAAGGTTTAATTAATTTATGAGTTGGAATTTGTACGGCTATAATTGGTAAAAATTATTTTAATGAGACAAAAGACTACTCTGATTCTGTTACCGTTAAGGAAGTCAAGAAATACAATTAAAATAATATTTATTAAAAAATCAAGAAATACAGTTAAAATAATATTTATTAGTAATTTAAATGTTTAGGTTAATTCATTAATTCTCCAAATGATATATGCCATGCAGCGTTAAAATAATTTAATATGCCTTTTTTTGACGTAGATTTGATGATACGTGTCGAATGCATATGGAAGACTGATTTGATTTTAGAATTCAGACCGCAATCATATATACCTTGCCCTATACAAAAAGTGACATTATAATTATAAAATTCATCTTGCCAGATACGGAAAGTGAAATTGTTTACATTTGGAAAACATCACATAAAAGGAAAAATTTGACATGTTGCCAATTTCAGAAACTGTAATTATTAAGTTTGTGTTTCTTGGTATTCCAAGTGGCAACAACAAATGTAACCCTCAAAGTGAATACGTAGTATTTCTATTGTGGAAGCGAACAATGTAGTGTGTGTTTAAAAAAAATTAGTTTCAGGCCGTACTTCTGTTACACGGTAAATATGTCCGTTGACCGACCTGTAAATAAATATGCAATCGCAAAATCGAAATGCTGAAACTAAATGTTTAAAGCTAAATAAAAGTTAACGGCAAAAACAAAATGCAAAAAAGTAAATGCAAAAAAATTCAAAAAAGTAAAATGCAAAAAAGCAAAGAAAAACCACACAATCAAAGGAAATATGCACGTAATCAGAGTTCAGATTGGAAAAGATGTTATGTTAGTTTAAATTATTCATACATTTTATGTTCTGCATGTTAACTATGTAATTTGTTTTTGTCCAAAAAGGGGAGTATATTGTGAGTTCCCACAATGGAAATATTACGTGCTCAGTTTGCAGGCTCCTTTGACAGTTGCCACTTAGAATAGAAAGAAACGCAAACTTAATAATTGCAGTTTCTAAATTTGGTTATCATGCCAAATTGTTTCCTTTTCTATGATGTTTTAAAAATTTTCATAATTTCACCTTCTATATCTGGCAACATATACTGTATAATTATAGTTTCGCTTTTTACATTTGGCAAAGGTATGCTCAGTTTTTTCCGAATTCTAAAATCAAATCAATCTTCAACTTACCATCAAAGTGTGCACATGTACCATGAAAGCTCCAACAAAAAAGAAAAAAAAACTTATAAAATCCTTTTAACGTTGCATTGTAATTTAAGTATCTTTGTCGAATTATTGAATTAAATAAACTAAACATTTAAAGCATTAATTAATTTATTATAATAATTTAAACTGGAATTATTGCACTTCTTCAATATTTATATTTACACGAATGTCATATGGCTTCTTCATAATATAATTTAACTTAAGATTTCGAATATATAGAATGGAATATTTTTAATTATGTTTTTATTCTGACTGCAGTGTGTGAAGTCTCGTTAATATGAACTAATTGGGACCCGGACCTAAATTAAATAAATAATTAAAAATAATTACTCCTAATACCTCGAATTAGCTGAAATTTTTATTATAGAATTTACTGTAATCTATAATTTTTTGTCTATATATGCGTGTTTTAGTGTGAACTCCTAATAATTAACTGACGCAGGAAAATATTAAATATTTAATTAGTTGGCCACACACACTGTGCCGTGTGTTTACATCTTGTTAGTTAGCTGCAGTTAAAAAAAAAATCCATCCTACTGAAAAAAGTTCAGATTAATCGGATTTTTGGATCACCGTGGTTCTCATTCAGTAGACCCTACTCTATTTTTAATTTTCGTTGGATGCATTGCAATACGTATCCAATTATTGACATTAAATTTAGTTTGGGATTGTGCTGCGCTGGCACAAAGTTTGGCTGAGACAGGGTTGTTTATAGCAATAGTGCAAAAGGTGCCCCCACCTTTGTAGCCAAGTTCCGGAACGTTCATAGACCATTTACTGTATATTGTTTTCGATCCTTTAATTTTAATAAAAAAGACAATGTCGGGATTGTTATTTTATTTTATAAAAATAAAAATTATAAAATATTTCCGTTAATGATAACTGTTTCAAACTATATATATATAACTTATATACACGGGGTGGTTGTAATTAAACTTGGCCCCTTTGGAACACCATAGAGCTTGAACCGTTCATCGGATTGACACCAAAATTGGTATATAAATTATCAAAAAGATGCGGAAAAGGAATCTTCAAAAAAATTTTACTTCAAAACTGTCAGCTAGGAGGCGCTTTTTAGCCCAATACGCCAAAAGCAACCCATGAAATGACCAACACGCAACATAAATGATATTTTCAATATTTAACCACAATCGTTTCGAGCATTACAAATGAAGTAAAATGAAAACACACCACAGCAGTTGGTACAACCATGCCAAAAGTATCTGATTTCCATAAATTCAGAAACGTGGTAGCGTGATGCAAAACAGATATCGGTATAAAATGGGCAGACAAGTACTGACTTTTCGTTAAACGTTTTCTGCCATTACGATGGCTGTTTCGTTAGTTGAATGTGCGTTATTTGCAAACCTTTTCTACGAAAACAGAGGGAATGCTCTTGCTGCAATTCGTAGTTATCGACGGATTGAAAAGCCTTGAACTAATGTCTTCACAAGGTATTCGACGCATAATATGGCGATTTAAAGCGTCTGGTAAGTTAGGAGTTCAACCAGGTAGAAGGCGTGAAGCTGTGATATCGCAGGTGGTTGAAGGTGTTGTGACAGCTATTGCTTAACAGTTAAGAAAAGATGCTGCTGGTATCATTAGTGCAAGCACAGTATTTCGTCTTACAGGCGTTCCACATAGCACGGCTCGGAAGGTGTTAAGAAACATCATGCATTTCTTCCCTTACAAGATCCGCCACACCCATCAGCTGTTTCAAACGGACAGGATGTAGCGACTCTCATCTGCGGTATGGTTTCTTAACAGGATGGAGGGCGATCTGTCATGGCCGCGAAACATCCTGTGACTTCAGGAGGCTCATTTTTACCTGAATGGGATAGTCAACATACAGAATTGTCGCATTTGTGCGATGGAAAGTTCCCGTTCACACCGGGAAGTTCCTCTGCATTTCCCCAAAGTGACTGTCTGGTGTAGGCTGACCGCGACATGTATCCTTGGTCCGTATTGCTTTGAGGAAGTTACTGCAAATGGCCCTGTCACATGTTCTGTGGTAGCCCTTCTGTACCGTGAGTTGCTACGGACATTTGTTTTGCAGCAGCTACAGAAAGGATAATGCCTTACATCGACCATTTTTATGCAAGATGGTGCGCTCCATATGTTGCACGGTCCTTCAAAGCTTTTTTTGCTCCAGCATTTCCCCGATGAGCGTGTTATCAGTCGTTCGTTTAATAGTACCTGACACCACGTTCGCCGAATGCGACTTCTGGTTGAGGGGCCATTTAAAGAATTTGATTTATCCTGGAAGTGTTTCTATGTTAACTGAATTGAAGCACTTCATCATGTTGCATGTGCGAAGTATCACAGAGGAGTAGTTGCGATCCTCTGTTGAACACATTGTCCATCGGCGATGGCGATCACATTTAACAACATCCATTACATTATCCTGCATGCGATTAACATACGCTTGATTGCTACATTTCTTTACAATCTCTCTGCATAAAATACTTTTTTCAATTTGTATGCCTGCAGCGCCGGCTTACTGTTATTGCTCGTACGATATTTATTTGAAACGTTTCGATGCAATAAGTGTTACTAAATGTTAAAAATGTCATTTGTGTTCCCTGTTGGTTATTTAATTTCAGTTAGATATTTGCTTTGAAAATATGGTTTTCTGTAAAGAAAGGAAAACAAGGCTTCCAACTTTTAACACATTGTTAATACTTGTAACTTTTCAGGATACACGTGAATAGTAATATAATTTTTGTATTTATATCTTGGAAAATTATAAAAGCATTTTGGTACTTCAGCTGGGTTCTATGAAATTTTCTTGTTGGGTTGAGGTATGTTTGATTTTTTCAACTTGCGCGATAAACCGCAGGAGATAAAACATAAGCTGTTTTCACTTTGGTCCGCGTATATCGATGCATGTCCTTGTTTACGAGGGTTCAAGCGCTGTCTGGCTATCTGGAAATGTGTGGTTACAACTATTGATAATTGGAAGCCAAACGAGTAATCCCGATTGTGATAAAACTCCTTCGATATTATCAGAGGTTTCCTGTTTCGCAGTTTTCGTGACGCAGTTAGATTAATTGATCGATTTGCTTGAAATCAATTTCTAAATGGCTGAAATGAACGGAATTATTGGGTAACGGACCAGAGTTTATTCAAGACTAACCAGGCAGTCAAGAGTTTATTGACAATAGTTTTGCAGATAGATGCAGTGAAGCACAAATAAACTAAAAAGACACAATTAACTCGGGAAAAGCGTGCTGTACCGTTTGGTACCAGTGAACATGACTTCGGAAAAAATAGGTTGTCGCTTTTAAAATAAACTGATTTCAGAGTTTATCAACATATGGCGCTTTGCAATCTAAAGAAATATCCCCAGTGTTTTAAATCCACAACCACCGAGCATGCGCTTCTTGTTAAGCGGAATGATTTTTGTTTGTAACCGCGTTGCTACGAAATGTCACGTCGTCAGAAGCAAGCAAATCTTTCTGATTTCTCAGTTATAAATAAATATTAACGCATATTGCGATATTTATTACAATTATGTGTAGGATATCTATGTAAACTTTGAGGAACATATGATGATAATGACGACATATTGTTTGGCTTTGAACAGGCATGGTCCTGTTTGGTACCGCTAGACCTTACGAACTTCTTTCATCATTAAATCCATTTTGGGTTTCTATTTGTATTTTTTTGTTATAAAAATAATGTGCGGATGGCTCTTTGGTATATTTCATGTGTGGATGATAACTAAAATATATAATTAATTGTAATTTATTTAAAAATAAGAGAAAATACTGAATTGTAAAAATTAAAAAATTAATTTGCTTTTATGATATAGACGTTTTGTAACATGAATGTAAACAAATCAATATTTCTAACAATGACAACTTCAATTACAATTAAAATTTAATTGTAAAATTATTATTATTTTCAAAAATACCTATTTTATTACTATTAAAATCCCTATTTCTTTAAAAGCTTAACACTTGAGGAAACACCTCAAATCCTCGATGAGCTAGAGTCCGATGTAGAGGAATTTTACATTGAACCCCTTAATGCTACTGTGGCAACTGACAAAGATTCAGCAGACTAGGATGTGGGAGGTCTTGTTTATATTCTGACTGATCATCTGTTAAGTGCTAACTATAAAATGGTGTACAAGCAAAGGAAGGGGAACAGGGCCGAAGGAAAGGAAATTCGAATTTAGAAGAGGATGCGGAGTGCTCTGATGGCATATGTGCCTCATCCTTGGTTCCCACCAGTGACCAACCAGTTACAAAATATTGAAAAGGGAAATAAATAAATCCCTTCAGAATTGAAAAATTTGGATAAATGATGAAATAAAAACAAAGAACATTATATTCCCTCCAGCAGATTATGACTATTTTTGAGAAAAATCATTACTGAAGATGTTTGAAATATTGTTTGATAATGATCTCATGTCACTTTTACTATCGGGAATCACTCTCTATGCTGTATTCACAAATAATCTTGATCCCAAGCTAACTTCTAAAAGGCATCGCTGTGCTGTTACCGCTATTTATGTTGCACCAGGTCATGGAGTAAACTTGCAGCTGTGGTGCCCTCTTTATGACTTTGCTATTCTTATCTTATCTTTAGGCATAGCTTGAGATGATATTTCTACAACTTTAAATGACTATTTTTGAGGCCAAATGCCAAGGCATTTGATGCACGGTGTTACATATGAAGGTATGGAAATTATTATGGCATATTCTCATATATAAAACTCCTTCAACATTTTTCCATACTAGATGGTAAACTACTCGCAAAGAAAATAATGATTTGAAGGCACCTGGTAAGGACAGAAATCACAGCCTCCTGATCACCGGTCATGTGCTCTGACCTAGGGCCCCCAGAATTCTAGGTCCACGCATCAGCTGTTATTTTGTTATGCACCTCCGGTTTCATAACACAACATTTACCATTGGAAAATTAATTATCCAGTTTCTTCTTCTTCTTCTTCGTACAGGATCTGTTGTAAATCTAAACATTCTACTAATAGATAATAACTACTGTCAGTTAATTGTACTCGTTGGTTTCACGTGCTCTAAAATTGTCATCATCTGAAGAATTACTCAAGATTGAACTTAACCATATTCTTGACCTCGCTTGAAATCGTGGTTACAAACCATCATTATTGACAACACTTTGAAGAATCTCTCTAGATCTAATCTGTCCAGCACTGTCTCTATAGATTCCTCTCCTTGTAATTTTATCAGCATTCCTTTCGTTCCACGAATTTCTTCAAAAATTGCTTCCATCCTCCGTAAATTTAATTTCAAGGTCACTTTTACTCCAATCAATTCCAAACTTAAACATAATATTCCGAATTACAACTATTGGAGAATTTACTCTATCCCATGCCAATATAATCATGTTTATAATAGCCAAACAAGACGGGCCCGTCGGTTTCGTCTTAAAGAACATGAAATATACGTAATCAAACAGAAACTTGACAAATCCGCTTTGGTGAAACTTGCTTGGGGAGCTGGCCATAAATTTTCTTTCGACAAGGCCCATCTAATAGAGAAAGTTTCTTCACCAGCCGACCTCAATTTCTTTGAAGCCTTCCATATTCTTTCGCATTCCTCTTCTACTGTTAACGATCAGCTTCCGTTCAATTCCATGTCCTCTATTTGGAGAAACTTCATTCGTCCCATAGCAAAAGACGCGGCTACGGACCCACAACTGGTTTACCCGAACTAATTTATGACTAGCTTGTTGGCATTCATGGATCTTTCAGCATGTGGACCACATTAATATAACTGAGGCTGTGACAAAGAAAGCCTAAAGTAATTTCGAAATAGCTGTCAACCGTTTAATAATTTAAACTGCAATTATGTGTTTTAATTTATATACCTAAACAATCTATCTTTATTCTTCGAGTGGTTTGAACAATTTACAGCAGCACAAGCACCCATTTCATCCTATTTTACTATAAATAACCCACTTGTAATACACTCAATTTTAACACAGCGGTGAATGAGATCACGTGATACGATGGCATCAAAATGGCGGATGGGTCAGTTCCCTTTTTAAGGAGCCTTACTCAGATCCATTGAACGTCAAACAAACTCTTCATCGCGAGTGAATATGAAGCTTTGCTGCGGACAAGTTCGCAATTAATGCGGCAGTGTGGCCTTGTTCGTAATTAAGTTACACTCCCCTTCAGAGGGATGTTAAATCGACACCTGTAGCTCAACGAGGGCAGTAAGCACATGACAGGTTATCAAGTAATTGTGGACTCAGTTTGAAGCAGATGCGGGAAATCATTCTTTTTTTTGCAAGTAATGTAAAACTACCATATCATCGGTTGTGATGAGATTGGTTTACTTTAACAAATTAGTACACTACTGCATGCCATACTGCCTATAAAACTATTAATAATTTGCTAAGGAAGGTATTTGGATATTAACGAGGTGTTATTAGATATCATTCCGTATATTGCCGATTAGTTATGCAGATTATACACTACAAATTATGTGAATAATCACATTAAGCCTAAATGTACATGATACTGAGACAGGTTTTTGTCTTATATATCTTCGTTTAAATATAATGATACTGAAAATTTGTCAATTACATGACATTACTTGTATAGAAAATAGATCTTTATTGTGAGTTTGACTTCTAAATTGAAGGAGAGAAATCTGCTCTTAAGCAAACAATATGCATATATTTATATATTCATATTTTACGAAGTTCGTAATCTTATTCCAAGATACTCATATTTTTCTCCGTATTTGCAGAAATAAGAAAAAGACATAATAACACCTCTAACTTTTAAAGTTTTCACAACTTTTCAGTTTCAGCGAAGAGCTTCGATGTGTTTCTCCCAAAAGATTTGATCGAGAGAAAGAATATTCTACATTCTTTGTTTTCTGAAAAAGTTTCCTACCACTTTGATGTTCCGGAAAATGCAAATTCAAAATGAATTCATCCCTTCTTGAAAACGGAAAGATAGTTTCGAAATTTGAGAAAAGTATTAAAATTTTAGAAATTTTTATGCAGTTCTGTCGAGTTTCGTAAATTTACTGACAAAATGAGGGTAGATGGAATTTCTAGGATACTCACTTCTGACTATCACGTAATACAATACTTTTAATGTAATAAAAGCATCAAACACCCAGCATAGTATTTATTTTATAATGCGTAAATTTATTTTATCTAATTATATGTTTGAGTTTGCGATCACGGGGACATGGTTTCAGGATCTTGATTTAGAAAGCTAAGCAATTTTATAAAACAAAGGAAAACTGAAGAATAAGATCAAAAACGGCATAAACGGCACTAATATGAGCAATAACTAAGTAACTTGTGATTATAAAACCAAGTCGTACCTTGTTGATGGTGTCAGTGTAGTTGTTTATTTTTGCTTCGGTCAGAGTTTGTGAAATCAACTCAAGATTGACTGAGATAAAACTAGATGCTGGAAAATTGCTACAAAGTCAATGTAACTATTCATCGCACTAACAATAGAAAAAAAACTATATGTCTATAAATTAAAAGAAATTATCGGTGAATTAAACGCTTGGTCAATAAACTTTTGTTTCTTTTAGATTTATTTTGCTGTTACACTGAATATTATTTTGAATAATAGCCATTTTATTGGGTAAATCGAGGACAGTGATGATGAATGAGTTTTAGAACGTAGGTGGTGTTGAGAATTCGTGGAGCAAAGGAGACAGACATCCTGAAAAATTTGAAAACTCACCAACGTAGAACATGGAGTTGCCTTTAATAATTGTTAAAGAATATTTTATATGGAACTTGCATTGCATTTCAAATACAACTAAGTGGCACTGCTAACTCTGTATATTTCTTCTATCTACCTTAATTTTAAGAAGGATTATTATATGCTTAAGGCAACGGTTACAGCATAAAGAACGGTTATCGAATAACCGCTCACTGCAGTACGGGTTTTGGTTTCCTGAGGTTGAAGAGTTTCGGATTCCTCGGCAGGCTACCTAACGGTGGTGTCATGGTAATACATTCACTCAGCGAGCCCGTGTTCTACTTCCAACGACATTGTGCAATCGATGCCCATCCTAATCAAGTGATTGGTATCCTTAGTAGTTGGTATTCGGATTCTTAGGAAACTATACACCGCGGTGCAAGTTAACCACAGCCGTAGATGTTGGTTTGGTTTCCTGGGTTAAAAGAGTTTCGGATTCCTCGGAAAGATGCCTAACGGTGGCGGCATGGTAACGCATTCACTCACCGTAACCTAGTTAAACTACCAATGACATTTTACGATGGGGGTCTATCTCAGTAGAATGTTTATTTCCCTTGGCAGTTGGTATTCGGTCTCCTAGGAAACTGTACACCCCGGCGCAATTTCACCCATGCTATCGGGGTTATTAGTTTCCTGGAAGAGTTTCGGGTTCCTCAGAAAGATGCCGAACTGTGACGGCAGGATAACGCATTCACTCACTGTGACCTATCTCAACTTCCAATGGTATCACACGAAGGGTGCGCATCCCCGTCCAGAGTTTGATCACTTTTATAGTTGGTATTCGGTCTCCTAGGAAACTTTACACGCAGGCGCAAGTTAACCAATGCGTCCTTGCACCGTAAAACCCATATGTACGAAGTATTAAAGGCACTTTGAAGAAAACAATGCTGTTATAATACTGTTATTAAATATAAAATCCCTGCGTTGGCGAAGTGGTAACGGATCCACTTCGCCTTCCGTTAACACGGATACGAATCCCAGCGTCACAAGAAAAATGCCAACGGTTCGCGTAGTACAGTTACAGAAGCAGTACAAAAGTATTGAAATTTATTAAAATAATGTATCCTTATCAGTGCAGATTATGTATTAAGTGTACGCAATTTTAAGAAATTGAAATTTTATACGGAACTCATGATGTATCTCGCGGCGTTATCCTTAATTTTTAATTAATGATAGAATATGTTGTTTAGATAACGCTATTTACGTTCATATAAATATTAGTTTATTGTGATACTTGAATATACTTTCGGGAGAATTTGCATCTTTATATAATGTAAACTTAATTTTGTTTCATGATGAATCTAAAAATCGTTTGCCGTAGCTTAAAAAATTGGAGTATCTTAGAAATTATCAAAATACAGTAAAAACTGTTTAAGGCGGAACTTGCATGAGGCGAAAACTTTCCCAAAACTGAATTTTTTTACGGTCCCTTCAGAAGTCAATGGTAGTTAACATTATCTAACACAGAAACTGTCTAACGCGGTATCGGAAAGCACTATTCAGTCCCGTCAAAGAGAAAAACCTGCATAAGGCGGAAAATCGTTAGTAGGAAAAAAATTTTCTCAGCAGGAAGAGGAAAGAGGTTTGTAATACAATGCAAATAGCAAAGTGGGGGATGGCGAACAAAAGAGATTTTACAGATATAGAATGCCCTTGTCCGCATAGGCGTAGCCAGGGGGCGGTTTTGGGGGTTGTAACCCCCAACCATCATATGCATACCCAGAAAGTTCATAAGGGGAGGGTTACAGGCTTACAATGGGGGGTTACAGAGCTACAACTCCATTATATTTGTATGTATACTATGCACAATTTCATCGCAATGGGGGTTACAACCATAATCGCGACCACCCCCCCCTTGCGTATGCCAGTGCCACCCACTTCTTAAATAAAAACGTTCATTATTAACCAGAACGAAAAGTCACTCACATCGACTTTATCAATTCATGGATAAACCCACCGCAAGGAAGAGTATCTTTATACAAGGGAATCATCATCTTTACAAGGGAGGTACTTTATCGTTACAATTTAAGCTTACATAATAGACTTTTTGTATAGAATAAGCATGTACAGTTAGCATGAAATTTTGCATCATATTGATCGTAACTACTAAAACCACAAAATAGTGCAAAAATTAAAATTAATAAAAATAAAATGCAGTGATAAAATAAATATTTTTATCAAAAGGAAAATAAATATAGTCTTAAAGTTCGCAAGATAAGACAAAAGAGAAAAAAATAGCACATGCAGTCATCTCTTACCACTGAATGTAAATATGTATGTATTTATTTTGCATGTAACCTCCATAAGGCGGAAACATGCATACTACAGAATTTTTTCCGGTCCCGTGAGTTTCTGCCTTAGACAGATTTCACTGTATATCTAAACTCCAAAATTCCGTTTTAAAATTTCAACAGGCGTTACAAAATATATGTTTAAATATTGGATTTCAGGAATCACTCATTTTTTTTTATTTATTCAATCAAATATACTTTTGGTTCATTAGAAGTCCCATTCGATGTATACACGGAATATATCCTCTAAAATATATATCAAAAAATTATTATAAAAGGATATAGTCCATTTTAACCATGCATTATTTAAATATATCATATCCTACAAATTAGCCATAGCATGCAAATAATAATAATAATAATAATACATTCACAAATTATCCAAAGTGATTAATTTTCTATAAATATTTTTGCCTATTGTTAAGGAGTTTTGTATTAATATTAATTAATTTATTGTGCGATGATGGCTTACTTCGGTTGTAATGGGTTTATTTGATTTTTGATTAGGGTTTTTATTATTATTAACCAACAGCTTGTTGGCTGTAATTATTGCTTAGAATAAAACTGCTGTTTGTTATTGTAATCTGGTCGCCAAAATTGGCGAAATTGAGATGATACCAAAACTACTACAATTTCCTTAAAATACTGATTCGATTCCTCTGTAGTTAGGTTAGATTCTTCAACGTTGAATCCAGGTTCAATTTCTCAACGTTAAGTCCAGGTTCGATTACTCAAAATTAAACACAGGTTCAATACCTCTGAAACAACTAGCGGTTCAATTCCTCAATTCAGCAGAGTTAATTCCTTGTACTTTGGAATTTACTTTATTTGCATATGAAATGAAGATATTTGGACCAATTCGCACAATGGCAATGGTACAATAAAATTTCCCAAGCAGCCAATACCCTACAACTACTAGAAATGAACTCCCAGAATTAAATAATTTAAAATTTATATTTGTAAATTATCAAAAATCGCGTTGTGAAGAGGTGAAACACAGATTCAAAAGCTGGTGATCGTAGTGGCATGACACAAGAAAAGTATACGTTTAAACAAATTTATTAGAAGGAAACATAGGAATACAATTAAAATTATTAGGGTCCCAGTGTGGGCCTACTATTACATACTTTCAATTGACACTGGAAAATATTTGATTATAACTTATACTTATTTTTTAATCTATTTCATGTCAATTTAGGGGATTTTTATATAATAATTTTGTAACAGGTCAGCCTGGAATCCACAGTATGATAATTTTTGGTGAACATGGATAATGTAATTGCTGAATGTGGCCATAGTGTAACTTTTGGACCACATATAACATAACTTACTTAAACATATTGGGTGATTAATATACTTGATCAACAATGGGTATAAAACTAAGAGGGCTCGATTACTGTAGGAGGAAATATAGGAGAAAAGGAAAAAAAAGGATTAATATTTCTGGTGCTTGGGCCCTCAGACGGCGGCGAGACGATAACTTTATATCATGAAAAATGCGCTGGGACTGTTTTTTGCGCGGCAGACTGCACTTGCTTCGAAAGGGGTTGCTGTACCCAGCTGCGAGTTGGCGCCCTTTTTTTGGAGCCCATCTTCTTCAGACTTCCTCTGGTTTACACTGAGGTCGAAAGATTTCTCTTGGTAGAAGGCGATGAGTGTCTAGATGGGGCAGACTTTACCAAGCGTGAGAACATCCAAGTCAGAGGGCTCCTCCTCTCGTTGGGAACCAGTGGTCATTTTGAAGAAGGGGGAAACTTCCCCTTTATAATGATTTTGATTGATCCATTTCAGTGTGGAACTAGGACCCACTTCCATATAAGGTAATATTGCTGATTTTACGATCTTTATGTGGTCGGAGGAAAAGTGAAGATACGATGACTCATGGTCAGCTGAATACAAAGTGCAATCTTAGTTGAAAAAAGAAATGGCAACTTGGAAAATGTCAAATGTAGAAATGGAATTGTAGGAAATATAGAGAGAAATAGCATATGAAATGCAGACTAGAAATTAGCCTCATAAGGGGAATTTTATGGGGAAGTAGAAAAGGTTATTTAACGCTAATTTGACATTAGATAATAATAACAATATCATAAATTTTAAATATCACCCTTTGAACTGCAACACGACATCCAACTCTAATTTTAAATGTCTGCACATAAATAATAAATGTCTTCACATCATAAAACAGCCTTTCACGAATTATAATAACAAAATCATAGAAAAACATATACATGAATGATGTTACTTTAAGCCGAATTGTTGAAAAATGTCCATATTTTTGTTGAATTATAATCTCGAGAAGTCCACGGCATAATTGGAAGTTAAGCACACAGTTCATCCAGGCGGAAACAGGAATGATTATAAAAACGCCCTTATTATGTTAGACACTGTATGTCTAGAACTGCATATGATACAGGCACTCACATGGCTGACCTGAAATACAAAATTAAAACCCGGCAGAAAGTGTCTGCGATATTTTTAAATCACATTTCCCTAAAAAGATAATATGAAGTAAATTTGGAAAAAATGATAAAATAATAAAAAAAAATGAACTTGAATATATATGTGTATTAATGAAATGGTAGTAAGTACCAGCATTTTTATTTAAAAAAGGATGTAATTTAGAATAATTAATTAATTTGAAGTGACTAAAGGATTTGAAAAAATGATGTTGTGTTGAAAAATCAACACAACACTACCATTTAACACAAGAAACAATTAACATTCCTAATGTTTTCAAAACTATATTTATGCCAACTCAATTTCAGGATGTTTGGTTAACTGATCGTAGGCATTTCATTTTTTAAAATAACTTTAGATGGGTTCTATTCTGTAGAACGTTACATTTCTTGAAAGCAAAAAATTATCATGGTTGCCCTGTTGTATTCCTAAAACTAAATATTGAATTTGGTGGCATGAATTATACTTTCCTTTTGGGAAAAAAATCTGCGTTAGATAGAAGGGAAAAATTACGATATTCATTTGCTCATTATCTGAATATGAAGACAACAAATTTCTTTGGACGATACTGAAAGTTTTTAATATCTCTAACGGATACGATAAGAGTGGAATCTATTTGCAAAAAAAGGCATATACACAATATTTTAATGAATTATCTCGAACTTGGATCAAGCTATTGCGGGTACCCAAACGACCTTACTCATGGCTACCTATGTATGGGAAGCAGGGAGGCTTCAAACTCCCTGGCCGTTCTTTAAAATTTTATTTGTACAATTCTGCTATGAATTTGTTTTTAAAAATTTAAACAAATTTTAAAATAAGGCACTGTTTAGCTCATTACCAATTATGAAGCAGTGTCAATTACGTTTGTAGCACTTCAGTATCTTGTACATTTCCTAAAATTTTTGATAGCCTTGAAGGAAATAATGATTTTTCTCAGTTCCCCACCAGAATTATACATATAGGTGCCACTGATTTTACAGCTGCGTATTTGGGATCTCCCTGTAAAGAGACCGCTTTAAGCACACCGTTAATAAATCATCTGCTTTGAACGCAAATCCTTTCATCTCTGGAAACCTCGCCACCAAATCATATGAGTAACTTATCGACTTCAGCAAAAACCGAAAAGCCATAGATAAGTTGCTCTTCTCAGAATCTGGGTTGTTGACATTGCTTTGCCAGCACTGAATTACTGCGTTTGCCAAGTTGCATCAAGGGACTAGGTTTATGCGGACATATTCCTCCTGAATACCAATTCATACGCATGGCACATGAAATTCCTGTTCCAATGAGCTACATTGCAACGATCCGTTTGCATACCGTGTCATGATTTGCCCATGGGAAAACCCACAACTGTGCGATGGATCTCCATACTAAAGATCGATTGAACAGGTCAGTTCCTTCGCTTTTAAATAACTGTACCATTTCCTGCCGGATTCTGAATTACCACAACGATGTAACATTCACTGTCATAGTTTCAGTATATATTCTAAGATCTCATGTCATGGGCTCGCAAGTCATGTATAGTTACAAAATTTACTATGCGATTTCAATGAAAACCTAATATTTGTGTTTTCGCACAGTATCGGAAACACGAGTAGATGCGCTAAAATTTAAAATTGGAAAAAAAAATATTTTACATCTTTGTAAACGAAATAATGGAATACTTATATCCATAAATAGAGATTTATGAAACGAAATATTAATATATACATTCAAGTAAAATTATTTACGTTAATTGATTTTAATATGAATATTGGAAGCTTATAGTTTATTATACAAATGTTCCAGGGAGGAGGGTCCAGTGTGAATTATGTACAATTAAAAATGAATTTGTTATGTGCAATTGGAAGCTTCTATTTACATTGTGCACATTTTTTTCACCTCTCATAATTCACTAATCGCAACTGAAATAAATGGCGCCATCTACAAATGTTCCTCATACTATGAGTCGGGCAATTTCAACAAGAGATAATTCATATATTATTATTATTATTATTATTATTATTTGTTCATTGAAAATTAATGTAAACAATCTCAGAGGATGATATTTACCTCCTGTTTCCTGAAAGTGCGAAATGAAAGAGTAAAAATTTAATATAAGCTTTTTATAGAATACAAACATAGGTTATTACAATGTTTGGCTATTTAATAAAGATTAATAACCAGTTACGATAAATGTAAAATCGTGAAAGCATATTAAACATATAGATTTATTTATGAAAGTAGAAGATACTTTGTGATAATTGGTCGTACAGGTTCTTAAAATTAATTTCTTGAAAATTTTAAATAAAAATAAATTATATAAGCGCATATTTGTTAATTAAAATAAACGACAAAGAATAATATAGCAAAAATATTATTTTCAGCACCGAGAGAATTAGCAACGATTTAAATATTTACTATTTCTAAAGTAATTTTTATTTCAAATAAAAAATACCGTACTTTGACCAATTTTTTTTCCGACGGTTTCAATTCCAAAAGAAATATTTTTATACATCTTTTCCAAGGATGCTTTTCTGAAAGGGATCAAAAAGTTCATCTCTCTGAAATTATAAAATTTAATTGGTACTTCGTTATTATAGCGGCCCCGAAATTGTCGCCAATATTATTGCCAAGATAGTGATGCATCGCCAATATATGTCGCCAAGGTACTGTTGAAATTTCGCCAAAATCGGGAGTCTTCTGTTGTTTACATGGTGTGAAATTTGTGCCGCGGTTCTCATATTCGCGTTGTTTCTTTCAGAATAATCTTTGTTATTTAGGTGAATACGCGATTAACAATCTTCAATTTAGTGAATAAAAAGGTGGATGCCATATAATTTTTCAAGAAAAAGGGCTTTAACCTACGAAACAATACGTGAAAATGGCCATAACCTACTGATTCAGGCAGCGCACATCGAATGTGATCGAAACGGCACGAGTCACGAAGAGACGAGCGGGGGGGTCTGGGGGGTCACCAGTTCGGTCCATGTAATTCAGCTAAGTGTACTAATTACGTGAAAATACTAATTGCAACATAATATTGATTCAGTCTTTTACTGATTCAGGCAGCGCACATCGAATGTAATCGGAAAGGTCACGAGTCGCGAAGCAATGAGCGGTGCGTTCCCCCCAGTACGATCCCTATAATTCAGGTACTAATTGCGTGTAAAATACTAATTGCAACATAATATTGATTCACATACACCTTCGCGGTATCATAGGCGTATCTTGGCGCCCTAGGCGATTTTGGCGTAATCCTAAAGTCACCCAATGATCTCGGGTGCCGCTATAATAAGGAAGTGCCATTTAATTTAAATAATAAAAATCAATTAGAAGGTTACACCTAGGAAAATTTTTATTTTCTTCGAAACATATTAGAAAATTTACTGCGTAACATAACTTAGATTACAAAAATCTATTTATATTTTTAACGTTCTTACTTCTTATGTTTAATTTTTAAGAAAGGCTACTGTAGATATGGCTATATTTTAATTTTAATGATCGCTTTATAACAGTGGTGCCAGATTAGGCTACAAATAGCTGACTGGGAGATTTTTGAAGTTCCTTCGCTACAAAAATTTCGAATTGGGCGACACGCTACGTTTTAGGCTACTTTTAATTACCTTCAGGCTATAAATCTGAAAAATACGCTACTTTTTTATTTTTATATATAAAATCACAAAATATTATTAGTATTACATAATACAATAAAAATTTTGTTTGTTGAACATTTCTATTCGCAGTGAATGATAGTTTCACTAAAACATAACATGTTCGATACTCGTTCAATTCATATAAAGCTCGAATATGCAAACCGTGGAGCCATACTATTGGGGTCAATTTTTCTATTTTCTTTTGTGGCAGTACGTAATTATAATGAAGCGCGGATACGGAGGGAGGGGAGGTCACCGGGGTCATGACCTCCCAAAACCTGGTTTCTCACGGTATGGAATTCCAACTTCCATAATAAATGAAGGGTATAGGGTATTACTCCAAGATTATGATATTTTATCTTTGATCTCTGTCCCTCCCCTCTCCAAAAAAAATGGAAGTCTGTATCCGATTTTGATTATAATGGGGTGTGTGCTTGTTAAAGTTTAGATTGTACACTTCGGGATACTGTGGAAAATCGTTAACTTGGCAGTACTTTCCACAGTTAAACTAATGATTTTAGTTTAACTTGCATTCCATTCAATTTTAGTTATATTTTTACGTTCAAAAATGCACATATACAAACGATTATGTTAACCTGCTTATATAAGTCTATCTGTTAGGCTCAGATACCGGAAACGCTCAATGGGCGAAAAAAAAAAGAAGACCACAACGTGTTGTGTTCGTTTCGAACATGCCAAATTCTAGGGTTAAAAAAGATCTCCAGACATGTCAGGGCTGTATCGGGGACTGCCCGAAGTCCCATTCCTTTTCTAGGCCGCTATTGGAGATAGCGCCGTAATTAGGGAGTGTACGTGAGAGCACTTGACACTCGAAATGTCGCATGTCAGAACCGTATCGGAAGCGACCAGAGCCTCCATCCTTGTTCTAGGCTGCTATTAGAGCTACTACTACTAGTTGTAAAACAATTAATTTTTATATTTGGACTAGAAATAATTCAAATCCGCTACTCCTGGAGCACAATTCGCTACATTTTACTCTTCAGACCTGGCAACATTGCTTTATAATGCGATTGTTATAATCTGAGTAATTTTAATTATAATCTGCGTAATCTTTTCGAGCAATGTCTTTCCAATATTTTAATATGAAATAATAAAATGAAATTAATTTTCTTGGATAAAATTTGCATTTTGACATAAATGATATCAACGATTATCTTACCAAAATGTATTAATTTTGTATTTTCTTCTTCCGAGATTTTCTATTTGTTGGCATAGATTTTTATTTAAAATTTAATCCATACATTTGAAATCGATAACTGAGGACTACTTTTTTATTTATCATTAAACGAGAATTACCTCTATATTTTATTCTAAAGTGAGGATTAACTTTTATTTAGCGTTTGCTTATTATCATAAAGCTGAATTTGGGTTGTATGTGAAAATATGAAGTGTGGTTATTAGGGTGTAAAATTTAAACAATTCGTTAATTAAGTTACTCAAATGTAATTATGGGCATTAAAAATAAGGTCACGTACAAATTTTTCATTACACTTTTAAAGCGCATTAACGGTCCTGTACATTTACTCTAATATAAATTAATAGACTGATAATGATAATTCATACCAATCGTTAATACTAGTATTCAACACCGATATTTAATACTAATAATTTTGATATTTAGTGTTAATAATTCTGATAATTCATAGTAATAATTCTGATGATTAATTCTAATAGTTAATAACAATAATTATGATATATATATATATAGTACCAATAATTAAACCTAATAATTCTGATAGCTAATATCAAAATTTGACACAATTAACGCTAATAATTAATAATAATAATACTAATGATTGATACTAGTATGCTATTACTAGTATAAATGATGTGTCTTGATTACCTAGAGTTATCACTATCCCCCAGTCTTATTAGAAAGAATCAAAGATTTCTAATATAATTGTGGTAAGCGTATATACATTTATGACACATTATCCAAAATATTAATAATAGGCTTGTAAATTATTGGCCGTTTGGTTTAGGAACCAGTATCAATACGCTTTTCAGCGTTTAGAGAGTAAATTGCAGTTAAACACCGAGAAAAGTTTACAGTTTATTGAACAAAATTTCAAGGATATATATTTTGTTTAGAATTAAACGGAAATACTAGTAATTTAGAATAAATTCAAATAACAGAATACCTGCAATATGACAACTGAAGTTCATTAAAAGTTCATGAAGCTAAACAGAGAAAGTGAGGGCGAAAGGGTAAATGAGCCAACTTCATTCACTTTCTCCTGGTCCTCTTCTGTGGTCGATAAGTTGCAATGGGTGGGTTCAGCTCTGCTGACTCCTACAAGAGTATTTCCTTTCATTTATACCTTAATATAGTGCAAAGTCTCCTACTTGCTTCCAACAGGCTGCTACCTATGCCCAGTAACACTAATAGCTGGTCATTACGGCTCTTAGGTCTGTCGGCGGCGCTAATGTAATGGTTACATTGAGCAAGTTGCCAAGGTCTAGTGAAGACGATGAGTTCTGTGGGGCAAGTTGCCCATTTAAACCATGGCTTGGATTGGATATTCGGTATAGCCTTATCGATTATTACCAGATCAACGACAGCTTGCACAAAATAACCAGGCATGTTGCTCAGGCCAAAAATGTTTCTATTAATATTTTTTTGTGTTCAGCATCACGGAAAATACGTACAAAGGGCCTTTCTTGTTTCACAATGTGTCGTTTATTTTTTGGAGCAAGAAATATCACGTTTGATTTTGTACGTAATCAATCCATAAAAGTTAAAAAAAATAAAATGGCACGTGTATCCTCAAACAGCGTTGAGAAACATCTTATTGTTTAGATGTACAATGACAGAAAATATTAAAATAACAAACAAAACATTTGGAATAACTTTTTGATGAAAGCAACCGCCTTGTCAAATGAGCCAAGTACATTTGTTTGGCTTTTTGTCGCTTTGGTTAAAAACAATCTCATTAATTGCAAACTTGTCCCTGATGAAGCTTTATTCGCTCGCAAAGGTGAGTGTGAGCGATGCCAGTAACCCAATGGCTAAGATCACTTAATCGGTTATCAAGAGATTTTGGATTCTGGTCCAACTAAGCGCTGAAACACAGTTTTTTTTTTGTGAGTAATTTACCTAAAATTATACTCTCGTTGGGAATGAAAAGGAATAAGAAAGCAAAATTCACATAAAAATCCTTCACCTGACCCCAAAATTTAATCCTCTCATCAAGAGCAGCTACAAAAAACCAAACCTCATGTCAATTACAGAATTTGACAAGTGATCATTCAGTGTATTGCAGGCATATTCGGTATAGTGCATAGTCTCCCAATGGTTGATTGTACGTACGTATTTATTAGTTGATAATTTTTATTTTTATGGAGCTAACAAGATTTTTTATCAGAAAGTATAGCAATCAGTGTTACACCGCTCAACCTTTATGGTATTCAGTGCATGCTGGAAGGAGAATAAAAACTATAAAAACTATAGGACATAAAATGCTAGGCTCGATGAGATTTAGATTGTGAGATCTGACAACTTCCAATATTTTCTGGTTGCAAATAGTCAGCACTGGACCGCGTCCTCTTAAATAGGACATTGTATAATGCAAACAAAAATTATTCTTAACAACTCCTGAAAACAATTGCGTATAAGACTCAACGATATGAAGTCTGTGCACCTTAGCACTTCCAAACTGTTAGTAAAGACATGGAGTGTCAAACGTCCAACCATTCAGGGCCATCTTAAGATATCCAGGGGTTCTTAACCTCTTTCATTCATTCCCACCTATTTTTTAACTTACTTTTAAATTTCCAAATCTTTCTAATAAGCAAAGTATATTGCGCTTTAGAAAATAATACTCTCTTGGTAAAAGCAAACCAAGATAACATAAAAACTACATAATCTGAAAAACTACATTAATAGACTTCCCCAATTTTGAGCCTCAGGTATGGGCCAAGGCCTAGCCGTTAAGAAGAAACCGCGCCCATCATAATGCGACTCCATACCATGTCACCGCCACAGAAGGTATCTCTTACCGCAGTATGAGAGGATGCTTTTCCAATATACGTTCCCTTCAAATACGTCAACAATGCGACATGAAACGATATCTCGACTCACTAGATAACATAACGTCCGCCTTTTAATATGGAGCTGAAGGATTCTCCGACTATTCCAGTTAAATAATGGATAACGACGCAGAAAATACACCAAGTCTAATATATATATATATACACACACATTAAGATAAAAAATAGGGATGTGAGTGCAGCATTTTCTTAAATTAACTACGACGTCCATTTTTCTATCACGGAAAGCATGGTTTCCTCATAAACTTGATACATTATTAAAGGAATCCTACATTTTTTAGTCCATATTTTGCTTATTCTTGTCGGCTTGTATGCCGTATTACTATACTGGAAATATTAGGATTGAACAAAGGCAGACCTAAGTGGGCACAAGGGGTGACCCCCCCCCCGTGAATTCGCCTTAGTCGCTGTTTCTTCTTAGGTTACTATGTTGGTTTCGAACACCCCCCCCCACACCTGAAAATATTTTCTGGATTCGCCGCCAGAACTGAATAACATATATTACAATATAAAATACGTATGGAAGCAAAAAACATTTACAATACTTTTAGTTGTTAATATATAAAGCGAAATCAAACCTTTTAGTGAGATTTTTGGCACTGCTTGTTTTTAGCAAGTTAGTCAATATTAGGTTTTAGTTTGGATGCTGCAGTCTTGAGAATGTTATCAAAGTGGACGTCACGTAGGTTAATTTGGTCCTAACTTTTGATTTTACCAACTTCATTTTTGAAAAGAGCTTTTTGCAGACGTAAGTTCTCACGAATAGTGATACCGTTTTCAGAGCATGCAGTCCGATGGTTGGGAAGATGTTCTTATCGATATATTTAGAATAGAATTCATTGAGTGGTAAGTTGAATTTTGTTTTAAAATCACTGTTGCACTGCAAATCAATAAAAGTATTGTCCAATATCCATATACGCAAGAAAATGAAACCACGATTGAGGCTAGACCACGTGTCAGTCCTCAAGTGTTTTAAAATATTTATTACTAAATAAGAAAATGTGAACAGCATAAAATAAAATGCATAGATTTTAGATGTGGAAGGAGCAATTTGTGCAATTTTGTATGAAAAAAATTGCAGATTTGTATGAGCCAGCAGGCCATAAAAAACATGTCATAGGGTCACGGGTTTAAGACTTCTGTCATAATACATAAATTTATGTTTTTGAATTGCTAGACTAGATAACAATTTATATTAGCAATAGAAGAATAGTATGACCTCATAGCCGGATTAACGGAGCTGAAGAGGGCTGCAACCAAGGGCCGGAGAGCTTATGGACCACCCCACCCCCGTCGTTATACCAAGTTCTCACCATATTAGCAAAGAGACCTATGGTTAAAAAGAAATCCAAGAATTGGATTGGGAATCCCCTTGGGATCCGAAAATTCACATGGGTAAAAATTTCAAAAAACTAAATTGAAAAAATAATTTTTGTGATTAAAATTTTAATCTTATGCAAACGACTGTATTTTTAGGACGACTACTTTTTAAACGACTGTATTTTTAGGAACGGAATTTATATTTCAGATTTAATCTCTTACTATAAAAAATAATAATAGATTTAGCACATAACACAAGAAAAAAAAAAGACATTGCAAAATATACGTATGGTAATAATTACATCGATGCTTTCCCCAGCGTATCCACCGTCCTTAAACAATATTTGATAATACCAATAACGTATTAAACAAGAGACAAAAAACAACGTTTTAGAAGCGTATTTATGTCAAGATTGAATTCAATCTTGACATAAATACGCTTCTAAAACGTTGTTTTTTGTGTCTTATTTATATTGCGTATTGTTTCGTCGAATATTTCCACAATAACCAATTGTCAAGCAGAACGTTCTATTTAAAAATCGGATTTAACAAAATATAAATTACCATCTAAAATGCTTCAACAAAGACTCGATGGTCTTGCATTATGTCACTAAGGCATGATATTGCCAAAGAATTATCGTTCGACGATATCGTGCAAACTTTTGCGAATCTCAGAGTATGGAAACAAACAGAAATTTTAAAGACTGTAAACTGAAATTATTGAACTTTTGCAAACTTTTGCTTTTCAGTATGTATTTCTAATTTTTGCTGTATCATATTATATACTTAAATATATAGCGGTTGTATACGCTGCACTGTGAGAGAATTCCACGAGATCTATTACACAGGTGTCAAGCCTCAATTACTTTTACTTAAAAACATTAAAATATTCATAATTATAAAGCCATAAATAGTCATAATTATAAAGCCATAAATAGTCATAATTATAAAGCCATAAATAGTCATAATTATAAAGTCATAAATAGTCATAATTTAAAAGCATTAAAATGTTGTTGTACATGTGAGTATTTTACTGATACGTTTCAAGTGGGCAACCAGTTTTTATTTGCTCCTTCGTGTAATGTAAATTTATAGTTCTTAAATAATAAATGTTACAAATTGATAATTCAGTATTTCTGTTCAAGCCTGCGCAGACATAAAATTAAGACTAATTTTAAAAATCAACAATGGATGTAGGTTGTTGCCATATACGTGTTTTGTAAAAAGTGCAAATAGGGCCCCCGAAAAGCTTAGTCCTGGATGATCCAAAACATAGAAACTAAGGTCCTGAAGAACATGGCTAGCTTTAGTATAATAAACAACGGTGTCTCAGATTGAAAACAATTTAAACGCCGATCATGGGTCGCTGACTTCGAATAGGGAATTAATGAAGTAGAAGGAAAATTATTTCTGGTATCGACAAATATAATGAGATATTTCAAAGTCCATTAGAATCCATTAATCCATTAGAAAGTCCATCCTTATCATGACTCCATGAGACGTACAAGTAAGTACTTGACGAAGATGTCGATGTCTATGTCTATTTGCATTGACTAAACAATAACAGCTTATTTTCCAAAATCTTGATAGTTATAAAATTTTGATTGGCGTGAAATAAATGCATTAAATGAAAACGAAAGTTTTATAGAAGAAAAGCGCCAAAATAGAAGACTAGAAAATATTTAATCTCGCTGAGCTTTTGATGTGCATTTGGAATTCCGAAGGAGGAGAATAAATAATAAAAAGCTATTAATTAGTTTATAAAAATAATTATCAGCTTCGCTGTGAGAGCGCTGCACATTAACCATTTAACCATGGGTAGGCTTATTGGAGAAACAAAAAAACAAAGTTTCCGCATAATAGGCAGATTTGCGTGGTAGTCATAAAATATTTCCAACATCATGAAAAACCGCCTAACTAGTAAAATGTAAGATTCTAGAAAAAACAATATCGCAGGGTAAGCAAAAAGAGAGCATGCAGAATGAGAAAGTGGAAAAGAATTATGGACCTAATGTCGGTAAAAGAAGGATCTAACTTCGCCTCACATTGTTTTCAGGGTCCCTATCTCTCTCCAAAGCGATTTTTTCTTTCTGTATAATGGGCTTCTAAAGAGCCAGCAAAACAACAAATAGAACCTCTCTATTCTGTCGTCGTTTTGGGAATAAAGTCCTCCTCCCCATTTCCGGGTAAGATCCGGGATACCATTGGTTTCCTGGTTGTCAGATTTTGCGTGAACTTAGGAGCATTCTTATAGCGGCCATAAAGCATTTTAGTAAGAAGTCTGCACAAAGATTGTTTTCGTTCGCTGGGCCCATTCTTCATACGGCTTTTCTTTTCCTTTGATGCCAGGTCTTTACTTCTGTTGGACTGGCGCTAACGACTTAACTTTTTTGCGTAAGAAGTGCTCTAATTATTACTACCGCATGCAAGCCATTAATAAGAGCTTGCATAAGAAACACATTCAACTGAAACAATAATGAGAATCATTGTAAGAAAATAATGTGGATGCTCCTACATTTAGAAAAAGATGATGATGTTGCCATCAATTATATAGGACTCAGCAGCTAAACTGGAATGACATATATTATCTTATATATTCTGTCCTTACATTCCATTTGGTCTTATGCAACAATTAAGTTATTTGAACATTGCCGCGATCTACTATTTTGAAAATATAAATGATAAGTCTGGTTAATGAATGGGTATTATTAATTCATTAATCTACCGCCTATCTCATACCCTCTGAAAGGCAATTAATGAAACTATAGGTCTTTAAGAAAAGGGTATTTATTGATAAAAAAAACAGTAACATATTTGTTTGAAAAGTCTATAGCTTATATAAAAAACTCATTACATATATATACTGTTTCAAAAAAATTCAAACTAAAGAGCTAAAATAATTAATGCATTATTATTTATTAAGTTGTTTAAAGTGAATTTGGAACTTCAACACTTTTGTCTTTTAAGCATTTATATACTTTATACGCCCCAGATCTACATAAAATTATGCAAAGAAAATCATTCAACTTACACTGATAAATACGCGAGTGTGTAACTTCTTTTATTGCAGAATATAAATGCGCGTTTAAATATATTTTTGTATATTTATGCTTACTTATTTTGATAGTTTAATATAAAAGTCCAACAACCCTCATTACTTATTTATCGCGTTTTATTTAGTACTTACGTATATAGAATTTATTTGTTGTTATAAATTATAATTTTATATCGGCAATTAACATTTTTTACATAAGATTAAAAAATCACAGTGTATTTGGATTTACTAGACTTATTTTAAAATTTAAAATTTATATCACTGTATATTTTAAGTATTGCAATTTAATAACCTCGCCACGTGTTAACAACTTATTAGAATATTTTATCCATAAATTTATATTCGAGTTAATTTTAAATCAATAACACATTCTATTCGTTGTGGTTTTAATCAATCGAAATTGAAAAGTTAAATAGAACACAAAACTTATTCTTTCTTTATTCCCAATTTTCGAGCCGTTGTACTATTTAAAATTCAATTTGCGGTCATTTGCCTTTGCAAAATAATTCGTATATTTAAAGAATTTTAATTTCCTTTGTTGCAAAAAAAATGTTTTGGTTATTTTTATTTGTGACTTGCCAGGTCAACCGTTTGAAACTGAGTTTTTACACTTTGTAAATATATAGCTCAATTTTTTTTATTTTCAGATTTTGCATGTTGTTATTATAATCACTAGGAAATTTATTTTATTTTCAGTTTTTTAAGTGCTTATGGCTTTTCAAGCTAAAAGCTGGTGTAAAATATTGCCTTGAACTTTGAGTTCTTTTCGTTTTAAGAAACGGGCAACTCGTTTTTGAGCATTCAGAGTTAGTTAGGCATAAACTCCAACTTGCCGTGTTTAATGGCGAGTTAGTTTCTTTGTTACCACAAGAGAAATATTTCTTTCTATTTCAACATCCTCAGATTTAAGTTCAGACGTTTTTGTTTTTACGCAAGGGATTTGTTTCCAGACTTGTGAATGGTGAAAAAGCGATGTTTTCACCTAAACTAATTGCCTTCGCTTCAAAGTGATGCTTGTTATAAACATTCAGACTGTTTTTCAACTCCAAGAGGGTTTGCCTAAAGGGGGTTTGTAGTTTTGCAAACTAACTTTTGCGTCAACGAACTTACTTTATCTGTCACACATTTCAAAATATTTTCCATTTAAATTACTAGATTTTGTTAACGGTATGGCGGCCGAGTTCCGGGTATTCCTGCTCCAACATTCGGACGAGAATTTTAATGAGGCCGGCACAAATAACAATTTTCAAACAGATATTAAACAGATGCTGCAGCTTTTGCAAACAGCTTCGGGAACCGAAATATTTCATTTCAAACGGACCGAAAGTTTAAATGTCTTATATTTACAAATGGAAGCACATAACTTGCTCTTCTAAGAAAATACACTAATTTCGTGTGAAAATAATTTCGAATTTTGACATTGTGTGGTATAGTTAAATAATTTCAATAAATATGTTCCTAAATATGATGTAATACTATCACAATATATAATAAACATATCTAAATACTTTTAGAATCTCTACAGAAGTTCCTACATTTGACAGATTGGACTTCTGTGAAATATATAATCTAAAACAGGCTATTTCACAGAAATATAGATTGTATTTAGTTGTCCACTTCAAGTTCGCACTTTTGGATAATTAAATACCAAGAAATCTATTTATAGAAAGCAACATTGTTTACCGTGGAAAATTAAATAGACAAAAGTCTAGATAAATAGACAAAAGTCTAGATAAATAGACAAAAGCTAAACAGAGATTTACCATAATCATTAAGAAATCTTAATTTCATCATCTTCAAATCTAACATCTTAAGGTTTAGTTGGTAAGGAAGAAGCTGCAATAGTTTTTGAAGTGTTAAAAATGCCGAAATTAAAAAGTGTTGCATACCACCTATGGAATTTTACTTTCGCCTTTATGCTGTCATGTTTAGTGGCAGAGGGTACTTTGTAAAAGGTTTTATGCTATTGCAGACATTCAGTTTTCATAATAGAGTCCCGCGTTCCTTGACATATAAGTGAACACAGCTCAGGAAATACGAATGTACCATGAATTATCAATAAATTATTTCCAAATGAAGTCTCCATTTTCAACAAACGGACCAGAAGGTAGCGATAAATATCTAACAATAGACATATTTATTGCTAAGAAAGTAAAACTACCTGTAATATAAATTCTATGAACATTACCTATTGAACGATCTAACGTAGACTCATGAAGGATTCATTAGGAGCTTTAGTACCAAACTAGCTGAGAAATAGAACCGTTTCAGGTCTGTGATAAAATCACACGTCCGGTCCATTGCCCAGGGAATTCTGGCAACACTTAGCGTGTTACAACTTGTAAATGCCCGTTGCCATTTAGCCGAAAGATCCGGTCAAATCTAAGCGAGTTTCGGAAATGCGCTAGAAACAGCTGACATTCTTGGAGAGTGTAACAGCTGGAGCTAGCCCACCCAACCAGTTAAGTCGTAGTTTCCGAAGAAAGTACTAGCACGCTCCATAACTCCCGCTTTTATGGACTGTAAGAGCAAAATCGTTAAAAGAAAGATACCGGAACTCTTCGACCATGAATTCGGGAAATTACAGAATCCCGGTTAAAATTGCTAAGAAATTTAGAGACGCTGAGATCGTGTTCTCTTTAATTTTCGAATCGCTTAATAAAACTGAACAAGTAGAATTTGTACATGAATGTTACCACTGATCAGTGGATAATAATATATAATACATATAAGTATAAAGGTGGCGGTAAGGAGATCACAGATCGATAAAAGTAAACGAAAAAGTTAAGAATAGGATCAAAGAGATATATTTTTTGTTTTCAGTATATGTCAGTTTCTAAATAACATGTAACCATTAACGAGAGTATTTGAAAATGTAATGCTAAACGCTGAAAAGAATAGGCATATATACATATTTTTATATATAGAAAGATATTTTTTCCGCTTATATTTTGTCCCGCAATCCCCGTGTGTGTACATGAGGGGATTATGTACAAAGGAAGATAAGCGGAAAATATGTTTTTGAGAAGCTGCTTAAAGTTTATATAGTTTAGAGAAACTTTTTAAAGTTGATGTAATTTAGAGAAACATTTTAAAGTTGATGTAATTTAGAGAAATTCTTTAAAAGTGTATAATTTGGAGAAAATTCACAAAGTTGATATAAATTAAAGAAACTGTTTAAAGTTGGTATAGTTTAAGGAATTGCAAAGTTATTTTAAAGTCAACATTTCTATATATTTACAATTGCAGAAGTTCGAATTATGTTGACTATGTAAGAAAAAAGCATATACGGTTGATGTAATTTAGAAAACCATTTTGAAGTTGATGTAATTTAGAGAAACTTTTTTAAGTTGATGCAATTTAGAGAAACTTTTTGAAGTTGATGTAATTTAGAGCCAACCTTTCTATACGTTTAAAATTGCAGAAGTTCGTATTATGTAGGCTATGAAATAAAAGCATATAGAGCTATTTTTGTCATCAAAATTTAATATCATTATCTCAAAGGCAACTTTTGAAATGATTTTGTCACTTACCATATTTTGCCACTAATATATTATATTATTATGTTAAAAGTATTAATAATGTTATTATTATTATTTCTACATTTAAGAAACAATTCTCGAAAAGTTAAATAATGGATGTGGTATTCACTATCGTTTCAAGTTCTGCAATTTCCTATGAGCCTCGAGTTACGTGACTTGGTAGCATATTGTCAGAAAGAGTTTAGAAGAATTTAATGATTGACGTTTTTTGCCCAGACTTCGTTTTACGCTCACTAACTAGATCTAAATAATACAAATAAATATAAATGTAAATTCGCAACACAGATTTGTTCCAAAATTAAACATTGCTTCTGTTTTCTCATAGCTCATAATTCACAGATTTTGACGATCGAAATGTTTCGAATTTTTTCTCAAAAATTTATTAGTGACCGCAGTTCTTCCTTTCCTATACATACTGTATTGATGAGATGTTGATGCAACTTGGAGTTAATCTACGGCAATTCTTAAAGGAAAACTACTCTCGCTAATTTTTTGATACGCTTCAAAGTTATTACACTCTATAACAAAAAAATCGATGCACCAAGAAAGAGTTGTCCGATTGTAATGAAATTTCGTATGCAAAGACATTTTGACCGAACATGCAAATGATTAAAATTTGGTGTCCAATGAATGAATAGCGGGAACTCCAGCGCATCGGAACTGCGCATTCAGCAGGTGTATATAAGGAGCGATTCTCAATATGTGGTCAAAATTTCTGTTGCATTTTGACTGCGGATATCTTACGTCGACTGTAACAATGCCTCGCCGAAAGATTCGTGCTCATTACGAGCATATGTCAGAGTTTGAAAGAGGTCGTGCTATCGGATTGAAAGAGGCTGGTTGGACGAATCGAAGAATCGCTGGACATGTGGGTCGAAGCGATGCGGCGATTGGACGGTGCTGGCAAGAGTGGGTCAACAACGGCAGATGTCAGCGTCGAGACGAGAAAATGGCGGGAAAAAACAACTTATTCTGCTCCCCTTACTCCCCGAAGTGCTAGTTAACGACTTTCGACTCTTTCTTTCGCCTTCCATCTGTATGACAGGCTCTTGTCATTTGTACTAAACTAAGGTATCTTTTGCTCTGTAGGTGCACTTAACGAACCATTGTTATCATATAAAAGATCTCCACAAAGAGAATCATTTCTTTTTTTCTATTGATAATCTAAGGGGTTTGAACCCAGCTGTTGACTAAAATAGCTTTCAAAAAGACCACTTGACGACCATCTGACATTCGACAGAGGGTCGCCATAAAGACGTGAATTTTAGCATATGCTGAAGGGTTCTAAAGTTGAGTGGGTGTAATCTTAAGCGGGTAGTATGAATACCGCTATAGTATCTATTAAGCTGTCGGCCGGGGACGGACCGTCATAGTATCAGATATTTGGTTTATAAGGTCTTCAAGTAATATCATCTTATTCGCAAGCCTGCAAGCATTAATATGTAATAAAATTAGGGAGTTATGACTGAAATTGTGATTAGTAATGCTAAAAGGTAAAACATCGTTGTGGTCTCGAACCGATAGAGAGAACGTCGCCGATGCCAGTGACATACTAATGAGATTAGTGACGAAATAGTTTAAAGAAAAGACAAAAAAAAAATGGAAACTCTGGAAAACAACAACAATAACAAAAAGTCACTAAAAAAGTAAATAAAGTCTCTAAAAACAATAATAATAAAGTCACGGGGTGCCCATCCATCAAACCCTAATAAGACCGGGATCAATATACAATGACACAGCAATTTGGCAATGTACAGACGCACGTACACAGTTGCGGTGGCCATAGGCACCGAAATTAGTAACCACCAAGATTATAGTTATCCAAATACCAAAGCAAAATGCTAGTAGCGTCAAAATAAAAAGTCAGGAATGGCATAAAAGAAACTGACCGCATTATCAAAACACAAATAAATGAACTGGGTAAAGCCATGGTATTTTGGGACATTTGCGACACATTTTAAAAAAAAAAACAAAAAAAAACATGATGTTTTGTATATTACGTTAAAACTAATAAACTATGTCATTATAATCTTGCATATTTTTGTAAAATAATATGCTGTATTATTTAATTAACAATACCGAATTTGAAAAGACCTTGAAAACCCCGTTACAGTATTTCATGTCTTTTTCTGTCCTTCCTTAACGACACACATTTTTCAATGTATATTTTTTTTATACTGTATACAAATGTTGATAACATTTTAATTAAAAGTAGTATTAGGCCCTTTTCTTAAAATGACTTACGAAAAACATTGCAGTTTAATATTTTGATAGTGTAGAAAACATTAACCATGATGTCGTTCTTCCGTAACATTTTGAATACTATGGCTTTGCTTAACTCTTAGATAAGATACTAAATATGAAAACTGATATATATCATAATTGTTCGAAGTTGATGAACTTATAATAGACACTCTGCTTAGCATAACAAATACATAAATAACATAACATAAACAACATAAATAATATAATGTAACGAATACATAAATAATATAATATAACGAATACATAAATAACATAATATAACAAATAACATAAATAACATGATATAACAAATACATAATATAACATAATATAACAAATACGTAAATAACATAATACAACAAATACGTAAATAACATAATATAACAAATACGTTAATAACATAATATAACAAACGCATAAATAACATAATATAACAAATACATAAATAACAAATAATGTAAGAAATCTGAAAGAAAATGAGCCACGCGATCAATCTATCACACTGTCGAAACTCGCGCAAATGCTAGGAATATAGTAACGATGGTGGCATAACAATATTCGGTGGACGTTAAAAAAAAAGGTGTTAAGTTCAGTCGTTCGTTAGTCAATGAATGCTAGCGCTATGCGATATATAAATATAAGTATATAAGTGTAGTATATGACATTGTTATTGAACCTGACATTGGAATTGTTAAGTAATGACTGATTTGAGAATAAAGCACTGAAATACTAGTACGATCATAAATAGGAGTAAAATAAATTCCACATAATTTATTCATAAAACAACCAATGAACCGTCTTTGTAAGTGATCAATGAACTTGGTTTGAAATCGGTGCCCATAAATCCGATATGACGTATATATGACACATAGAATAGAATGGAGTTTAATGAGCAGTATGAGATCGACTATACATTGAGAAATGGTTATGTAAATTGGTTGACTGTCATTGATTGTATTTCTATGACTCAAGGATAGCAAGGGTCGTTTTGCCGGCTTATACGTTAAAATATAAATATATATGAGAGTAGGATATCAGATAAGCATGTCAGAACTTTAAACACAACACACTTTATTAAATCAACGCATCAACACTGCTAGTTGGTTAAAAAGTAATCACAGGTGCCATATAGTAATCTGATGATATAATCACACATTAAAACAAGTCATTTATAAACATGAACACCATGATTCCATTCACACGAATAACACTCCAATATGATACATAGCACAGAACTAAGTGGGTAATATAAATGTCTTATAACAATTGGCCACACGGCTGAATCATAATGAATAGCGATACTAACACTAAATGTATTCCGCCTGAATTGGATATAAGGATTAAGAAAGATAAATTGATAACACTGGCACAAATGCAGAGTACATTGCAATAAAAAAACACATTATAATCGTAATTATGATGTAGTAATTAGTAACCATATTATAAATAATATTAACCTTGAAAATAAGTCGGTACAAGAATTGTCAAGTAGTGACAGACTTTAGAATAAAAGCATAGATTCTAGTACGATAATAAGTATGAGTAAAATAAACTCCATGTAATTCATAAAATAAATTCCATGTAATTCGTAAAAGAAATTCCATGTAATTCGTAAAAGAAATTCCATGTAATTTGTAAAATAAATTCCACGTAATTAATGTAATAAAGCATCTAATGGACATCTCTGTAAATAACCAGTAAACTAGCTTAGAATCGGTGTTCGTGAATACTTTATGACGCATAGCATGGATTTTAGTGAGTGAATCGACTATGCATTGGGACAAGGTGACGTAAATTGGTTGATTGCATTTTTAATGGCGCAAGGACATCAAGGACCACTGCGGGATTGTTTGTTTGTTTTTTGGTTTTACGGCTCAAAGACTACAGTGGTCATGCTGCGCCGGGACCTACTGTTTTCCGAGGAATCCGAACCTCTTAAGGCCTAGGGAACCAAACCCCGGACTACAGTGAGCAGTGCGATCTTTATGAGATCTCTGAGTAAGCGTTCTTTTTGCACTGCTGGGAGTCGAACCCGGATTAGCCGCGCAATAGGAGAACGCGTTACCACACTGCGCCATCGCAGGGCGACTGCGGGATTAAAGGGTAAAATATAGGTATATGAGTGTACGACATGAGGGTGTTAATGTTAAATCAATCCAGCAACACTGCTAATTGGTTAAAAAAAATAACCACAAGCACTACATAGTAGGCTGTTAATATAATTACACATTAAAATAAATCATTTGTAAACATGAGCACCATTATTCCATTCACAAGAATACCACTCCAATGTGATACATTACAGAGGTTTAGATGGGTAGTATAAAATTAATATAACAATTGGCCACAGCTGAATCATCATGAATAGCGATACTAACAATAAAACTATGTCCCCTAAATTGGATAGACTATAAAAATTAGTAAAGTAAGTTAATGACAGGCATAAATTAATCTTACATTATAATAAAAGTTATAAACATAAAGTTATAATGATGTAGTATTCATTGATCATATTTTAATAATATTCATCAAATTATAATATTAATTATTTATAATATTTATTAAATTATAATATTTATTAAATTATAATATTGATTATTTATAATATTTATTAAATTATAATATTGATCATTTATAATATTTATTAAATTATAATATTGATCATTTATATTATTTATTAAATGATATTTATTAAATTTTAATATTAATTATTTATTAAATTTTAATATTAATTAATTATTAAATTTTAAGATAATTATTTATTAAATTTTAATATTAATTATTTATTAAATTTTAATATTAATTATTTATTAAATTTAATATTAATTATTTATTAAATTTTAATATTAATTATTATTAAATTTTAATATTAATTATTTATTAAATTTTAATATTAATTAATTATTAAATTTTAATATTAATTAATTATTAAATTTTAATATTAATTATTTATTAAATTTTAATATTAATTATTTATTAATTTTATTAATTAATTATTAAATATTAATTATTATTAAATTAATTAATTAATTAATTAATTAATTATTAATTTTAATATTAATTAATTATTAATTTTAATATTAATTAATTAAATTTAATATTAATTATTTATAATATTAATTATTTATAATATTAATTATTTATAATATTAATTATTTATAATATTAATTATTTATAATATTTATTAAATTACAATATTAATTATTTATAATATTTATTTAATTTTAATATTAATTATTTATAATATTTACTAAATTACAATATTAATTATTTATAATATTTTTTAAATAATATTAAATTACAATATTAATTATATTTATATCATCCAAAAATGGCGTTGATGACGTAAAGGATGTGCAGATATAAGCAACAAACAAAAAAGGGGGAGTACTGTTGTTTTGTGAAGTCTAATTCTACTGGATAGTGAAAAACATTGATATAAAGATACTGTATAACCAACTGCTAAACAAAAATGTGAAAATAATAAAAACGAACGAAGAAATGACATTTTAAAATCTACAAGGCCTAAGAAAGGAAACGTAAACAATTGAAGAGGAGGCAAACATTAAACTGATGCTGGCTGCGAAGCAGGACTTTTACAGCCAACAACGAAAAAACCATACGATAACTTAGTTGACTGGGACGAAATCAATATAAAGCGATATCAAAGGGGCTGTTTGCAACATTGGATTATACAACCGATTTTAAATAACTAGTTTTAAACAATTTAAATAGTTTGGAAATAAATACAGTGTCCAACGTAATGACAAAGGACAGAAGATAATATAACGGTAAAAAAGAAAAAAAAATACAGTGCAAATGCAATAAAGAATTTTGTGGTGAAAATAAAAATAGTATAACCAATTTCTAAAATGGAGAATGGTACGATGGAAGAGAAAGAGTAAGTATTGAGATAATGGAAAATGGAGATCATGGATAGAAGGAGTATATGGAAGTGATAAGGGATGAACTCCAGGAGAGAGACGAGAAACTGGAGATGAATAGAGAGGAAATAAGGAAGATTGTAGAGAGGGGTATGGCTGAAGTTAGAGAGATCAAAAGGGTGATAAACAAAATAATGGAAGTAAATGGAGAACAGAGGGCAAAAATTAAATCAATACAAGAGGACATAAGGACACAAAGAAAGGAAAATGAGGAAGAGAGAAAACGTATGGAGAAGAGGATTAATGAAATGGAGATGCAGATGGAAGAAATAAAACGGGAAAACGAGAGAGTTTTTGAGGATAAGGAAAAAATTGAAACATATAACAGAAGGGAAAATATAATGATCTCGGGAATACCATACACCGAAAATGAACATTGTGAGAAAATAACAAAAAGAATTGTGGAACACTTGGGAATTATACTGTAAGATGATGATATTGAAGTGGCTCATAGAGTAGGGAAAAGTGAAAATGGAGATGGTAAAATACTAACAAAATTTCTTTCAGTGAAGACAAAAAATCGTATAATGGAGGCAAAGAAAGGTACCTATATACAAACAAAAGATATTGTTATAAAGTAGAACAACAAAATATTCATAAACAAAAATTTGAGTTCATATCAAAGTTACCTCTTCCAAAACGCATTAGGAAGAAAAAGCTACAGAAATGAAAATTCCTATGGACAAAAAATGGCAAAATAAACATACAAAAAAATGAACAGCCTAGGATAATACAAATAAACCATATAGAGGATTTAAAGAAAATGGATTGACTACATGAGGAGGATATACTTGAAATAAATAAAACAGTAATGGAAATGGAGAATGATGGAGATGGAATACAACAGAATAATATAAGTAAAAAAGAATAAGGAGAAAAGTAGTGGGAAAGAGATTTGATGAGAACAAGGAAGAAAAATGAAGGATACTGTATATGAACGCCCAGAGTTTAAACAATAAAATAGAAGAATTTAACTACATAATTAAAAAATACAAATACCCTAATACAAATAACAGAAACATGGTTTAAAGAAGATAGACACAAACACGAAAATTAAAACGAGTACTGTTTAAGCAGGAAAAAACAAGAAAGGTGGTGGTATGGCTACTTACATAAACATTTTGGAAGATTCAAATATCAAAATAATAAATGAACTTACAATTAGCGCAGAAGACAATGAAATGCTAACGCTAAGGGAAAAGAAATAGAGGGAAACATTTATAATAACCATCTACAGGCCGCCTTCGGGAAACGTGAAAAACTTTATGACAAAAATGGAAGAAATAATGGAAAAACTACAATGGCAAACACGAGATATTATAATAATAGGTGATTTTAATATTGACATTGAAATATAAAATCAACAGGAGAAGAACTACTAACGATAAAGGAATGGAATGTACACTATTTGTACACAGAACAGAACCTACTAGAATCGAAAAGGATCATAGTTCGCAAATTGACTATTGTTTTACGAATATAAGTGATATAAATGTAACTGTACAAAAAATAAATTTTAACGATCATATGCCATTATTAATTGAATATAAAACAAAAACTCGGGGAAAAAAAGGAAAAACAAGTAAAATATAGGGAACGTACTCAAAAAATATGATTAATTTTAATGAAAACATAAAAGAATTACACTGGGAAAAATATTTTTAAATAAAAAAGATAAATACTAAACGTTTCAAGAAATTATAAAACCCATTTATGACGAAACTTTTACCATAAAGTTAAAAAATATAAAACAAAAAGAAAGTAAATGTTGTTTTCACAAAAAGATAAAAAAAAGAAATAAAAAATTCAGAATATTTATAAAAAAGAACTACAATAAATTAAAATAATTATAAAAATAAAAATCAAACAAATACACTAATAAAAAACGCGAAAAGAGATAATTTCTAAAAAAATTTTCGGAACACAAATACGAAAATGGAATATGTCAAGTACAAACAAATTATTAGGTAGAATAAAAAAAATGAACAAAGAAAAAGTAAACGGATTAAAAACAAGTAAAGATTAACAAATAACATAAATGAAATATTAGAGGAATTTAACATAGTATTTAAAGATATAGCAAAAACTCAGAGAGGAGAAAACAAATTGAAGGAAGAACTAAAAGGAACTTTTGGTAAGGAAATAATAAGCACGTTTTATATGAAACAAATAGAAGAATTACAGGTAAATAATATAATACAAAATATGAACTCAAAAAAGAGACCAGGTTATGATGGGATGCATATAAAAATTATAAAATATGATATATTGGAACTTATAAGACCTTTAACGATAATAGTAAATGATATAATTGAAACAGAAAAATACCCATAGATATTAAAAATATCTAAAATCTTACCAATTTACAAAAAGGACGATAAACAAAAAGTTATAAATTATAGACCGATATCTATCTTATCATCAATAAATAAAATTATTGAAAAAATAATTTGCAATAAAATAACATCTTTTTATGAAAAAAATTATGTTTTAACAAAAATCAATATGGCTTTATAAAAGGACGATCCACTGAAGATGGCCTATTAAGTCTTACAAAATTTTTAAAGGATAAATTAAATAATAGAAAAATAATTGCAATAACATTTATCGACTTCACAAGGGCATTTGATCTAATAAATAGAAAAATTTTAATAAACAAATTTAACAATGCGCAGTATTTAGTAGTATGTATTAATTAGTATGAGATCGACTATATATTGAGATAAGGTTACGTAAAATGGTTGGTTGGTCGGTTGATAATATTTCTGAACACGGGGACAGCAAGGGTCACTCTGTAACAACCTAAATGAGACCGTGCATTTGGTTTGAAAGTAACGTAAACGAGAACACCAATTGTGCAGTAAATTATGGCTGACGTGTATCCTAACATATGGAGGTCATCAAATAATAATATAATACATTTAAGATGGCTAATATAGATTGCGCACTTAAAAGCAATAGGATGATCAGTAAGGTGACCAGACGTCCCGGGTTTTCCAGGACAGTCCCGTATTTTGATTCTCTGTTTTTTCGAAGTTCCTTTGGGAAGCCATTTGTCCCGGATTCGACGAAAATGCCAGGATTTATCCTGCTTTAAAGAATTTTTCTTTCTATAAGGTAATTTGCCACAGGGAAGGGATATTTTCTGTCATTCAAGTTTAGTAGTTGTGTTCCTGATCCAGGGCTTGGAAACCTGGTCACCTTATGATCAGGGACTTTATTATATCGATTATTAAACTTAATTGAAAATATAATTGAACCGAAAATAACTAGAGTTAACCAGGAATCTGTGCCCATTAATAAGTATTGTCAAGCTAAAATACAGAGGCGTCAAAATATTAGAGAAAAAACGTAATGAATATCTACTGTTCATAATTTAACACGAATTCGACCGGCTGTTATTGTTAGCAACGATCACATCATGTCGGCTTATGATTTTGATCGGGAACTTCCAATAAATTTTAAGTGAAATTTATATTTAAACAATTTTAAATATGAAAAACACACCACTAAATTGTAGTTTCTGACGAAATTGAGCAGAGAATGAAATATGTTGTTCTGTCTAAAATAACTTTTTCTGCTTTTCGGAGGCATTCGAATTGTTGTTGATCACGCATGCTAAGATAACAACTTGCTAACAACCCTAGTAAATCCTCACAGAGCTTTGTTTGAATCATCGGTGCATTTTGAATTTAAAGTTCAAAATAATATTCTCAGTTAAGGAAGAAAGAGAAAGCGAAAATCTTTCAGAAAGCATCGACATAATTGGTTTCAAGAGTTTCCGAAAGATTTTAAACCCATTAGCAGCAGAAAATTTTCTTCGATTTAAAGATTTCAATACCGATCCAGGGTTCTTGAATGGCAAATGAAACACAAGTTAAATTTCAAAACCTTTCTGCTGCATTTAATTCAGATATAATGACCCTCTGCTCTCAAACGTACTTAGCTTTTATTTTACGAAAGGTTTATGTTGGGTTTATGAATAATTCCCAAAAGTATGAAGCCATTATTTGCGTTAAAATTTCGATATCGATATACAGAGATGGCATTTTCAAAGAAAATGCTTGTTCAAATAAATATTGGCCATTTTAAGTACACTTAACTTATGATGCTCACTTTATGTTTAAGTAGAATGACAAGGTTCAAAATATAAATATTTAAGGCTTAAAAATTCAAGACTTAAAAAACTTTAAATTCACATAAAAAAATAACAAATTAACATATCGTCTAGAAGTGCAGACCTTTGTATCTGAAAATCAGAAATTTGGTTTATTCTCAGACATTAAAGTTAAAATAGAAATGTTAAAAACGTTGAGGTGAATGGCTTGGGAGAGATTCTAATATCTGCAACAAAAAAAAAAAGAATCTATCGAATACCAGACAAGAAAAGTATAGACGAAAATTATATTTATTTAAAGATTGCCTCATAAATTCGTAAATGTTTCTGCAATTCAAGAAGTCGAATACATTTGTGTGATAGTGTGCGGATTTTACCAAATTTAAGTGCAAGGAGGGTGATAGGTTCTTCCCCGAAAAACGAACAGAAAATTTAAATTTCCAAACAGAGCACCACTTCATATCACAACTGCAATAAAACAATTTCTCGTAACAAATTTAATCAAAAACAACTACTCGGACATTTCTATAACAACGTCTAGCCCCCTTGGCCTCTGGACTTCATATGTATGAGTTGTGGTTTTGGGGCTATTTAGTGACCAAAATATATTCGGGTAACATTTTAAGTGCAATTATAAACGCCATTCTTAGCGAAGTTGCTGGAGTCCACCCGAATATATACTCTTGAACAGGGGCCCCAAACTTCTTTGCCTGTCGACATCTTTAAGAATTTTTTGAGCTTCAATCGACCACTATTATTTTAATATTAAGTAGATATAATAGCACAAGCAAAAACAAAAACAAAAGGCTGATGCGATTCTTTCAGAGTTTTTTTTATAGTTACAGTGTTTATTTATGTATTATATATATATAAAAAGTTTTCCTCGCCCATTCTTGGCGGAAACAGGCTTTGGGACGGGCAGAGCGCCATGTTCCCAAGCCTCTTTTTACATCACTTCTTAATGTGCCATGTCTAGAAACTTCCTGACAATGTGACACGTGTTTAGGATTGTGGCTTTTTGTATTTCAATGTAGGTGTTTGGGTCAATGTTGAGTATCTCCAAATTCGTCGCAAGCGTTTTTGGTACTATCCCTGTTGCTGAGATGACTAACGGGATGATGAGGATCTTTTCCATACCCCATATATCTCGTACTTCATGTCTGAGATCTTGGTACTTGGTGATTTTCGTTGTGTAGGTTGTCTGTATGTTATTGGTGTTGGGTACTGCTATGTCGATTAAGTACGTGGTCTTATTCGATTTATCGACGAGGGTTATGTCAGGACGGTTATGTGGGACTGTCTTGTCTGTTATGATTGCTCTATCCCAGTAAAGCTTGTGTGTTTCGTTCTCATGCACGGTCTCTGGCTCATATTTGTAGTACGGGCATTTTTCTGTCAGAAAGCCAGCATTCGCTGCCAATTTCTGGTGGACTATTTTCGCTACTTGATCGTGTCTATGTTTGTAGTCTGACTGCGCAAGGATCTTGCATCCTGCCATCACGTGTTGGATTGTCTCCGATGCCGCATGACAGTGTCTGCATTTGTCGCTTTCTATGTCTTTTCTCTGGATGAATTTCTGATTGTTCCTTGTTGCGATCACTTGGTCTTGGATGGCTAGCATGAATCCTTCTGTCTCTGGCTGGAGAGTGCCTTTGGCCAGCCAAGAATTTGATGCCTTTTTGTCAACGTGGTCAACGTGTGGTTGTTGCAGGTCATTGTAGTGCCTGCCATGTAATGGTTTTCCGGCCCAAGTTCTCAGTTTCTGTTCGTTGGCTGTTTCGAGGACACGCTCTTCGGTACTACACAGGTTTAGTGGCGTGTAATTTGCATCTGCTTGTATTATGGCTTGGATGAGTGGCGATCGGGGACTCTTCAACTGGAAGTATTGCCTCATGCTCTGGATCTGCTTGTCATGTAAGTCTTTGAGGTCCGCTTGTCCGCGTCCTCCTTCTTCCCGGGGTAGTGTTTGCCGTTCAATTGCCGTTGCAGGGTGTAGTTGTCCGGCTCTTCTCTGGATGGTTCTCATTTTCCGCTGGAGTTGTTCTAGTTCAGTGTTGGACCATTTGATGATCCCGAAGGAGTAGGTGAGCACTGGTACCGCATATGCGTTAATTGCTTGCGTGGTGTTCTTCCCGCTCAGTTTCGTCTTCACAATGCTTCTAAGTCTTTCTTGGAATGCTTGCGTGAGCTGGACTTTGACTTTCTTGTGCTCCTGCTGCCGTTTTTGCATTATCCCTAGGTATTTGTAGGTTTCGCCCTCGTCCAAGGTCTTCAGTAGTCTCCCGTCTTCGAGTTCGATGCCTGGTAAATCTTCTTTGCTATTCTTCTGTATTTTGCACTTATCGAGGCCGAATTCCATTCCTATGTCCTTGGAGAATGTCTCTGTTATACTGATGAGTTGTCGGAGTTGGGTGATGGTTGGCGCGTATAGCTTGATGTCATCTACGTACATGAGGTGGGAGACTTTATGTAGGTTTCTCTTGTCTTTCTTCAGCATGTATCCGTATTTACTTGTGTTCAGCATCCTTGACAAGGGGTTTAACGCCAAGCAGAACCACTGGGGGCTTAGTGCGTCTCCTTGAAAGATTCCGCGCCGGATGGGGATCTCGGCCGTTTCTATTTTACTGTCTGGCGTGTTTAGCTGTAACCGGGTTCTCCATTGTTTCATGCTGCTCTGTAGGAATCGGATGATTGAGGGATGCACTTTGTATATGCTGAGTATTTCAAGGAGCCACGAGTGCGGAACAGAGTCGAAAGCCTTCTTGTAGTCTATGTATGCGGTGTTGAGTTTTCGCTTTTGTTTTCTTGCTTGTTCCAGGATAACTGAGTCGATGGTAAGCTGCTCTTTACATCCCAGAGTCCTTTTCTGGCATCCTTTTTGTTCTTCGGTCATATATATATTAATAAATTTAAATTTATTATACTATATATTCATATATATGGATCTACATTTCTATTAATAATTATGTTTACAGGGTGACCAAAAGAAACCCCTGACAAACTTTACTGCTTTCTACTCGGTATTATAATAATAAGAAGAACAATTTCAATTTTTGCATCCTGTCTCGTACTTTGGAATATTAAACAACAAATTCAAATTTTGTACTGTTTTCCAATAACTCCATGTTTCAGCAATGTCAAACAAATGTGCTGCTGTCTTGGAGTTATTTAGTCAAAGTTTTCGCCAATGTGAAATTGTTCGATATTTCCCTCCAAACCGTGTCTGATGCCATTAGGCGTTTCCATGAATTTGCCTACGAAGTTGACCGCCCCGGAAGAGGAAGAAAGTGAACTGTCACAGTGGCCTTATATTTTTCTATAGCCCCCTAATTGACACTTAAGCCAGAATCAACCCCTAGAAATGCTGTACCTCTTCGGTGAAACGTGCTCTAGAATTCCGTATTACCTTTGTCTCCGCTTGCATACCGTAATTTCTTGTGCTAACGGAGATATTGAAAAATTATTGCTGGGATGCGTCATGGGTTTCTGTACATAAATTAATAGTATTCTTTTAATACTATTCTGAATATCATTGCTGCTTGTTTTCTCAATCAACAAATTTGAACTGTTTTGAGAGCGTGTGGGAACCTCCAAATTTACGCTTCGTTCTCGTGTAAATCGCAATGGGATATGCTAATTTGTTCGAGTTTTATGAATTATTGAAATGTTTCGGAATTTATGGGACATACTGTACATAAACAAAACATGGAGATAAAGAAAAGAATACAGAGACAAAGAATTAGAATACAGAGACAAAGAATTAGAATACAGAGACAAAGAATTAGAATACAGAAAATTATGGTCATAAATTAAAAACAAACAATTTAAGGATTAGCCAGATTAAAGTCCATGGTAAATGAAATAGAATTAATACCGATATAATCAGTTGCATAGAACCTTTATTTAATGCAGAAGTTTGACTTGAGGTGACGTTGTCAGCTGTACGTCTTTAAATACCAACTAAAATGGCGTACTTCACCGGTGAGCAGTTTGAATAATGTGTATATTAAAAGTAAGTAAAACTCAACAAAAACAACATTTCATTTTTTTATGCGAAAAACCTACACAAAGGGGATCGCACTGGGAGACAGAGCAAAACCCTCGTTATTCTTCTCTACCCCTCAAACTTACTATTTCCTTGCTGTTCAATTAAATATTTTTTGAATTTTATTTTAAACAAATTTATTGTTCACTATTTTTTATGTCTGCTAGTAAATCATTCCGAAGTTTAATTCCGTAAACCTTATTGTTATTACGACCCATATTGTTTCGTATTGACGTTAAATCTTCACATGGTCTTGTAAATTTTATATGTTGTGTTTTTACTGTGTTATTAGCATCGGTATATTTATTTTATTTTATTCTTCCAAATATCAGAGACAATATTCTAAATCTTTGGATTTCTCTAGTGTTTAGGATATTAAATTCTTTTTTTAGTTCCAAGATTGTTTTATTAGATCGATATTTTATTGATTTAACAACTCTGTTTAGAATTTTTTGTATCTTTTCTGCTTGATTTTTGTTTGTATGTTCTCATATACTATTTTCATAATTAATGTGGCCCATTATTAATGAGTAATATAGATTTCTTTTTATGTTTATTGGTAACAGTGAGCTAATCCTAGTCAAAATGCCAAATCCTCTTCTTATTTTTTACAGGTTGCAAGAAAATGTAAATCCCAATTTAGAGATTCATTTAACGTAATGCCTCAAAACATTGTTTGTTTTGTTCTTTCAATCTCTTGATTATTTAAGTATAGTTTCACTGCGGGTAATTAAAATAATGACCTTTCCAGATTGCAAAAGTCGTCCTTAGGACGTCTTGAGGACATTTTGGACATCCTCAGGACGTCCCTAGGACGAATTTTGCTGTCTGGGTTAAAGCATTTAAAAAGTGCAAATAAGGACAAACGTATCTAAATGCAGAAATAATTTATTATTTCATATTTTCATTGGGAAGATAGCTTTCGCTCTTAAAAACGGAATCTTTTTCCTAGTTTTCATTTCCTGATAAAAGGAATTATAATTTTTGAAGATATTAATAACTTTTAAAAAATCGGAATACATTGTTTTCCTTTAAATAATGATCTTTTTTTTAAATTTTAATACCAATTTACAGAAAACCATGCCCAAAGTAGATAACTGTCATTAAAATTCCCTCCATAAGAAATAGGAATTTTATACTCCTATGAGACAAATCTTACACTGCAATATTCCACAATAATTCAAGTGTAGTATACTATTTGCCCAAAAATGTAAGCGAGCAAGTAGATATATTAAAAGTGACAGGCGATGTGGAAGTCTGCGGTGAAAAGGATATTTCCTTCTTTGTGAAAATGTTCTTACTATTTCTTCCAACAAATTTTCTTCTCGAAATATATCATTTGGTGTATGAAACGAGCGTTTAAAGCTTGAGCTTTTGAATCGGATACTGTCGTTGTAATTTTCTCCGATTAATTTTTTTCCGCTGTTTTGTCCAGAATTAGTTATTCTAAAGTCATTGGTTTCGGTCTTGACAAAAATCTAATTGCGACTCCTATAGTTCCATGCTTCTGGAATAAAAACCGGATTTCCTTATTGTTACGTAGATAAATAGAGCTTGCAATTTTGAGCTCTTCTATTAGAGCTTCTGCCTGGTGTTACACTTATCAAAATATTTCAGACATGCCGTGTTCATCCGAAATGAGTGGCTAAGCCTATTTTTGCGGCTAAAGACATACTATGAAACGTTAGTGTTACCTTTGATATAAAATTTCTTGGACAGAGTTTATATTTCAGAAAAGACTCAGATTGCAGGTTTTCCGGTGTACTATATTCCGTCGTAGGAATCTGTCCTCCTCCCAGGTGGGGGTGAAAGTTATTCAGCAAAATTTCGATAGGTGGCAAGGCGTCACATAATAACCCGCTGTATATTCCAGTGGCGAAATTTGTCGTTGTGAAAATGGGTGTGGAATTTGAACGTTAAGTTTTGTGCGAAGTTAGGGAAGACAACTACTGAAATATGGAACGTCCTGAAACAGTTCTACTAAGACCGGGATTTATCAAGCGGCAAAAAAAAGGATTGTTAACGGTAAGCTATCTGCAAAAGACCATCCAATATCTGAAAAACCTTCAACCTAACATACTGCTGACTCCTAAAGCAGAATGCGCTAAAAAGTGCGACTCTGAAATTTTGACAACAATGTACTAATTTAGAAGTGACCTGCTTTAAAGAAAATATAAATTATTAGTGGAAAGTTTAATATTCTCTTTTTTATGCCGCTACTGATAGTATTTTTTTGAAGAAGTTAGTACATTAATGGGGTTACCTCTCATTCAGTAAAGGTCAGAATTTATTACATTGTAGGAAATGTCAAGAGAGTTCATCTATCTATTGTAAATTAAAATTTACTTCGAAACAGACATACATATCATATGATTCTATACCTATCTGTGAATATAAATTAAAATCGTTGAGTAAAAATAGTATTAATAAAAAAATTCAATAATTATTTTGTTAGTTAATTACAATAAACAATTGTTTTTTTATGGTGGTGAAAAAGTTGGAGAGGGACAATTTTATTTTATGCAAAATATAATGTTCGTTTTTGTATGATATGGAAGTATGAGTTTTCTCCATCTGTGCGGTAAAAGGAAAAGAAAACATAGGTTTAACTATGTCTGTGCCCTCCTAGGGGTAATTGAAACTTTTATAAGTCGCACTCAACAACTAAATCTAAAAATATACATCAATCTATAGCGAACAAATGTTTTCATTATCTTCATTAACAGTTTTCCTAGTTTAAATTTCTCCCACAATTTGTTTTTTCACATAATTTACAAATCTTTTCATCCACATTTCTCAACAAAATAAACTATCTTCTACTTATAAAAATTTCCATTGATTTTCATGTGATATAAGGATTTATAGAAAAGTCGCTTTCCAAATTTTAATGGAAAATAATATTATTGCAAATTAAGCAAAAAGCTGCGAATGCATATTTTAAAGGGTGAACTGAATTTATATGTTGTACAATATTTGGGAGCATATTTTACACTTTGGTGCAGTAATTTCTAGAGCTGATAAAAATACAGTGCATCTTCTTCCAAGTTTAGTTATTGCCAAGGTAAATCCAAGGTTATAAGCATTTCGTGTAGAATATTCGTGGGTTGGTATACGTAACGATAGAAGTTTAGAGTACGTATTTTAATTATACAATATATATATTTTAAAAAAACTTCAATTTGAGCTATATATACATGGGTGCCAAAAATTATAGTATAATAAATTCCCCCACGAAAACTCACAAAAATCTCGCCCCGGAGGCTTTCTTGTGTTGACCATATTTGGCAATTGTGTTATCCCTGCGGAGGGTAATAATACCTTAACACCTTTACATACGGAGAAAGAGAGCGTTGTTTCCTGTCCTCATTCGTCTAGCGGTCCAAGACACTCCGGGCTAAACGGAGGGACCCTGGTTCGAATCCAGGATGGGGAAAGCGTCTCTTTTTCTCCAAAATTACATAAGCTCTAGTTTGAGCTACATATACGTGGGTGGCAAAAATTATTGTATAATAAATTCCCCCACGAAAACTCACAAAAATCTCGCCCCGGAGGCTTTTCTGTGTTGACCATTATTTGGCAATTGTGTTATCCCTGTGAAGGGTAATAATATCTTACATTTGTATTTTAAGTTATGCATTTGAAAATTGAGGTTGCACTTGCAGTTTAGGAGTATATCAATTTGTAAAATTTTAAAATTACAACAAACACCTTCTGAAGCAGGAAATGACATTCGTCTAGCAAAGAAGAGAAAAAATATATTTTAAGGTGTATAAATACATTTGAGATTAACGAGATAAAACTGGGTTAAACCAACGACAAAGCATACTAAACGAATTGCAATATAAAGGAGAAAGTATCCTTTATAAGGACGCATCATTGACCCACTAGTGATTAATTATCTTCACTTTTGATATCCAAAAGAACTCTTGCATTTTTAACATATCTACATATTCAACGTCCAATAAAGCTGAAATTTGTTACCAAACTACGCTAATGTGTTATTTTTTGTAGATGAATTTCAAAGAAGGTTTCCCCTGTTTGCGATGCGCATTATGAATCTTTCTTTCTTCTGATTCATACTCTGTAGAATGAAATAACTTGATAATCATGGAAGAAGCTTTGTAGTCTGAGCTTTGCTGCTTTCAGTGGGATTGCTTTGAGCAGATTTTTTGCACTCCATTTGACTTAAGGGGGCGAAAGATCTAATAATTCTCCCATCACGACCTTCTCACAATTCGTTTTCAAGGCGCTTTTAAAGTCACTTTGTCAAGAATTCTTTCATAATGTCGTTTCCGCTGCTTTTTTTTTAAAACATTCTCTATTCGGACCTATTATAACCCTTTCCAAAGTATTTTTTTAAAGGAGGATTTTATGCCTTGTAATTATTTTTACGGTCAGACACCGTAATTTTATCACAGTGAAAGAGAAGTTTGGAACGTTTTTAAGATGGTCTTTTCTTTCTCACCGAAGCACGGTTTTTAGGTGTTTTGCAGAAAGGAGTTTTCTTTGCTACGCCAAATTCTTATCAGGACTTCAACATATTTACTTTCGGTCGTGAAATTTCTCATTGCACTTTTAAGAATTTTAATTTTTGCAAAATCTTTAAAAGCGTCTTAAAGTGCATATAAAAGATAAGAAGACCGTTAAAAAAAGCAAGTGCGTTATAAAGGGAATACTGCACCAAAATGGTGAACAAGCTCTCCATTAAATGCTGTGTGCACAAATGCCAATACATTTTGTTCAGTACATTTATTCGTTTGAAGAATATTTCAAGCCGTTTACTTTGACAACAAAATATGGAAAATGACTATATAAGGTCGAAAACAATATATATATATTTTTTACGACCCACAGTTTTATGGCGGATCATTTGATGAATGTGACTTTCGAATAATATGCACTGGCTATCTACAACAAGAACTCCTCCCTCCCTCCATCGAATAAGACTGGTTGTCTGCTGTCGCTATAGCAATAGAGATCCACATTTGCAGAATGGATAAGTTGGGCGAAAATCTTGTTTTAATCAACAAATGAAATATTTTTGACCGTAAATTAAATATATTAAGAGCGACATTATATAAAGCATTTAATTTAAAGAAAATTACTAATAAAAATTAAACTTACCATTTCAAAATGGGACAAAATAAAAAGGTCAGACACATTATAAATTAAAACGCAAGATGATTTAAAGCAAGTGAGGTTTGAAAATATTTTTACAAAAATTTTACTTTGCGTCTTTTAAGCTTCATTTATTCTTAGAATTCGAATTTCCAATTAAAACAACTAATATAAATAGTGAATGAAAAATTTTAATAATAGCTTCGTTTGAATTGAATAGGTCGGTACATATAATTTCATCTGAAAGAAGTCGAATTTTTGTAATTTTTAACTGAGTATTAGTTTGTAGAAATCTAAGGATAAAAATGAAAATAATAGCTCTGAAGGCATTAAATCTTCCGCAAAAAAAGGGTAAACTTATTGTAATGTACAAACTAATTCATTGTTTAAGATTTTCATTAAAGTAGGAATGTTTACGCTTCACAATGGAATCATGTTTTCCTAATTTTTATTTTCTCATGATAAACATCACAGATTTTTGAAACTGATCAATTCGGTTTAGATAACAAGGAAGGGTATTTTTACTTTAAATAGACATTTTTAAATTTTAGAACAAGTTTAGATCAACACCCCATTCGAGCGAATTGGATTAAACTTTACCTTGAACACTAATAATAATATTGCTCTTCAAACAGACGAATAGATCAAAGTTAAAAACAATATTCGTTTGCAGAGCATTTTCAATATGATTTCAGAGTCCTACACTATGTGCTTAAAAATGTAAAGAAGCAAGTAAATACATCATAAGTGACAGGCCAGGTGGAAATATGCGAAACAATGGACACTTTCTTCCTTGCAAGAATTTTTCTAGCAGGTTCTCCAACAATTTTTCTAACAGGTTCTCCAACAATTTTTCTTTACTGAATAGATTATTTCCACTCAGGAAACAAATGTTTGAAGCTTGTGGTTCTGACTCACAGATACTGTCGCAGTATTTTTCACCTTGATCAATTTTACTGCTGTCTTTTCTCAAATAAGATATCGCAAAGTCCGTTGTTTACCAGTTGTAGTATAGGATCTACTTGTGATTTCTTCGATTCTATACATTTCGTGTAGAAATATGCTTTTGTTGAATTATGACGATAAATAAAGCTGGAATAATTTGTTTATCTTTTCTAAGAAAGCTTCTTTCTGACGTGTGTTAAAATGGTCAGAAACGGGTCAAACATAGGGTGTTAATTCGAAATGAAAGAGTAGTTTTGAATACATTTGAGGTTTTAAGTATGCTTTTGCAACTTTATTACTCTTAAGGGATTGTTTCTCGTTCGGAATAGGTAAAAATTTGTCAGGTTTCAGGAAATGCAAAGCGCGCTCGTATATTTTTTGTGAACTAAATTTTATTTTTGAACAGCAAGTTCATAAGAATGGAGATTTACCTTCATAAAATAAATCAGTTGAATTGAATATATTATTAAAAGAAAAACCCAATAATTTTTTACTAGACCATTTTAATAAATATCTTGCTACGTTAGCGAGAAAGCTGTATTGAGAAAATAGGGTGCATGGAGGAAATAGGGCATCGGGAGAAAATATGGTGTAAGGAGAAAATAGGGCGTAAAAAGAAACTAGGGCATAGAGGAAAATAAGGCGTAAGAGAGAGAAAAAAAGACAAATATAACTCTATTATTTGATAAATACGTTTTTATTTCATGAAACTTCAAGAAGTATAAACTAATGAGGGATTGTTTTTCAATGCGATTCAAGGACTAGATTTAGTTAATAAACTACAATACAAAGAAGACAGGAATACGTAAACGAAAGATATTATTGCTCTGTTATTAGCGGGTTTCAATAGATATTGAACCCTCTATTGCTTTTTCTTTTTTTGTCTGTCTGTCTGACTGTCTGCAATAAAAAAGGTAAAGTAAAATATCTTCCGTAAATGCAATAATGATGGCTATTGTTAACATTGAAAACCTACCGAGTTACTTGAGAATTAGATAGTTGCGGATTAGAGAGTTGTGGATTAGAGAGTTGCGGATTAGAGAGCTGCGGATTAGAGAGTTACGGATTAAAAAGTTGCGAATTAATGTTAATTGAAACCCGCTAAATTTAAATATCGATCTTAGGCAATTTTCTTTCACATGCTTGTTTATGAATTACCTTAGTTTGAGATTATGATTTCCAAAGAGGTAGGCTCGTTCCCTTTCTCTCTTTCTCTCTCTCCCCCTCCATACCTCCCTTATGGGGCTGGTTGTAAAATGTATGGGGCACTGAATAGCAAAGCAGCAACGTGCCAGCGTTATGTACAGTGGTAAAAAAAAATAACACCGCCCGACTTTTCTTGAGAACTATTGAAAGTAGAACAAAAATTCCAACGCCACTTTATCTAGAATGACTAATTCTATAAAAATATGGTAATAAAAAAATATTTGGAGGGCCGTCTTCATATTTAATTTAACGTCAATTTTAAAATTTCCAATGGTAACACCCACCTTTTAATTTATTTTTAAATTTTATACATAAAATTATATGAATATTCCAAATTTTATAACTTCTGAATGAATGGTTGCTGAGTTATAAATATTTGAATTTCGCATCTCCTAATGTTAAATTTACTATCCATTTTTTTAGCGATATCTTTTGAAACAAGTAACGAATGATTCTAATTATTTTTGCACGTCATAGGGCTCAATTATCCAAAGGGATTTTGTATTAACTTTCTGATTGGTCAAAGTTATAAATATTAATTACTAATTATGAAATTAATATTTCAAACAAATGTGAATTGAAAGAGGGGTAATATTTTACGCCATTCGATTCAGCTGCAGCAAAAACATAAATATGCAAAATTGGAGTGCAATTGCGTTATTAATTTCGTTATTAAAGGTTCTTTAAAAAATTAACAATTAGTGGGCTGTCTCCACATACAAAATGTTTTGACTGAAGTGACTTTTTTTTTAAAGAATGGCCCTGCATTTATTTAATTTATGCGAAAATGTTAAAGAAATTTTCATTGTTTAATTTTAGTTATGGAAAAAAATTATCTGGGATATATAAGCAAGAAAGTAATAAGCTTATAAACGTAGCATCATTTGCATATATATATATTTATGATGTCACAAATTTAAAAAATATGGAAGAATTTAAAAAACACAGGACTTGCTAATCAGAAAAATTTACTATTTATTCAATTCAACAAATAACGCTAACTCAACAAAATTCAATTAACAGGAACTAAGTCTGAAAAATCAAAACACTACAGTATGAAATATATGGATAGTCCGCTAACACACATCATCGATTATCTTTGTTATTTATTACCCAAATTCCATGAAATTTGAAATTTAGCATAAATTGGTTACAGAGAAGTTTTCTATGAAATAAAAAAGTGGGTGTTGCCAATAAAAATTTTAAAGTTGACGTTAAATTAAATATGAAGACGGCCCCCAAATATTTTTCATTACCATATTTTTATAGAATTAGCCATTGTAGATAAAGTGGCGTTGAAATTTTTGTTTAACGTTCAATAATTCTCGGGAAAGTCGAGTGGTCGGATTTTTTTTTTTGACCACTGTACCTCTAGAGGGAAGTTGGAAGGATGATTATACCTTTGTGTATTTACCTCATTTCATGATCGATTTCACAAACCGTCAAAATTGTCAGGTACATTTTGCAATATTTTAAACACAAATATTGATGGTTTGCCTACATTGTTGCGCATTGCATGGCCGGTTGCAAAATCTCCAAAACTACATGCAAATGGTGAAGAAATAATCCAATGAGTATTTGGTGACGCCTTGAATACTGTTGTATATCATACTACAGATGATATACTACAGATGATATACTGTTGTATATCATCTGTAGTATGAAATCTGTAATCAATCAGATACCTTTGACGCTAGCAAAGCATTCTGGGTATATCTAAAATTAGGATGGGCAGTTAATTCATCCGATTGTATGACATGAAGATAATAATTCTCTGTTTGCGATTGCGAAGATAAAGTTTATGATAATTTATCTTTTTTATCGTTTTACAAAATGACGGCTACACGTTTAAGCTGAAGTTAAGAAAATGTAATTGGAGTTAAAAATAAAGCATGTCTAAGTAATTTTATAAATTATTTAACGTATACTAAATATATTCCATATTTATTAACTTGTCAGAATTGTTCTTAAAGCTATATAAATTTTAATTTAAATGCAATAATCTCACTATTTATACTTGTAATTTTTCCAATTTATATGAATGGACAAATCTGTAGTTGATTTTCGATTTATATCTGATGCAGAATTTCTAACCCATATTTGGTTGATCTGTAGAAATTCATAATCTTATTATTCTTTTTCTTTTTGAAACTTCCAACAGCCAGAAGAAAAACTGATTGAAGTGCAAAAAAGACTTGAACTCAAAGTAAAATCCAGAAAAGTTATCGATTTTGGTCAGGAACGGAAATTCCTTGTCATTATCATGCATTATGGATGAAATCGTAAAACTGCTCATCATATTTACAGTATCAGATTTGAGTGTTTTTCTTCTGAAATGCCCCAAATTCTGACCAATAAATGCATAAATGAAATGAATTAAATGAAATGAATTAAATGAAATGAATTAAATGAAATGAATTAAATGAAATGAATTAAATGAAATGAATTAAATGAAATGAATGAAATGAAATGAATTAAATGAAATGAATTAAATGAAATGAATGAAATGAAATGAATTAAATGAAATGAATTAAATGAAATGAATGAAATGAAATGAATTAAATGAAATGAATTAAATGAAATGAATTAAATGAAATGAAATGAATTAAATGAAATGAAATGAATTAAATGAAATGAAATGAATTAAATGAAATGAAATGAATTAAATAAAATGAAATGAATTAAATGAATTAAATGAAATGAATCGACTCCAAATAGTTGAGTATTGGGAATTAGGAATTAAGGGCCCCTTTCTAAATATTTCAAACTCGACACTGAGAAACCTATATCTTTTTCTCAAACCCATGGGAATCACATTCTAGATTTAATATATCATTTTATTAAAATTGCATTTTAAAAATCTTTCAATCTTCCTTCGAAAATACCTTAATTCTTATTGAATTTTGAACTAAATGCAGTTTTATTATGGATTTTACTAAACATCCCATTAGATTATTAATTAAATAAAAACTTCCGTATAAAGGTTGAAGTTGATTTCAGTCTTACCACGATGGAGGGGTTGCTGTAATAGAATTAGAATACTAAGATGGGTCAAAAATATTTGTGTTTACAGCAATTTCAGAACATTTTTTCTACATAAAACACATTTACAAATTCGGTGTCCAGCAGCTCTTCAATTTGATACAATATACAAAGAATAAAATTTCTTCTTCTGTGCTTGTACTTTGCATTTCCATTTAAGAAGATTTTCCCTTTTGGGAAGAATATTATGCATCGGTCCTGCAGTGGTGTTGTAGTAACACGTTCGCCAAGAGCGTCATTATCCCGGATTCGACTTCCGCTGGCGACAAAATAAAGAATGCTTACTAACTAGTTGTTCATTGTAGTCCGGCGGTTGGTTCTCTAGGCGAAAAGAGATTCTGACTCCTCTGAAATCTGTAGATACCGGCGCAGCATGACCCTCGATGTCCTTGCACAATGAAACATAAAGAAACGTTATGAATTGTTCTTTCCTGCTTCTCACTCTGATGGAAAAATAACTGAAGGAGCATGGAAGAAACCTTCTTTCTATCTGAGCTCTCCTGCGTTCAGTGTGGTTGTGTTGAGCAGACATTTTTTTTTCATTGTATTTAATGGGCGAAAGATCCAATAATTTTCCCTCCATGACTTCCTTACAATTTGTTGCCAAGGCGCTTTTGAAGTCACTTTAACAAGATCTCCTTCACGATGTTGTTTCCGTTGCTTTTTCAAAACGTCCTCTAAAACAGCTTCCAAAGTTCTTCTTTTGAAAGCAGTTTATGTTGTAATTATTTTTGTAGTCAGGTGTGTATTTTTTTTCAGGAAAAAAGTTATTAGCGTTTTTAAGATGGTTTTTCCTTTCTTGTCGAAGCGCCGCTTTTAAGGGTGTTTTGCAGAAAGAGGTTCCATAATGGCGTCTACATTTCATTAGGGCTTCAGCATGCTTACTTTACGATGTAAAACTGCTCATTATTTTTCAAAGATCTTTAATTTTTCTACGGAGTTTGAACTAACACATTAATATGCATATAAAAAAAGTAATGCGATAAAGGGGAAAAAGTATTTTAAAGGGAATATTAAAAAGAAATGCGAATTTTTTCGAATTACATTAATTGAGCAAATTAATTTCGATTAACCAGATTTATGTATTTTTAGGACATGGTGATCCGTTGACTTTGGCATAAAGAATTTTATCGTAAGAAATATATATTTTTTATTTTTTTTCGGAGCAAAATTTTCTGACCGGTCATCTGGATATAATTTTCGAACAATGTGTTTTGTATTTCTACGTGGAAAATTCGTCCCTCTAACATTTTTGTTGAAGACTATCGTCAGATAAATAGAGGTCTCTCATTTATTTATGTAAAAAGAGTTTAACTTTTATCAACTATGCGATCGAGTATGGGATACGAAAAGCCCCACATGGACAATTTCATAAAGGGCATTAAATTAATTAGAGCGAAACACTTTTAACTTCATAAGTAATTCAATGTTTAAGATTTTCTTCAAAGTAAAGTCGAAACAGTCGGTTTTCTAGTTTTGATTTCCTGATGGAAAACAATAAATGTTTGACCAGATATGACTTCATTCTGTCGAAATTACGCAAATTTGAATAAAAGAACTTCTAACTTCAAAGTTATATTTGCGGATAAAGTGAAAATTTAATTACACAACATGCATTTCCATCAGGCACCGATTGTCGTATTCAGGAAGTACTTCTCGAAGACGACCAGTGGAGCATAGTGGATATGATATGTGCATTGTGTAAATAAATTTTCGCTTTATACGCCAATATCAAGTTGTTTTAAAAGTTTTACAGATTAATTTATTTCAATTCATTAGGATATGCGGGCATTTCTTTCTTTAAATACTTTTTTTCTCCAATTTTTGGTACAAGTTTACGAAAAGTAATAAAATATATTATTGATTCTAAAAAATGCAACACCATGAAGGAATCACTTGATTGAGCTGAAACTTTCAGGAAATGCAAATTAGGGTATGCTATTCAAATGATTAGAATTTCAGAGTCATCACGCATGCGTGGGCTGAGCAGCGCCCTCTGAACTGCTGATGGATCCGTATAAATAGAGGGCTGTAGCGGGGCGTGTATGGCTATCTGCTAGTGGTAAACGTTACATGAGACGTCACTATGCCTCTACGACGAAAGAGGGCGACATTTCAGCAAGTTACGGAGTTTGAACGGGGACGAATGATCGGCCTTCGTGAAGGAGGGTTTTCTTATCGTGCAATAGCAGCTCGTATGGGGCGTAACAGCAGCACAGTGATGCGAGTGTGGAAGCAGTGGGTTCAAGAGAACCAGACAACTCGGAAATCCGGGAGTGGACGCCGAAAGGTGACGTCAGCACGGGATGATAGACACCTGGTCCGCATGGCGGTGACGGACCGTTTTGCTTCATCTGGACAGTTGGCAGAACGTTGGTGCACTGCTACAGGTGTATCATTGTGTGCTTCATCAATTCGTCGGCGTCTACTGCACCGTGGACTGCGTGCAAGAGTTCCTTTATACAGGATCCCCCTGACGCAAAACCATCGGCGCCTGCGGCTACAATGGGCTCATGGACATAGAGACTGGCGTGCTGATTGGCAACAAGTGGTGTTTTCTGATGAATCCCGCTTTAATTTGGGGTACAGTGATGGCCGCATCCGTGTTAGACGCTATACCGGTGAACGCCACCTTCCGGAGTGCATTATCCAACGTCATAGTGGACGAACCCCCAGCGTTATGGTCTGGGGTGCGATTGCGTATCATGGACGATCTCAGCTGCTACGAATTGTGGGTAATCTTAACAGCAACCGGTACATCAATGAAGTTCTGGAGCCCGAAGTTGTTCCCTTCCTTCAAGGCATTCCCGGAGCTGTATTTCAACAGGACAATGCCCGCCCACATATTGCCAGGAATGTTCAAGACTTCTTTTCATCACAACAGATACAGCTTCTTCCTTGGCCTGCCTATTCGCCGGATATGTCGCCGATTGAACATGTGTGGGATTTCGTTGGTCGGCGTCTCGCTCGTGATCCTCGTCCCATAGCTACTACAGATGAACTTTGGGGTTGCATACAAGCAATCTGGAATGCTCTTCCTCAGGCACACATTCAACATCTGTTTGATTCCATGCCACGTCGTATAGCATCACTTATTGCAGCGCGTGGTGGCTTCACCAAATACTGATTTTCGACATGTAATATTGTTTTTTTGCTTTGTAATTCTAATTGTTTATTTGTATCAACACAGGTCGTTTGTACATTAAATTTCATTCAATTCGGACGAGTCCTTCATGGTGTTGCAATTTTTACAAACATGACTATACTTAATTCAATGGAGTTAAAATTTACCATAACCAACACCAATATTGCTCTTCCACCAGAAAAATAATTCACAGTTAAAAACAAGTTTTACTTGCGGAATATTACCTTTGAAACACAGAGAATACTGTTTCCCCGAAAATGTAATAGTATAATTAAATATATTGTAAGTGACTGACAAAGTGGGAACTCATGCGGAAAAAAGGAAATTCCTTCTTTGCAAAATTTGTCTTAACATTCCTTCCAAAAATTTTTCTTCTCTAAATAGATTTTTTGAAGAAACAAACGTTTGCAGTTTGCAGTTTCGAATCGGGTACTGTCGTTGTAATTTTTTTCCGCTCAATCAGTTCTTGCTGCAGTCTTCTCCCGGACGTTATCCTAAAATCGGTGGTTTTCTGGTTTTGAAAACATATCTGTTTTCGCTTTCTATGGATTCTGGCTTCTCAAATAAAACTTGAAAGTTTTGCAGCATCTTTTTGACGTGGATTAAACTGGTCAGAACTATTTCTGACGTAGTGGTTTGAAATATCCTTGTGGCTAAAAGCATACACATAAAATCATTAATAACTTAAAAGTAGTGTTGGCCATTCAGCAAAGGTGAGCACTTTTCACACACACATATTTCAGGAAATGAAAATGGAGTGCATCCATCTGTGTTATCAAAATTTGATTTCCGAATAGCAAAATAATATATATATATACATACTTTTATTAAAGAAATTTAGTCGAATTTAAAATATGCTTAGGAAAAAATCCAATAGTTATTTTATTGATTGAATAAAATAAATATATCTTGCACGTTTGCTACAGTAGATGAAGAGAGAGACAAGAAGACATAGAAAAACTAGTAGGGTATTATTATTTACTTATATAAGTTTCAGATTATCCAAAATTTAAAGAAGCGGATCCTGGTATATTTTATTTAATTTTATTTTTAACTCTAATAATTACTATTAATTATTTTAATGATCAAATTCCAATTAATTATCTACTCACACCTCCCCACAGACTCTATGCGCTGTCCTTCAAGCTGTCTTCCTTTCTCTCTCCGGTATTGGAGACTTTGTGCTACATTTAGTCATGGACTTCTTTTCTGTTACCACCTTCGTTCTCTTGGATGAACTATCACAGTTCTTATAATTTGTCGCCCACTGCATACTATAACCTTTTCTCTCAATAAAAACAACACCGGGGAAGTTGATTTGGCCTTTCGTGGGACATTGTTTCGTCCTTGACTAAACCCCTAACACAATTTTTAGCCTTCCAGAAATTTCAAACCTGCTCGCGGTTTGTGGGGATCAGAGGTGATTAGCCACACTGGACTTGTTCACCAGAACCCATCTTGGGTTCTTCTACCCAGTAGTGTAGCTAGTAGTGGGGAAAGGGGGGCGGTCGCCACGGGTGCCACAATTTGAGGCGGCAATTTGCCTTTAAAAAGCAATGACAGTTACAACAATTACGGCAATGACAGTCTCTCTCCCCTGGAAATATAGTGCCGCTTGGTTGGCCAACACTTCCAGATCATTTATTGTCCTTGTATACTAAACAATAACAACCGCATAATTTATTATCTAATGATCCAAAGGTACGTTCAACAAAATACAAAATGAAGAAGAAAATATCATTTAAATGGGAAATATCATGGACCAATTGTTGACGAATTATCTTATCTTTGATATTCCTACCATTTCTAACACATAAAATGTATCCACTGATACGGTATCCAACAAAAGATAAAATTTGATACAAAACCTATGATAATACAATACTCTTTCCGTGGTTGTAATTTGGGCTTTCATTTGAGGAGGGCATTTCCCACTTTACGATCCACATTATGAATCGCTCTTTTCCCAAATCCTCACTCTGATAGAGAAAATGACCCTAGAATCAAGGAAGAAATCTTTGTTGTCTGAGCTTTCCTGCTTTCTGCGTGATTGCTTTCAGCAGAGTTTTTCTTTCTCATTTTACTTAAGAAACGAAAGATCTAATAATTCTCCCTTCATGACGCTTTTCAATTCGTTGTCGAGGCGCTTTTAAAGTCGCTCGGCAAGAACTCTTTCACAATGTTGTTTCCGTTGCTTTTTTGAAAACATCCTCCAAAAACCCTTTCCAAAGTCCTCTTTTTTAAAGGAGGATTTTATGTCTTGTAATTATTTCTACGGTCAGGCGCCGTAATTTTATCGCAGTGAAAGAGCAGTTGGGAGCGTTTTTAAAATGGTCTTTGCTTTCTTGCCCAAGTTCAGTTTTTGGGTGTTTTTCAGAAAGGATTTTTCTTTTCTGCGTCGACTTCTTATCACGACTTGAACATGCTTCGTTTTCAGGGTAAACACTGTTCATTACTCTTCGAAGAATATGAATTTCTTCAGTGTTTTAAACAATTTCTTAAATTGAATATTAAAGGATAATAAGAGTGTAAGAAATGTATATGAAAACGTTTAAAAAATAGCAATAAACAGAAATGAAAAGTACTTTCTTAGAGTATCGGTAAGAGTAAAATAGGTTTCTCTTTCTATAAAGGCATATATACTTTTCCTATGAACCTATATATTTATATTTCTTTCCTACGCAAAAGTCCTCTAGATCTAGTCACTGGCTATAAATAAGTTGTAATTAAGCTTCCCCCCTCCAGAAAAAATTCTGACACAAACAAAACAATGACAGTTCGTGAATTAAAATTATAATTCGTTAATTAAAATGATAATTCGTAAATTAAAATGACGATTTGTGAATTAGTATAAAAATTCGTGAATTGAAATTACAATTCATGAATTAATAAATAATAAAATACATTAAATAATAAAAATATAAATTTGAATAAATGAATGGATGAATGAATGACAAATGATATTACTGAACAGATCTCATTTAGACTAACTGATAGGACAAACCGTCTTTACACCAATCTACAATTCGAAAACATTAACCCCTTGGACCAATCGTCTTTGGACCAATGGACCCTTTGGAGGAATCGGCATTGGACCAATCGTCCCAGACCCGATAATAACGTCATCATATAGTAGTTTATGCGACTTCTTACGGTAGCAAAGTTGTTACAAGTTCGGCTAGCGTTCTGTTTATCAGTGCCCAACTCCTAACGATTTCAAAAAAAAAAAGAAGTAAAAACCGCTTGCCGGTTAACTGCGTATTGTAGTCGTGTGGCTGATTCTTTGAGTCTTAAGGGTTTCGAAGTCCTCGGAAAAACGCAGGTTCACTTATCCGACGCCGGTGTGACCGTTACGCAGTTGTCAATCATTGCAAAAATTTGGGTTCAAATTCCAGTGGGACGGCATAATGCCTGCTGGTTTTTCTGCCCAACGTTGTCTGGGGTTGGATTTCATAGAAGCAAAGGTTCGAATGGCTTCGGAAACTGTAAGTTCAAGTTGACTCAATGTTGTCCTTAACGCCTTAAAACATTTCTATGTTGTCGTTATGCCTTAAAAACATTTCTATGTTGTCTTTATGCCTTAAAATCATTTCTATATTATCCTTACGCCTCAAACTTTAACAAAGAGATGGTAAGTTATTTAAAGTAAATTATGCATATAAATTGAAAATACCGATTTAAAATGAAGAAAAGAGAAAAGAATAAACTACAAATTAAACTTTAAAATAAATGTTGCTTAATTAAATCTGGAATATATAAACTTTCCTGAGAAAATAGTATCTGGCAGAAAAGCTACATTGAAAGCTTCGTCGCGGTACTTGATGTTTAAATAACCAATAAAAATGGTGGATATAAATAGCGAGTGATCTGAATAATGAATTCATTTTATATATTTCTTAAGTAGACTGGGTCTAATTTTTAGCAATCATGAATTCGAGTAAAAGATTCGAAGAATATAAATGTGCAATTAAAATAATTACTCTAAATGCAGTTAAAAAATGAAACAGATAATCATGTCCAAATGCAGAATTACTTTAATACTAAAGACTTTCACTAAAGAATGATTATTGGCTTTCGAACAGCTCAAACGTTTCTCTGGTCTTCAGTTTCTAATCAAATATAATACGATCTTCGAATAAACAATTAACATTTGTTAAGCACCGGCTTGTATTCTTTAAAACCGAGTTTTGTTTTGTTTTAATTTTGGTGCAAATTTATATACGAAACAATACACCGGAGTTAAATGTAATTAAAATTGTTTCTAGAAGAATATTGTCAATAAAACTTCAACGTGTTACAAGGCTTCCCTAAAAATATAAGAAAGCAAGTGCATAAACCATAAAATGCAGATGAAGTCAAAATCAGAAATCGGAGAGGAAAAGGATATTTTCTCCATCGTGATAATTTCCTTAACTTTTGTTAATAATTTTCCTTCTCTACATAGGTTATATATCAATTTTAGGTTCTTTGTTATTTATTTTATTTAATGTTATTTTGAAATTTATTACATTGTCACACCTCATAGTTCATGTAGTTGATAAAAACTTCCTTGTGACACAAGATGGTATTGGATCTCTCGTCGAGGTAGTTGATAACCAGATTTTCCTGCTTCTTACCTAGATCCGAGTTAATCATTTGAGAATAAGTGAATCTGCCCAAATGTTCTGTTTTCAAAGTTGATGAAATACACGCCTTTACGGCAATTAATAATTAATAATGTCTTTGTGCCTGTGCCTGTGCCATTTACTTAATATGTCGAATTTTTGGGTATCACCTTCCAAAGGAAATTGAACAGCGGCCCCCATGTCAATACTCACTTAGTTACACACTACGAATACATACAATGCAGACATAAGACCAGATATAGAGATATAAGACCTAAGTTATCTTTAATCATGGAACTTTTGCCTCGAACATATCATTTGCACTGAGTCAGGATCTTAAATCTCATCTGTAATTTTCTCATGCTCCATTCAATTAGATATTATAATAATATATGGAATTTTGCAGTTGTGATAGTGTCAGAACTGATGGTATTTAGAGATAAATCTTGCCGAATTTCAGTTAAAATTTGAGACACCTTGTTTAATTTTTTGGTCGATTTCAAGATTCTTCCTCCTCTTCTCCGTGATTTGGATACATATAAATAGTCCATTATTAGGTTTCTCAGAATTATTTCAAATGTTTATTGCTATTTTATTATTTCGTGTTTGCGGTCGTCGAGATACCTGGAAGATGGAGTGGATTGCTGGGTTCTGCTCAGACTGCAAATAAGTTTTTATTATATTTATTTATCATATAATTTCTGTGTGTTCTCGCGCTTGGAATTATTTGCCTACTTGGATAAAGAAATGCAGAATATTGGTTTATTTAAAACTAAACAAATAATTTTATCCGGATTTGACTAACCGGCTTTCTTCTTCGTGATAGTGCCTTTAATAATAAATTACTAATTTTTCATTACTGTTTTTATTTAATTTAATTTTCTAGTTTTGAAATATATTGTTATTGATACTTTTTATTCTGCTGATTTCAGAATATTTTCTATCTGTTTCGCACCATGGATAAATCGAATGATAATGATTGTCGGCTTTTTTTTAATGGCTCATATTTTGGCCACCTATTTTTCTATTTGCATGAAAATTTTAATTTTACTCTATTTGTGCTCTTGACCAGTAAAGGAAATGAAACAAATTGCTTTGAAAGAAACAAACATTTGAGGCTCGCGGTTTCGAATCAGATAATGTCATTGCAATACATTTCAACCTCAATCATTTTCACCTGCTCTCTTTCCGAGAAAGCGTGATCTCCCGTATTTGGTTGTTTTTCAGTTTTGGAAGAATATCGTTGTATTTTCTATAGTTTCAGGCTTTTCGAATAAAACTGGACTTTTATATTGTTATGAAGATAAATAAAAACCTGAACTTTTCTTTTGGAGTTTCTTTCCAACGTGACATGAACTGCTCAAAGGTATTTCAAACGTGGCGCATTTATCTGAACTGAAAGAGTGGCTTGGAATAGGCTAGTGGTTTAAAGCCTACTTTTAAGATTCAATGCACTCAGGTAGTGTTTTCAAAAGTGTGTTCCACGGAAGCTCAGGGTTCTACGGGAGTTCGGTGTTCCACGACGGCGTTCCAAGGATCACGCCAGAGATTTGCAAAATATCGCCAGTAATTCTGTACCTCTCTTAATGACAACCCCTAAGCTATAACTAACCATGACTGTCATCCAAGAGCAATCAGGAAAGTATTACTTGCCGTTTATACTGATGTATGTTTTGCTCGTTTTCAGGTCTATGACCAAGTAGGGATAAATAATAGCTATTTACTTTTCCGTAAGTGTTTATAAATGGTTTCTGTGGCTAGATATATATGCTGAGAAAAAGGTTCCGTAAGATAAAAAGAAATTGTGAACAATTGCTTCAAATGAATTAAGTTTTATTTATAAAAAAATGAGCATTTTACGCATCTTAGAAAATATGAATTCATCCATCCCTTGTAAACTAAATAATTGTGCTTTGAATCCGTGAGATCATTGGGTTTTTAGTTTGCCACCATAAACAGAATTGGACACGCGAATGACAAAGGAGAAACTAATAGTGCTTTTGTTAGTTAATTACAGTGAATTTTCTTCCATGCACGGTGATTTAATATATGCAGGAAGGTCAAAGGGCATATACGAAAACACACTAAAGCGTTAGCGTCTACTAAAATAAGTTAGCGACCTCAAGCACTTCAAGAAAGCAAATTCTAGTGTACTTTTCCGCGGGAATTAAAAGAAGAGAGATATTCAACAAAGAGCATTAGAGAGAAAAAGAACCATTTCAAGTAAATATGTCATTGAGCTGTTCTTAGTCTTTGATATTCATAAGGCTTTTTTATATACAAAATACATTTATTGATTTCATATCCAACGGAACAAAATTTGATACAAAATGGCGGTAATAAAGCATTCTTCCTTGTAGCTGAATTTCAGAATTCCTTTAGAAATGTTTTCTTATTTTGCTGTGCACATTATGAATATTTTTTCGTTCTTCACACTAGAGGGGGAATGATTTTGGAATTAGTGAGAGAGTCTTTGTTGCCAGAGCTTTGTTGCTCTCAGTGTGATTACTTTGAGCAGATTTTTTTTCACGTTTTACTTAAGAGGCAAAAGATTTAATAATTCTTTCTTCATGACTTCTTTTCAATTCGTAGTCGGGGCGATTTTATAGTCACTTTGGGACGGACTCTTTCACAATGTTGTTTCCGCTGCTTTTTCAAACATTACCCGAAACACCTTTTTTTTCTTTTTTTGAAAGATGATTTTATGTCTTGTAATTATTTTTACGGTCAAACGCTGTAATTTTATCGCAATAAAAGGAAGGTGTGGAGCGTTTTTAAGATGGCCTTTTCTTTCTTTCTTGTCCAAGCTCAGTTTTTAACGGTATTTTGCAGGAAAGAGTTTCCCTTCCTGCACTGACTTCTTATCAGGACTTGAATATGTTTAACTTTTTGTGAAAAAATCGTTCATTACCCTTCTGAGGATTTTATTTTCTACAAACTTTTAAAAACCATTTTCAAGTGCACATAAAAAGATAACAAAATTAAGAAAAAAATAGAAAAACATTTAAAAGGGAATAAAAACGAAACAAAGTAAATAGAACAAAAGTAACGCAAATATTCTTAATAGAATTGGCACTACAAATAAAAATAAGTCTCCTTTGAACATATTTATTCTTTCGAAGAAAATTACTAGTCATTTATATTTACGTAAGTAGAAAGTTGAACTCCATCTACGCCCAGTTGATGGTGCAGTGTGGTAACGCGTTCGCCTAGTGCGCCGTTAATCCGGGTTCGACTCCCAACAGTGCAAAGGTCACTTACTCAGAGACCTCTTAAAAAATTGCATTGTTCACTTTAGTCTGGGGTTTGGTTTCCTAGGCTTTAACAGATTCGGATTCGTCGGAAAAAAAGTGGGTCCCCGTGCAGCATTACGTTGTAACCAAATGCTTTCCACACAAGTCTATCCTGGGCCATTCGTTTCCACGTCACCCCAACCTCTTTTCTTATTTCATCCACCCATCTAGTTTGAGGACGTTTTCTAGGTCTTCGGTGGTCTCTTGGAATCCAGTTCAGAATTTCTGTTGTCCATCGTTGATCAGTTCTTCTTGCAATATGCCCAGCCCATCGCCATTTCAGTCCTTTTACTTTAACAATGATGTCCTCTACTCTAGTTTGCTCTCTCACCCAAGTGTTTCTTTTTCGATCTCTCCTAGTTATTCCAAGCATGCACCTCTCCATGCTCCTTTGCGTTGTCTGTAACTTTCGTATTGCTCCAACTGTTAGACTCCATGTCTCTGATCCATAAGAGAGGACTGGCAATACACACTGGTTGAAGACTTTTCTTTTTAGACATAAAGGCAATTTCCCCTTCAGGATAAAACTGTTTCTTCCAAATGCACTCCAGCCAAGTTTAATACGTCTGTTGAGTTCTTTCATAATGTTGCCATCCATTGAAATCAGCTGGCCAAGGTAAATATATGAATCAGCAATTTCTAGCTCAGTGTTGTCAACTTGTATTTTTGTTTCCTCTACAAAATTATTGAACATGATCTTAGTTTA
>QLNU02014176.1:137924593-137944664 GCA_006491805.2 Dysdera silvatica
ACCCTTTATAACACGACAGCCTGAGGCCATTTTCCAACATAGTAATGCCAAATCCCATACGGCTTGCACATCTGCGAGCTGTATACTCTTCCTTGGGCAGCAAGATCTCCAGACCATTTGCCAATCTAACATGTATGGGACATGATAGGCAGCTAGATTTGGGCACCTCAAAATGTCGCAGATCTGGAGCAATAAATGCGGAATACCTGACAAAATGTATCACAAGGTGATATAAGGAACCTTTATTATTCCTTACCTAGACGTATAAAAGCATACATTACCGCCAGGAGCGGTTTCGCCAACTATTGGTTTGAACGTTCATTGGCAATTCCTAGCCATTGTTGGATCCTACGGCCTTGAATTTTGTTACTATTTCATTACCTGTGACATGTACATATACATATGTGCTGGATGTACATTTAGTTGCAATAAAAACGGATAATTTCTTCATGGTGCTTTTTTTTGCAAAAGAGTGTATGCATTCTACAGCTACGACGCTTCAAGTACATATTTTCATGGAATGTTTTCAGAAAAAGCGCTAGATATGAATATTTGGAAAAAGCAACCTCGAGTTTTTATGAATGCATAAAAACATGAAGTCGAACTCAGTTGAAATAACAACTCTGTTATTACAACGGTATTCTGAAATCTCCTCGCGAGCTTACTTATCAAGCGTATTAATGAGTTTTGACGTCGAAGTCACGGAGGTCCTTTATGAAACAAGAATGAGAATAGAAGATATGTCTAACGATGTCATCAAAGCGCTCCGATTTGCTTTTGATGAATTAATTCTAAGTTCGTCACGATTAAAAAATATTTGCCTTAAATCTTTCAACAACTCGTCTCACACACATAGTCTCTTGTAGAGTGCAACTAAACAACTAGTAACTTCCTGCCGTTTAATACATCCTATCCAATGTTCTACTCGTGCGTTCATTAATCTGGTAATTATACTGCCAGGCTACTTTTCATGACAAATCGGAATTCACTGCATGGTAGGTATTAAAAAATTGACTACTGTTGCATAAATTAGTTTGCCAATTTGGTAATTAATTCAAGTACAATTGGCTTCATAAGAAATGTAAATATTAATTTCTCAATTTCGCTATAGATTTAAGTATTTAAATAGAAATTGTCTGTTTAAATTATTTTATTATTTAAATTATAACTAAAAATAAATGATTTTTTTTACTGTAGATTACTTTGTCAACTTCATTTCACTTGAAATAAAATGTGCATTCCTACAGTATCTATTAAAGTTAAGTAATTTAATGAGAAAAAAAAAGACTTCAGTTCATTAGTTATTAGAAATTATAAATACTATTTTATTACTTTATATTTAAATGGAAATTAAATAACAATAATATTCGCAACGTAATTTGGTAAAATAGGCTAGTATTATCAATAAGTAAATTGTTCTTTAAGTGCTTTAATGCGGAAATTTGAATATAATATAAAAGAAGGTTTCCGTAGAAAATTTCAATGTAGAAATAGAAATTTTGATGTAAATTTCGAGTTTAAACATGGAAGTCTGCGGAGGGATTAATGAAGTGAACTCAACTCAAAATAAAGTGGAATGTGAATGGAGAATTTAATTTGCTGGGAAATTCTGGGCAAAGGAATTCAATATAAAAACATTTATCTCAGTATCTTATTGAAATGTTTGATGGTATGATAAATTGAAATAAAATTGTGTGGGTCAGGTTATTAAATTTAAAATAAAAATATTATTTTGAAATATTTTAAATCTCGCATTTATGTCACTAACATACGATTGGATCCATTTTATCAGAATATTGGAATATTATTTTTATACTTAATGAAATGTTGACGAATTTAATAAAATTACACTGCGATGGCGTGTTTTAATGTAATTAATTATATTAATGTCATTTAGTAAAGTTACAGTTAAGAGCATTGATAACGCCTTTGGTAGAAGAAAAAAGCTTGCGAATTTTTACATAACCTAGTAGATATCCATAACCAGAAATTGACAAATACGGTCTCTCTGTGTCCATTAGTGACAAAATTTGGTGAGAATAGAATACTTTCTCTCCTACTATGTCCCCGAGAATCCTTTTTCAGACGATAGGGTTATTTCTTTTCTGGTGAGTTCAGTTCACCGCAATATGTCGAGTTTTGTCTATGGCTGCTCATAATGCTGATTTGTTCGAATTTCTGGAATTCCTGAAGGAATTGGATAAAATTATCTCAATATTGTCGAAATTTTCAGGTAACTATATTATAAGAATAAATAGAGATATTATTATCATTATTATATCAAATGATATTAGTGTTATTCTCATTATCCTGCATTACACAATTCGACTTTAATTAGTTAATATAGACGAAATTACGTTATAGAACAGGGGTGGACAAATGCGGTTTTTCATTGAGTTGAGTGCGTCTCCCGTCGAAAATTTAAATCCTTTTTTTTTCCAGAAGTTTTTTTACGAATCTTGTTAAATTGACTAAGAAAGTGAATCGGTTAATGAAGAGTAAAAGCCGTACGTAATCGCTCTGAAATAAGTCTTCGATTTCATCGATAGGTCCATCTAGGAGTTATTATTAAATTTTGAAATAATTATTTTGTATTTTCTTTCTCTTAATTATATTTTCTTATATGTATAATTTACATAGCACTTAAGACTTTGGTACAATATGTAACCATATTAATTAAATTTGTGTATTTAATACTACTTAACCATGATGCGGCTCTGTATAATGCACGATAAATTGGAATGCTGCTCTCGTCAATTTCATACGTATCCACCGCTGGTATAGAATAACGAAGGTTAAAACTAAAAGTTTAATGGAAAAGTAATTTTACCTATTTATACTTTATGTAAATTTATAAATACATTATTGTTCATAAATGTGTACAAAATACATTTAAAATTTAAGCGAGATATTTTATTATGATTTCTGGATTAACTTGTAAACAAACCCTAATCTACGTGTTATGAAGTAACTTCTATATGAAGATAAATATACACCACTCATATTAAAAAAAGTATTACTTTCCCTATAATTACATGCAAATTATATACTATTTCAAAATAACAAAACTAAATAAGTGCAATAATGGCATATACAAAAAGGAAGAACAATTTAATATGTATATATATATAGGCCCATATGATTTTCAAAATTCGATGAATACAAAAATTTACAGGAAATTGATGTTGATACTTTGTAAGTTACGTCGAAACACAGACGCATTTTCCCTGTTGCTTGTTGCAAAATGTAATGTTGCGCAGGTAGTTTCCTGGGATATTTCCCATTTTTCACTTTGTTTGCTTCATTGCGCCCATTGCACAACTTGCCCTCCAAAGAAACTACCCAGCGAAAATCCTCTGCTGCCATTTATAATGCACAATTTCCCTCAAAAGCAAGATTTGCATTTCCCCTTGGAAAACTTGTTTTGGTCCGTTATGCATCCTTCTGTTTCGGAAACGGAATTTCCGTGTCTTTAGTCTCTGCGTTGGGAGCTTCTCAAAATTCTTTGGTTTTAAATTTAACCCTTCCTCTTTACATTTTCTTTTCAAATTTCCTTAATAAACGAAACAATGCCAGTTAAATAGATGAGCGTCCCTTTGGCTAACATTGTCTTTCAGCCACTTCCGGTCGTTGAGTCATGAATTAAGGATTTCCCTTTCTTCCGTGATTTCAAAAATGCTTCGCTTCGTAGAAATTTAATCCCTGCATTAAATTAATTATTATAAGTTTAATTCTAGTACATAATTAACAGGGAGAGTAATCGAACTTTTGTGCGTTAAAGATCTGAATGAAATCTTTTATAGCAGGGTTCTAAATCAGAGGGGAAATATCCCCCACGACGTTCCAGTAGGGAAAATACGGACGCCCAATTTTGAACTCAGACTAAAATAAAACAAATGGTACGCTGCATGAAAGAGTCTTAGAAGGTGGGGAAAAATGGTGTTTGGGAAAGAAAAATCGGAAGCCACTGTTTCATAAGGCAATAAATAAACCCAATCGCAATACGTATGTAATGCAAAGATATAGTGCATATTGTATAGACTTATGTACAAAGTATACACCAATGCTGTCAAAATAAACATAATTGTGATGTGATTACCACACACCCCAAAGCAGTTAGCTATTGACATGTGTTAAGTAATAACCCGGTCCCTTTTTAATTTCTTGAAAGATAGGGGTGACTGCAAAAGAAAGATTCAGAAGTCAAGTTGGAAGGGTAGCACAAAAGTAGGATGTAGTCCCCTTTAATTCAATATCGGATCCCGACCGTTGTGCCTCAAAGTCGAAGTTTTTGGCTAAATATGTATCTTTTTCTGAATTATCATTGCAAATAAACATATTACTTTTGCCGGAGGTATTTGGTTTTTCGTATTCAGAGCCGGTGTAAGCAAATTTACCGCCCTAGGCGCACGACGTGCGAGCCCCCTCCCTGTAAAAAAACTTACACCCCAATACACCTTGCCACATTCGAAAAGTGAAAAAATAGAACACATTTTTCCCTCTCACTACTGTTCCGATTTAAACGAAGTATAATAACCACAGTTTATTTTATAACACACAAATAAATGATCAAAAACAAAATAATTTGTTATTTTGCTGTTTAAGGAGAAAATTGTAATTCCCAATACCTTGCAATAATGCACAAAATTATCAAAAAGAAAAAAGCATCCTCCAAACCTCTACTCCGGCAGCAGTACTGCTAGCACCATTGAAAGGTGTAGCGACAATGAGAAAATGTTTTTCAGGGTTACGTAAATTGGTTAGGAAAAAATGTGTTAATATAAAAACAAGAAGTTGAAGATAGGGAAAAAATGGATAGGAGAGATATGTATAAGGAAGGGTCAATATTGGTGAAGGCATTCAATCGAAAATAATTCATTCACTTTTACTTATTTGTTGTCAAATTTATCTCAATCATTCTTCAGTATTATATATAAAGAAATTAAAAAGGAAACCTCTCCTAGTGCCGCATTAGGCGGCCGCCTAGTTCGCCTACATGGTCGCGCCGATTCTGTTCGTATAAAAACGGCTGTAACCCTAGGCATAATATCTAAATTTCGGAAGAGTAAAACCCACCACAAATGCAAAATTTTCAGGAAAGCTTACATTCTTAAAGATCACTGGTATTTATTGAAGCACCTTCGACGCAAGTACACTTACAATTTAGGTCGTTGAGTGCAATCTAATTTGGCAACACTCAAGTTTTAGCGGGATTCGCATTCCCGCAGCAATAATACTGAGGGAGAATTAAGTATTTAATGTTTAATACCTCTTTGATGCGTTTTCCCGAAATGCGAAATGGAGGAATTGGAGTCTTTAATTTGTTTGAAGTCTTACGACGTAGGACCTGCGAAGATCATGATGCACCAGGGACTATAGTTTTCTGAGGAATAAAAAGCTCTTTCTAGTGAATTGAGAACCAGAGTAAAATCTGAAAAGCTCTATCATCTAGAGTGGAACTTACATTTTTCCCAAGATATACCAATTCGCTTACCATTACCTCACAGCAGGGTTAAAAGTAATTGGTGGAATATGTACTGGCGTTTTATAACTAGTATTATTTTTGTTATAACTGAACTGAGTATGATTATGTCTACTTTAAAGTTCTATCATCACTTTGATGCCATTTTAAACACAAGGGAAAAGATCTCGCCATTTGCAAATTCTATAATATTCTCGTCCATCCTTGCTGGTAACATTTTACTGAGTTATGCGTTCAACGCAGCAACATTCTCCGCAAAAACTAATCTTTAATATATAAAGCTTTAAAATATCAGTAAAAGTGCCGTTTCTCTGGATGTTTTCCACTCTTCATCAATATAAAGAGCGTTCATTTCTGCAGCGCGTTTATTTACAACATTGGCAAAATATATGAAACATATGAATCCCATATTTTGTTACGTCTCGACATTCATATTTTCATTTTATACGCTTTAGTATACTTACTAATAAGTTTCCCCTACAAAACACTCACAAAAATCTCGCCCCGGTGGCTTTGTGTGTTGACCATTATTTGGCAATTGTGTTATCCCTGTGAAGGGTAATAATATCTTTCATCTTATTTAGTATACTTAACCAAATAATAAATGTTATATCTACATTATTAGAATGAGAAATGGAAAATATATTAAATTTTATTTTTTATAAAAGGTGCTTTGAAAATAAACCTATTTGTTTTAGAATATATGAAAACTATGGAAATGGCAAGTGCGAACAGGAGCCAATAAAATCCATGCACACTTGGTTTTGAAACACGGAAAATGCAAAGGGTTTCATTTTCGTTAAACAAGTCAGTCTTGCAGCAGAAAGTGAACAATGTGTCGCGGAAAGAAAACAGCACATGTGACAATTGAAAAATAGCTGTGGTATTATGGTAAGAAATAGCATTTCGTCCTTGTATATGTGGGCCTGAACTCGGTGCTGGAAATGCGGGTGTCGTCTGTTTCTTTTCTTTTTTTCGTTATGCAACTCCCTTTCCCATTTCCAAATGAAATCAAATGTTTTTCCTTCAAAAATAGAGTCATATGCCGCAAAACGAAAGCAGAGCATATGGTGAATGGAAAAAAGCTTACGAGTTTTTCCAAAATAAATAAACTTACGAAAGTTTCCGAGAAGTTGGTTGTATTTATAAGTATTATATATAATAACAAGAATAGGTCATGAACATTTGTACAAAGATAAAATATAATTACATTTAATAATACTTAGCTGCCGTTTACCTGGAAAACAATGTATAAAGACAAAATCTGACAAGGACCATGCCACCTGACAGAAAAAGTTTTGTCTGCGTTGCAAATTTAAATTATCACAAAAGAGAAAAACATAGAGGAATGTGATATCAGATACATAGCAACTTATGTAGATGACTTTTATCAAACAAATACATCTAATATTCATATATGTAAATTTGCTATATGCACTGAATTCTGTTTACATACATACGTTGCATGTCAGGAAGGTTTTCTCATCGTTTGGAAAGTGGGAGTTTCTATAGAAGGGTAGCTATTGCCTATGCTGTCAATCAAAAGGTATTGAATAAAGCCTTCTTTATGAGCGCTTTTAATTTTGCTTGTCAATATTTATTCATTTATTAGCCATAGCAACATTCCAGAAATGATTTAAATTTTAATTAGTTAAATTTCTTCAAAATACGGAGTATCGATTTATGCTTAGAAACGGCGGAATATTTCTCATAATCACCACATGCACTTTCCATGAATTTCAAAGTAGGCTTTACCAAAAGATTTTTTTCTGGAAACGCATTACGGGTATGCGAATGTCTATGTGCACGAGATGTAAGCTCGTATTATATGCAAAAATCAAGCTGTTTTAGGAAACTGCATTGCGGTTTTACTTCATTGAAAATACACTTTTATATAGTTAGCAAATATTTTAGTTGGCTAAATAAATATTTTGCATCTAATTTATATATTTTTTAAAATTTTATGATGCGTCATAAGCAAAATCTCCTGCTTTAAAAACGAAAGAATGATTTTACGCGCAAAATGCAATTGTGTTTGCTTGGTTGCTTTATAAACTTCTTTAAAAAATAAAAGCGCTTTAAAATTCTCCGCCAGTTTATTTGAAAATATTGTAAAGAACAAAAATATTTCTTGGAGACAAAAGAAGTAGGTTTGGGCCTTGTATAATAAGTTAAAATAAGTTAAGAACAGCACATTGTTTGAAGATGCAATCCATAAGATTCAAAACTGTGATAAACCCATATATGATAAAATTCATATGAACGAAAACTGTTAAATTGCAATTTTACATATACTGTAATGTATAAATGTACGAAATATGTGCTTGGGCACCCCAATGACTTTGAAAACTCCACGTTGATGACTGCAGATATTTAAAATAAATCATTATATACTACGGAAACCTGAAAACAAAGGAAATGAATAGAAATAAAAGTATAGACAAGGTGTGGCCGCTGACAAAGATCTCTCTCAAGAAATGTACAAAAACCGCGAAAAATACATGAAAAATAGTTTCAATTATATAATATAATATATATATATATTGCTTGTAATTAAAATTATCGTTTTATTAGTAAAAAATAACAAATATAATTTGCGACCAAAATAAGGAATGCCTATGGGAATGTGCAAAACTTAGCTTGCACTCAGCAACTAATAACCATATTTAGCGAATATTACAAAATAAAAACAAAGACACTCTTCAATAACTAATATCAAATTTAAGGTATTAACTAGAGGAAAATTAACTTACAACGAATGCATCACAAATCTTGGTAAATAAAACACAATGGGCACAGGGGCGGATTGAGCCTTCTCAGTGCGCATACTGTGAATTATCCGAAGGCGCGAGTCTTATATCCCATGAGAGCTTATGTCTTATATCCCATGAGAGCACACCGGCCTGGGCCAGTTTGCCCAAGTATGTTCAGAGTTTTTAGAAGTATATGTTTTAATAGAGATTTCAAACATTTTTTCGAAGGCATCTAGCCCTCTTCAAATGAAAGGTTTAATTGATTTCACTATACAATAAATGATTTAGTCATTATTCTTAAATTACATCGAGAGAATGTATCTGTCATTCTGTAAAGGATTTTTTTATCGTCAGCATTCTCTTCACATGCATTTTATTACACATTTCAAACCCGAACATAAAACAGTGAAAGTAAAATATTATCAAATCTTCAACTTCTATACCACAAGTTTTCTAAAATAAAATAAATCGTGAAAGGGCAATATAAAACGGAATTTTAAATCAAATAATCGGTTTGTTTTTATGTTTCTTTTTTAATAGAAAGAATGATTGAATGCTTTAAAATATTTTTTGTTTTAAACATGCTTTTACAAAAATAATAAAATTCAACATATTTCTATCGAGTTATTCTCCAATCCATTTCCTTTAAGTTGTCGAAGAAAAACTCAGTTGAGCGTTATTTCACTAAAAATTCTATATTTTCGGGATTTTTAAACCAAGGGCTTATTTCACATAAAATCTGTTCTAAAAGGATTGTCTGATTTAATTATTTCTTTTATATAAACTACTCCTTTCGAATCGCAATTTCAGACGTTTTTGAAAAGAAATTATTAAGTTTATAACCTCTAGGTTTTAAAACGCTTCTCCAAATCTAAATTAAGTTTTGTGTTGGTTATGTATTAGGTTATGGCTGGCTTTTATTTTAAGAATATAAGAAATTCCCGATTATTCCATATAATACTGATATAATATATTTAGGATGAATAATCTAGTGCATAGAATAACTCGATAAGTTATTTTATCTTAAGAGAATAAATAATATAAAATTCTATCGAAAGCGTCGCTTCTGTAATAAGAATAATATTTATTTTTGTATGTGCGAGGACACATATTGCAGAACAATCAAGAGATTCCACGTATAGGATCGTTCAGAAGCGCATGTTTCGTTCTTAAATACAGAGCGTAATGTAGTAATGATATTCATGATATCATAGAGCGCCCATGATATTATACAGTGCCCTGCGGTGGCGCAGTGTGGTAACGCGTTCTCCTATTGCGCGGCTAATCCGGGTTCGACTCCCAGCAGTGCAAAAAGAACGCTTACTCAGAGATCTCATAAAGATCGCACTGCTCACTGTAGTCCGGGGTTTGGTTCCCTAGGCCTTAAGAGGTTCGGATTCCTCGGAAAACAGTAGGTCCCGGCGCAGCATGACCACTGTAGTCTTTGAGCCGTAAAACCAAAAAGCAAGCATATTATACAGCATGTTATGAATTCTGGGTTATTCACAATAGTATTGGTATTTGTGATATTCTATTATATTTATGATATTCTAAGTAGTATCATGATGTGTGAATCTAAAACAATTCAGTACAGGGCAATTTAATGTGACAGTTAAGCTCCGATGATTCGGCGCTCCGACAATTCTGCACTTAGGCAATTTAGTGCAATATGATATGAAATACGTCTGTATATAAAATTAAATATATTTCTATACGAAATGGATTACGTCTGTATATAAAGAAATATATTGGTAGACAGGAAATGAAATACGTCTATATATATAAAACAGAAATATATATATATATAAAAGTTTTCCTCGCCCATTCTTGGCGGAAACAGGCTTTGGGACGGGCAGAGCGCCATGTTCCCAAGCCTCTTTTTACATCACTTCTTAATGTGCCATGTCTAGAAACTTCCTGACAATGTGACACGTGTTTAGGATTGTGGCTTTTTGTATTTCAATGTAGGTGTTTGGGTCAATGTTGAGTATCTCCAAATTCGTCGCAAGCGTTTTTGGTACTATCCCTGTTGCTGAGATGACTAACGGGATGATGAGGATCTTTTCCATACCCCATATATCTCGTACTTCATGTCTGAGATCTTGGTACTTGGTGATTTTCGTTGTGTAGGTTGTCTGTATGTTATTGGTGTTGGGTACTGCTATGTCGATTAAGTACGTGGTCTTATTCGATTTATCGACGAGGGTTATGTCAGGACGGTTATGTGGGACTGTCTTGTCTGTTATGATTGCTCTATCCCAGTAAAGCTTGTGTGTTTCGTTCTCATGCACGGTCTCTGGCTCATATTTGTAGTACGGGCATTTTTCTGTCAGAAAGCCAGCATTCGCTGCCAATTTCTGGTGGACTATTTTCGCTACTTGATCGTGTCTATGTTTGTAGTCTGACTGCGCAAGGATCTTGCATCCTGCCATCACGTGTTGGATTGTCTCCGATGCCGCATGACAGTGTCTGCATTTGTCGCTTTCTATATCTTTTCTCTGGATGAATTTCTGATTGTTCCTTGGTCTTGGATGGCTAGCATGAATCCTTCTGTCTCTGGCTGGAGAGTGCCTTTGGCCAACCAAGAATTTGATGCCTTTTTGTCAACGTGTGGTTGTTGCAGGTCATTGTAGTGCCTGCCATGTAATGGTTTTCCCGCCCAAGTTCTCAGTTTCTGTTCGTTGGCTGTTTCGAGGACACGCTCTTCGGTACTACACAGGTTTAGTGGCGTGTAATTTGCATCTGCTTGTGTTATGGCTTGGATGAGTGGCGATCGGGGACTCTTCAACTGGAAGTATTGCCTCATGCTCTGGATCTGCTTGTCATGTAAGTCTTTGAGGTCCGCTTGTCCGCGTCCTCCTTCTTCCCGGGGTAGTGTTTGCCGTTCAATTGCCGTTGCAGGGTGTAGTTGTCCGGCTCTTCTCTGGATGGTTCTCATTTTCCGCTGGAGTTGTTCTAATTCAGTGTTGGACCATTTGATGATCCCGAAGGAGTAGGTGAGCACTGGTACCGCATATGCGTTAATTGCTTGCGTGGTGTTCTTCCCGCTCAGTTTCGTCTTCACAATGCTTCTAAGTCTTTCTTGGAATGCTTGCGTGAGCTGGACTTTGACTTTCTTGTGCTCCTGCTGCCGTTTTTGCATTATCCCTAGGTATTTGTAGGTTTCGCCCTCGTCCAAGGTCTTCAGTAGTCTCCCGTCTTCGAGTTCGATGCCTGGTAAATCTTCTTTGCTATTCTTCTGTATTTTGCACTTATCGAGGCCGAATTCCATTCCTATGTCCTTGGAGAATGTCTCTGTTATACTGATGAGTTGTCGGAGTTGGGTGATGGTTGGCGCGTATAGCTTGATGCTGGCTTTCGTGCTGTACTTCATTGGAGCATAGTGTCTTCCAGAAGGTCTCTATTTCTGCTGGCTGTGGGGATTCGTATTTGTCTTGGTTCGCTGATGTCTCTCGAAGCTTCCTGTAGATGGCCTTCTGGTTTGTTTGGAATTGCATGTTTTGTTGTTTTCTGTTGGTATAGTCTTTGTATCTTCGGAGTCTTCTGGCGTATACACTCAGTTTTTGTTTGAGGGTATCCAGATATTCGCTGATGTGTTTATTGGGCTCTTCGTGTCTTGTATGAATCCTATTTCTCTTAAGGGCCATCTTCACTTTCCTCACTAATTTCTTACTCCTATTTCCCTGCATGTACTGGGTTATTCGCCCTATGCTGCTGCGGAGCTCTTCTATTCTTTTTTGCAGTCTCACTTGCCATGGTGGTTGGGCTTTGTTTCCTCTGTTACTTCGGCCTTCGTTCCTTACTTCGTACCCATTGGCGCGTGATGCCGCTACTGCTGCACAGTATATGGCGGTGTGTATTTCATGCAGGGAGTTGTGGTTCTGTAGGTGTAGTGGTAGAGTATGTTCATTGAGGATCTTGGTTGCTTTGCAGAGTTTCCAAGATGCCGGTTGGCGTGGTATTCTTGGCCTTGTTGCGGCATCCGAGCCTTCATATTCCGCCAGGGCACATTGGAAACCTTCTTCCATTTTCTCCACGTCCCTCCTCTCTTCTTCTTCTATGCTTGGTTGGAGCGGTTCTCTTGCGCTACTAGCTGGTGCTTCAGGGTTGGCCACACTGGTTGAAGTGTTTGCCAGGTCATTGGCGACTTCATCTCTTAACCTTTGTAGTATGGGCTCTGCTAAGAGATTTCTGGTTATTATGTTCCTGCGTTGGGTTGTTATCCTTTCTATACTGATGTCCAGGTGTGGGTACTGTTGTGCGAATTTGGCGTGAAGTGTGGGTCTGTAATTTGTCATGTCTGTTTCCAGCTTTGTAATCGTATAGTAGGTGCGCATGATGTAGGTGTTCATATCTATTGTCCATGACATGCGCTGGCGTGGTCTTTCAGCCCTAGTGGTTGCACCTATACTAGGCTGCAAAGCACTTTGGGCTGTGTTGGTTCTAGTAGCCGTACAGTTGGAGGCGCCGCTACAACCGCCGACACCTCCAAAGAGATATATATATATATATATAGAGATATATATATAAAAGATATACTATATATAAGATATATATATATATATATACATATATATATATATATATAATATATATATATATATATATATATATATACATATATATATATACATATATATATACATATAAAGATATATATACATGTATATATGTTTGAAATTAAATACGTCTGTATATAAGATATCTGTATACGAAATGAAATATATCTTCATATAAAGATCTTTTTATTAAAGTGGAAATTTTTCATCAGAAACTTGAAAAGAAGTATTAAAGTTTATAATTTCAATAATAGTCTGAGTTAGTTCATTGACATTGTCGCTCATCAATACAGATTATTGATTCATAAGTCAATTGCCAATTTATTGTTTTACAAATACATATATTTATTTCTTTAAATTATTTTTTGCTTTGATGATCTCCTATTTGAAAATAAATGAAGTGATTTAATGTTAATTAAAGTATTGAGTTATATTTCTGTCTTAAATATAATATGATTTGGGGTGGAAAACGTAGGCTTAATTCCACAACGCTGTCCACAAATTTCACTTACATGACTTTATATATTTACAATATTTATTTAGTCGACAGTAATTATGAAAAAATACATCTATTTTCAAAGGCAAAATATTCACTAGTGCCCTGACAGTTTGCAATTTCATTATAATTTAGAACTAATTTTTGAAGAAGAATTTTGAAAAGAAAGAAGGAGAGACATCGGTTGGTAAATACGGATACGGGGAAAGGAATGAACGTGGCGATCAACTCATAGAATTTGCCGAAGCTGAAAATCTTAGCATCATGAATTCATTTTTTAAGAAGAAACTACAAAGAAAATGGACATGGAAACACCCCAATGGAGGAACCAGCGAAATTGACTATATACTGGCAAACAAGAAATCAATTATTGAAGATTGCAGCGTACTGAACAGATTTAATACTGGAAGTGATCATCGAATGGTGAGATGTAAAATGCACTTAAATACTAAACTAGAAAGGCAGAAGCTCATTAGGAAACAAGTATGTAAGAGGGTGGATTTAAAGAAATTAAAAGAAAATACCGAGGCATTCAAGTTGGAATTAAAAAATCGCTTTTCTGCACTGGAAGGACTTATTGAAGAAGTTGACATCTCAGAAGCAAATGAAAACATTGTTAAGACAATAATTGAAACTGCTGGGGAAATTGGTGGTGTAATATGTAAAAAGCAGAATAGCAAATTATCTGAGAAGACGAAACAACTCATGAAAAGGCGAAGACTTATGAAGGTGGACAATCAAAATACCAGTCGCAAGATCGAGTATGTAGAACTTTGCAAAACTTTGCGCAAAAACATGAAAGAAGATATAAGAAAATTCAATTGTGAGTTAGTAAGGAAGGCCATTGAAAGCAACAAGAGCCTTAGGGTTGTTAAAGGGAGTTTGTCTATTGGGAAGAAACACATCATTGCATTAAAAGGAGAGGATGGCACTGTAACAAGAAATAGGGAAGAAATACTTAGAAGAGTTGAAGAATTCTACAGAAAGCTGTATGAGGGAAACAGTGGATTAAACGAAGACTCTGAGATAGTCGAAGGAACAGCTCCTAAAATCTTAAAAGAAGAAGTAGCATTTGCAATAAAAAGTATGAAGAAAGGAAGATCCCCTGGCGATGATGGCATTACATTAGATATCTTAAAAGAAGCTGGAGAACATGTAGAAGACATACTCGCAAAATTCTTTACCAAATGCCTCAACAGTGGTAACATACCAAACCAATGGGATTCTGCAACAGTAATTCTTTTGCATAAAAAAGGTGATAAAGAGGATTTGAAAAATTACCGACCAATTAGCTTGTTACCTGCTATTTATAAAATCTTCACAAAAGTGCTAACACATCGCCTGCAGAAAAAATTAGATGCAGCTCAACCAAGAGAACAAGCTGGATTTCGAAGTGGATTCAGTACAGTGGACCATATTCAAGTATTAAGAGAATTAATTGAAAGAACACATGAATATGAACTTCCATTGTGTGTTGCATTTATTGACTATGAGAAGGCCTTTGACTCTATAAAAACATCAGCAGTCATCAACTCTTTAAGATCAACAGACATTGAGGATGTGTACATTGACATGGTGAAACGTGTGTATAAAAATGCAAGTGCAAAATTTCGGTTACATAAAGATACCAAAACTATCAAACTTGGCAAAGGGGTGAGGCAGGGAGATACCATTTCTCCAAAACTTTTTACTTCAGCTTTACAGATGATTTTTCAGCTGATAAATTGGAATAACAAGGGAATAAAAATAAATGGTGAATATTTAAATCATCTGCGGTTTGCTGATGACATTGTTATTTTTTCAACGAACCCATCAGAACTCCAAGACATGGTACAGGAGCTCTCAACTAGAAGTGAAGAAGTTGGACTCAAGATGAACCTACAAAAAACTAAGATCATGTTCAATAATTTTGTAGAGGAAACAAAAATACAAGTTGACAACACTGAGCTAGAAATTGCTGATTCATATATTTACCTTGGCCAGCTGATTTCAATGGATGGCAACATTATGAAAGAACTCAACAGACGTATTAAACTTGGCTGGAGTGCATTTGGAAGAAACAGTTTTATCCTGAAGGGGAAATTGCCTTTGTGTCTAAAAAGAAAGGTCTTCAACCAGTGTGTATTGCCAGTCCTCTCTTATGGATCAGAGACATGGAGTCTAACAGTTGGAGCAATACGAAAGTTACAGACAACGCAAAGGAGCATGGAGAGGTGCATGCTTGGAATAACTAGGAGAGATCGAAAAAGAAACACTTGGGTGAGAGAGCAAACTAGAGTAGAGGACATCATTGTTAAAGTAAAAGGGCTGAAATGGCGATGGGCTGGGCATATTGCAAGAAGAACTGATCAACGATGGACAACAGAAATTCTGAACTGGATTCCAAGAGACCACCGAAGACCTAGAAAACGTCCTCAAACTAGATGGGTGGATGAAATAAGAAAACAGGTTGGGGTGACGTGGAAGCGAATTGCTCAGGATAGACTTGTGTGGAAAGCATTTGGAGAGACCTTCATCCAGCAGTGGATAGATAATGGTTGAATATGATGATGATATATATGATAAGCCCGTAAATATTTTCGCTATTTACGAGCTTAATTTATGTCAAGTGCGCTGAATTGTCGCCCACTGAATTCGTTTTGCTCTGAAATATCCGCGCTAAACCTACCTCGTATCACACTGCATAATCGGTATATGGTGACATGCTAGAGCATCGCCCGCCAACCGATGGTCTGTTTTTTTTTTCGTGGTCCTCAGTAAAATTTGGGTATTATTTGCATTTTTAATGTTTTATTAATAATAAAACAAAAATAATATTCTAAGAAATTCTCGTATTCTGAATGACAATTTTTGCCTTTATATTGCACTAAATTCACGAAATATGCTTGATATTTCGTGAATATCAAGCGTATTTCGTGAATTTAGTGCAATATAAAGGCGGAAAATGTGCTTGATTGGATCCTAAACGTTTAAGCACTAATTTCTAACTTTCTGTTAAAATAATTAATTGTAAATTTTTGTATCTATAGAATGTACTTGAGATAATTATCGGCAATTAGTGAAAAAACCCTCAATTTCCGCAATGCGGCTACCAGGAGGAGCTCTGTATTTAACTTTTTTAAAAAAAATTATATTGATGGTCAGCGGGATTTAAAATTTGTATTTTGTGGTCCATCAGGTTCGAAAGGTTGTCGACGGCTGTACTAGAATATTCATATCATTCTAAGTCACGCCATAATATTCGAGAACATGATATGTGGTATTCTAAGGCATTCAAATGTATTTTAGGGCTATACGTCTTCCTTTTGGGTCGCTGATCTCTAAAACACCACGTTTTCTTTCAGAAGAATGAATAGTAAAATTATATCTTACATTTCGCGAATTCATACAGATATTTTACCATTTTTAATTTTGACATTTGTATTCTTTAATAAAGCGAAACCTATATGCAAATGAATATTTCGTTATCTTAAACATTAGCTTTAAAATTTTCATCTTCCTTAGCTACAATGGACGTTGAGATTGTCTGAAATAAAACTCTTTGCTTAAATAAATCAGTTAGTGGAGTAAGTTAATATTAACTGTCGGCTAATTTTTCGCCGTTTAGAAATGCATTATTTAGTGCCAACCCCAATAAAGACGGACGAAAGGCATGGGTGAAGCTGTCTAGGAAACTCTCCGCTTTAGGACATTATTCACGTGGCGTAGCCACTTATGTAGTAATAAAATTACTGTTTATTAAATTCTTATCGTCCAGCCTAGCACCTCTTTCGTCATACGGAAGACGTAAATAAATGAATCAAATATTTTTGGTTGAGATAGAACGCATTTACTGACTCCATACAGGATCGGAATATGGAATTCAGGTATGCGAGTTTAAAATACGTCAATTTTAATCACATCCATATTATTATATTATTATAATTATATTATTCCCAGCTAATATTTACAACGGAACCTCGAGAACTGTCAAGGCTCGATTTTTCTGAATTTCGGTTTATAGGCCAATATGACCGAGTAGATGAAAGATCCAAAATCAAATTTGGCCCAATCGACCTGGGGGTCGAGCTACGGCCCACTGAAAATAGAGCTCACCCTACAATGATGCTTCGCTGCATGACAGGTGAAAACAGTGTTTTGGCGTGCTGGGAAAGCATTAAGCGCCAAAATTTTACTGTGAGTTACTTTTATTCATGTTAGAAGTTTAGCTTTCTACGTCTTGTAGAAGTGAAGTCCTGGCGCATCGGAAAAGCTGAGGTTCCTTTGCAAATAATTTTAGAGGCACTTTCCAAAATCAATTAAAATTATTTACCGCTGCAATATTTACATATGAAAATGATTTGAATTATGAATATGGAGTATTTATGTATGAAAATGAATTTATGTAGATATGAAAAAAAAAATTTTGAGTTACCTAACTGCGGGGGTTTCCAGAGTTATAACTGCGCTCTTGGCTGTGATGAACTTAAAACGCTTTTAATGGAAATGAAAATCAATAAAAAAAATGAGAAAGCATAATAACTTTGAGCAATGACTGCAACAAATGAATGAACTGACATCACAGTCCATTTCGTGACACACTTGGTCCGTGAAATTAAAACAAATTTCTTGCACATTGAAGAATTTTTCAGGCTTGGGTACCTGGTACGTTGATTTCCACCAAGCATAGATTATCATATTACGGAATTTTGGGGAAGACAGCTGATTGTGAATGAGTGAATGCAGTTTTGTGATGTTATTCCTTTCTGATAAGCTTACGTGATCATAATAGAGCAAAAGGCAAAATCGTGTTAAGCGTTTAGCGAAATATTTCCATTGAAGAAAAAAATATACGTCGTATGACTGTATGAGTGCTATCCCTCCAGGTGGTGTAATCATCAATTTCGATTGCTCTGAAAGACTGGCTTGACTAAATGCATTATCAAATATATTTTCGTCCATTTGACCTGTCCACGAATCCGTAATTAATAGAACTTTTGATGTTCGGTTTGAGTACTTCGCTGAGGAACATATGTATTTCGGTAGAGGATTTGCAACTTTTGGAACATTCCAGAATAACATTAGGAGATTAAATAACTTTTCCTGTACCCGTGGATCGAATACACCCTTTGGTTCCTGATGGATGAGCAGAAATTGTGGTAATAATTGTCCAGCAGCAGAAATGATAGGTCGGATTGTTACGGAATGGGATATGGCGTGAGAAGATTGAATGGTATTCGGAGTGTGCTTTTCCCCATTAATCGACAGAGTGCGCGTAGATGCCAGATCTTTAGTGAATCCGCTGTGGTCAGTGTTTAAAACGTCATCAAAAGGATAGTTGCTCATTGCATCTGTAACTATGTTGACGAATTCTATAGCTCTATCTTCCAAAGCCGTTGTGTGCATAGTTTGTTCATGCGTAACGAACTTGGTGACTCTTCTACTTGTTATGCCACGCTCTTTTATTAAAATTTTAATAGAAAAGCATCACTTGCGCTAAAGTTTGTGAGATTTTCTCTCATTGCAATGCTCAGAAACCGTAACTTTAAATCGGAATCGTGAACTGTTAATAAAGCATATTCCCGGCGTTTTTAAACTTCTCAAATACTTCGTCTTTCATCCGTAACAGTTTTTCACATCTTGTACCCTGGGAAGCAACATAATCCCGAAAGCGATAAATTTGTCGACGTGAAAGTGTGTTGTCTTTAAAGCGATGCTGTATGCTTTTCAAGGAACGTAGTTTTCCTGACCCACTCCATGGAAATTCTTTTCATGTCTTCTAATGTGTAAGTTACGCGTGACGGCAAATTAGTTTGTTCATCCCATTCCTCATCATTCATTTCATTGCCCTGTATTGCATCATACTTCATTCCATTTAAACATATATCAAGTGCATTCTCGTCATTCACTTCTCATGTTAACCCGCTTATCAAAGTTTCAGCAAATGTAATATCCATCTTATAATCTGATACAAAATCGGCTTGCTTTGTGTATTTTTCACAAACAACGCGAAACAAGTATGTTGATATGGTGGAAAAGGAAGACATGGTGACAAATAAGGCTTGAAATTCCACGCTTTCCAACAAAAAAATTAAAAATGTCAAAAATAATGAAGTTACAGGCAAGTGATGATTGCTTCTGATTTGAAAATTGAAGGATCGCGTCTTATTTATTCAAGACTGATTTACGTACCAGGCAGCTTTTTCGAGTTCTTCGCCAAAAATGATCTCAAAATTTGTCAGTTATGCAAAAGTAAGGCAAAATCTTCAAATATTTTTTACTTTTACACCAGTATACATAATGTATAATTACCTCAGGTACAACTAAAATGGCTATTATAAATATATGCTATATTTTATTCATATGTGTTATTTTTTCTACTATAAAAATTTGGCGCTTAAAGCTTGCCCAGTATGTCAGAACACTGTTTTCACCTGTCATGCAGCGAAGCATCATCGTAGGGTGAGCTCTATTTTCAGTGGGCCGTAGCTCGACCCCCCAGGTCGATTGGGACAAATTTGATTTTGGATCTTTCATCTACTCGGTCACTCCGGCGGCCACCCTTCCCAATGAAACCCTTGCACAATCCTCCTCCATCTACTCGGTCATATTGGTCTATAAACAGAAATTCGGAAAAATCGAGCTCCGACAGTTCGCGAGATTCCCTTATGAATACAATGCATATTAAGTATATTGAACCGTATACTTAATACTGTAATACAGCATATATTAAGTGCATTATAAGTTTTTGATGATTGTATCATTAACATACAAAATAAAGAACTGTTTCCATATTTTTAAC
>QLNU02014176.1:137944764-137968320 GCA_006491805.2 Dysdera silvatica
AAACCCCTTGTCAAGGATGCTGAACACAAGTAAATACGGATACATGCTGAAGAAAGACAAGAGAAACCTACATAAAGTCCCACCTAAACTCCCACCTCATGTACGTAGATGACATCAAGCTATACGCGCCAACCATCACCCAACTCCGACAACTCATCAGTATAACAGAGACATTCTCCAAGGACATAGGAATGGAATTCGGCCTCGATAAGTGCAAAATACAGAAGAATAGCAAGGAAGATTTACCAAGCATCGAACACGAAGACGGCAGACTACTGAAGACCTTGGTGTAATGCAAACACGGCAACAGGAGCACAAGAAAGTCAAGGCCCAGTTCACGCAAGCATTCCAAAAACGACTCAGAAGCATTGTGAAGACGAAACTGAGCGGGATGAATATCACGCAAGGAATTAATGCATATGCGGTACCAGTGGTCACCTACTCCTTCAGAATCATAAAATGGACCAACATTGACGTAAAAAAGCTCCAGCGGAAAGGGAAAACCATCCAAAGAAGAGCCGCGGAATTACACCCTGCAACGGTAATTGAACGGAAAACACTACCCCGGGAAGAAGGAGAACGTGGACAAGCGGACCTCAACCACCTACATGACAAGCAGGTACAGAACATGATGCGATACTTTCAGTTGAAATGTCTCCAGTCACCACTTATCCAAGCCACAGTACTAGCAGATGCAAATTATACGCCACTCAACCTGTGTAATACCGAAGAGCGTGTAATAGAGGCAGTCCTAGAGAAACTAAGATCTTGGACTGGAAAACCATTACACGGCAGGCACTACAATGACCCACAACAATCACATGTTGACAAAAAGATATAGAAAGAGACAAATGCAGACACTGTCATGCGGCATCGGAAACAATCCAACACGTGTTGGCAGTGTGCAAGATCCTCACGCAGTCAGACTACAAACATAGACATGACCAAGTGGCAAAAATAGTCCACCAGAAATTGGCAGCGAATGCTGGCTTTCTGACAGAGAAATGCCCATATTACAAATATGAGTCAGAGACCGTGCTTGAGAACAAAACACACAAGCTTTACTGGGATAGAGCAATTATAACAGACAAGACCGTCCCACATAACCGTCCCGACATAACCCTCGTCGATAAATCGGATAAGACCACGTACCTAATCGACATGGCAGTGCCCAACGCCAATAACATACAGGCAACCTACACAACGAAAATCACCAAGTACCAATACTTCGGACATGAAGTACGAGACACGTGAGTCATGGAAAAGATCTTCGTCATCTTGTTAGTCATCACCAACACACATAGTACTAAATACGCTTGCAACGAATTTGGAAATACTCAACATTGACCCAAACACCTACATTGAGCTGCCAAAAGCCACAATCCTAAACACGTGTCACATTATCAGGAGTTTCTAGACATGGCACATTAAGAAGTGATGTGAGAGGCTTGGGAACGTGTCTCTCTTCCCGTCTCAAACCTGTTTCCGCCAGGAATGGGCCAGAAAAACTTATATATATATAGTCGAACCTCTTCAAGACGAACGACAAGGGAAACAGAAAACTTGTTCGTAATAAGAGTATTCGTTTTATCCGGAAAGGATAATGTGCTGTACAATTTGACGGAATCACCGAAAACAGTTCGGATTAAAAATAATTTGTCGTAAGTGTTTTTATTTTAACGACGTTTAACTGTACATATATATATATATAATGTGTTACATTAGGTATTATGATTTAATGAAAACGTAAAACGCAATTGTCATTAATTTCTCTTCAAATTATCAACTCGCGCCAATAAAATCAATGATATCATCATATCAGGTGCCTCTCGCTTTACTGTGTAATGCCAGTGAAGAAAAAGCGACGTTGTGAATCCAATGATTTAAATCTAATTATTTTATTTGCAGTAATGAAACAAGCAATATGAGTCACTATCACATTTGAAAAAAAAATGAACGGTTTGACTAAATATATCTTACGAAATATTACGTATGTTTGTATTTTTATCCAACGCAGGTCGTTTAACCCCTTGCCTTACGATTTAATTTCCAATAGCGCGTGCCATAAACGCGCGTGCCTTTTATAATTTCTCGTAAAAAGTAAGTCTGCAGTTCCGAATGCGGTAAAGAAAACTGGGTGAATGTCGCGTGTAGCCCGATCAGCTCTACAACGTCTCTGAGACGTTTTATTTACACTTGGCACGGCCGCCTCACCTCGTCTCTGACACGACATCATGAGCTAGGTGGTTAATGAGCGTGCTCCATAGCTTCTTACTCCTGATGAAGGACTACTGGTAACACATCTGAAAGCTTGTGCTATTTATCCATTGGCCATTTTATCAGTTTTTAACCTTTATATGCAAATTTAATGTCTTTTGTGCTTTGTAATTGATCTCAACTACTCTATAATATTATTGTAAAATATGTACAACTTCCCTTTTTTTCTCTGATCTTAAACTTTAGCCATTATAAAAGCAATCAGAGAGGATGACTGCGGCGATATCGAGCGAGATTACTAAAATTATAAAATGAAATCTATCTGGCTTCATAGAGCTGTAATTTTCATTTCATATATGAAAATTTTCCGAATTTTTAATATACATTAAAGAGATAATTTATTCTTTATCAATAAGTAAAAAAAAACGGCCGTTTGAATGCCGAGGAAAAATGACTTTTCTACAAATTGAAGCGTTCGATGGAATTTAATAAATGTTCTAAATATATAAAAAATATCATTGACCTGCTAATGAAGTAAAATTATGAAGCGAAAGTTATTAAATGAAAAAACTAAAAATCGATAGTAAGCCCTTATTTTAATTTGTCGTTTTCTTCAAAAAAATTTAAAAAAACGCAAGGACTTTTGAGGATAATTGTCATGCACTGTTAAGTGCACTTCGAAATATTTTAAGCTAGAATGCACTTTAGGAATAATTAGATGCCGTTTTTTGCTTATTTCGATACTTGAATCTGAACTACGTCCAAGCAGGTAATAAAGACGAAAGCTAACTAATTTTTTAGACTATTTCCTCCACCTCCTCCTACTTTTCTTCCTCCTCATCCTCTTCTTTACCCATCTTCTTCTTTTTTTCGTCCTCCTACATCAGTTTAATATTTTTCGTGTAAGAAAAACCAAAGCAATAGCCTTTTTCAATTCACTTGCTCGTTCCAATAGACTGGTGTTTTCTCATCCCATTAGCAACCTCTCTATCTGAGTGCCATTGGGAAGAACTGCTGGAGTTTCTTTTTTGTGTAAGTGTCCATCTATCTATATGCCATTCTTGATATTATCTGCAAAATTTTAGCCATAAAAACCAGCGCTCAAAACGCAATTTCAACTTTTCAATTTCCTATGAAGAAAGTACTCCTTGCGTGTTATGAAATTGAAGTATGGAACGGGAAATTTGTTCTGGAGCAGAATCATCGTATGAACGCTGTAGCGAATTATTATAATCTATTTCAATATTTTCATCATTTTCTGATTCCTCGTCCCCCATTTTTCATATTTTATCGCTACGTTCGCCTTCGATGTTTGAGTTAATGTGCTGTATGAGTTTCTTTGTGTGCTGAATGATAACTGTGAGTTATTTTATTCAGATATTCAATGCAGCTTTAGAAAAGTCAAGTTTTTTGTCATTTTTGCAGAAATAAGAAATAAAAGTAGAAAAGCACAAAATATAAAATTGAAAATTCAATATTTATAGTCACAGATTCCAGATGAGAAATTTTCTGCAAATGAATATTATGTAAATTTATATACTAAGCCGTAAAAATCTTTTTATAATTGTATGAAAAAGGTATACATCGACGTTTCATTCTTTTGAAATATACTATGATCCATTGAAGGATTAACAAAATTGCCAAATTTGGTCAACAGACAAAGCCATCGGGCATGTTTCTATAATTTTTGAGAGGAATTAAGATAGAACATATTTTTCCGGCATCCACGTTTATATATTCAAACTAGAGTTGTCTCTTATAGGAGATAAAAAGAGATAAAAGGAGATAAATAGGAACATCGTCCAGAAGTCTTACAAGGAACCCTATACATGGACCAGTATCCCAGTCAATTCCAGCACTTCGGTCCCAGACGCTGCTTCTTTCATTTCCTTTTAAATGCAGCTCTAGATTGGGCGTATGAACGTGGGTGCAGTAGCAGCATTGTCTATCTTAATACATCACGAAATCATAAAAACCTGCCTCAGTAGCCAGGGCCAACGATGGGGGGGGACAGCAGGAACTACAGCCTAGAAGCCCGGATGAAGTCTAGAGGCCCGTGCTGGCAAAAGCCCTGGATGGGGAGCTCGGCCCTGCCCCCAATATTTTTTGTACTGTATTTTTGCTTTCTTATTTAAAAAAAAATAATGAGCCTCCAAGAATTTTCCCGATTACGGTCTTTTGTTCTGGTACATATATGCAGTGATCTTGTAAAATAATTAAGTAATAAGTAAGTACGAAAGGATGCGGGCCCGTTGAAATGAGCCTAGCTACGTTCATGCACTCAGTAAGTCTAATGGTGCGATCTAGCTTCTTCATCCACTCAGTAAGTCTAATGGTGCGATCTAGCTTCTTCATCCACTCCATCAATCGCAACTCGACGAAATTACTGAAGAAAATCCAATTGGTTACAAGGGAGGATCCAGCGGTGTGCGGAGGGGGGCGATCGCCCCCCCTCAGTCAGGGTTAAATAGAACGAATATAAAGACGATGAAGAATATTTCTGTGTTGCGTTTGTTACAACGATATTAAACAAATCTTCCACTTTTGTCTAAAGTCTCCAAGCCTTGGAGAACCAGAGCGATCCAGACGTTTTTCCACGAATGTTCAAGACCCTTCAAAGTACGTTTTCAGTAAGTCTTGCTTCAGCAGAACGTAGTTTTTTATCCTCGAAGCGCCTTCAAACTTGGCTTCGAACGCGGATGACAGAAGAGACTTTTAATACACACCCATAGAGACATTCATATTGATGTAAATAAAGTGATTGACAAATTTTCAAAGAAACCAAGATGGCTTGACTTTGCACTATAAACTTAATTTTTTAAAAAGTTGTTTGTTACAAAAAAAAAAGTAAAATAATTACAACATTTTTGTGGTTTAAATTTAAACTTGTTCTATTAATTACATTGTAAATTATCGTTTTGGTTATTGTATATATCTCCTTTGCTAGCTTATCTGTCTGTCATACTCGACTATAGTCTGCCCTAAACCATATAGTTTAATTAAAGAAAAGCCCAGCTTTAATTCATTGTCTTAAATTAAATATTTTGGTGAATATAAAGGAAGGCTAGTAATATAACAACATTTACCTAAACTATTTAACAGTCCAAAACTAAAAATCTTCTCGATGAGGGCAGCCGAAACCATCCCCCACGTAATAACATCCTGCATCCGCCCTTGGTTGGCTATCACGCATTGATCTGCACGAAGCGAAATCGGCTCTCAATACTTTAAAGTTTTCTATATTGATTAATCTGGAACCAGAGAATTCGGACTGCAAGGTAGTGTATTATAGTATTGGAACGGCTTTGCAAAAATGAGAGAATTGCTTAAATTAAGTATTTACGCTCGTCTCGATTGTTCCCCGTTTGGCTTTTTTGACTTGTCGCCTTGGCTTAAAAAGCAGTCAAAGCATTGCACCCATCTTTTCGAACTTGTCCGTAGTGAAATGCCTTATATACGCTCGTACAGGGAAGATTGAACGTCGTCTGTAGTTAAATGGGTAGAGCTCTTAACCACAAATTGAGATGTGAGTTCGATTCCCACCAGGCGCAGAAAATAATTATTTCCTTGTGAGTATTAATAGTCTTGAAGAAATGTAGTAATTCTAATTAAAATTATATTTATTAATTTTTTAAATGTTCAGAATAATTAATTAAGACGTTAGAAAGATAAATAATTAATTACAGCATTAAAAAAAAATAGTACGCAATTTTTTTGGCGGAGCCTTCATAGTACGTGTACACACGTCGATGGTAAATTGAAGACTGGTTTGATTTTAGAATTCGGAAAACAATTGTACTGTTGCCGAATATAAAAATTGAAATTATAATTATACAACATATTCATTGCCAGATGCGAAAAGTAAAATTATATACACTAAGAAAATATCATGTAAAAGTAAAAATTTGGCATTTTTCAATTTTATAAATTGAAATTATTAAATTTGCTTTCCTTGTGTTTCTAAGTGGCAACTGTTAAGAAAGCCTGCGAAGCGAACGTTTATATTGTGGAGCCCACAATCTGACAATCAACGCAATCACATTATTGAGTATAATAAGATGATTACTCTAATTAAATACCGTAAATTATTGGTTTTTGTGCATAATTTCCAAAATATAAAGTAACCAAATGGTCTAGAAATTGCATATTGCTCTTATAATATATGCCTAGCCAATGATCCATGTAACGTAGATTACAATTACAATCAGTGACTCTGTATTTATAGTATATTAGTGGAAAACGAAATTGCGTTTTGCAATTAATTTGTAAAGGCCTTTAATCTCTTGCACAGTCTTATCTTTCAACGAGGCTGATTCCGACCATTTTGAAAACCGGTTAATTGTTATTGATCAGTACATATACCTTTCAAAATTAGGCAAATGTCCTAAATTATCATCTTTATAAAAATGCATATTTTGGCCAAAAAATCTCTTTTTTGAACGTGTTTTACCAATTCCTAGATTTTAGTTTATAAATATTTCTATATTATAATACTTTCAATAGCGAATAAAATAAAGTACTATGATCATTCATGAAAAATTGTATCATGAAAAATTTTACAAAGATACAGTGCAGTTACGTTTAGTGGTACGAAGTTCATGTCCACCCGGACAACAATAGCGAAAGACAAAATCTGACAATTATGAATTAATTAATATGTTTAGTGAATTATCCTAAAGATAAATATTATACTATTTGTAAACAATAATTATAAAAATAGCGTTTAGTTTCCCTTGGGCTCTCTGTTTTGCGGTGGTAATGCTTTTCCCTTGCCTGTAAATATCCCAAGTTCGACTCTCAATTGTGCCACAAAATAGAATGCTTGCCTGCTAACTGCTCTTCCTCGTCCAGGGATTGGTTCCCTAGGTTGTGAAAAGTTGGGATTTTTCGACAAACTGTAGTTCCAGGAGCAGCATGGACTTACTGTCCTTGCCTCGTAAAACTCACACAAACAAACGCATTTTTTTAAACCTTGTCTTCATGGTTATCTGAGAGAGATAGGGAAAGAAAGAAAGAAGTAGGGGAAAATTACTCATTCTTTTACTAAAAACCACTATTTTCAAGGGAATATTGAAATTAAATAGTGGTTAGGTTTTTGATGAATACTATGAATAAAAACCACTAAATACTATGAATACAAGGCAATAAATACTATGAATACAAGACAGTAAATACTATGAATGCAAGGCAATGCATACCATGAATACAAGGCAGTAAATTCTATGAATAAGAGGCAATGAATACTATGAATACAAGGCAATAAATACTATGAATAACAAGCCAATAAATACTATGAATGCAAGCCAATAAATACTATGAATGCAAGCCAATAAATACCATGAATACAAGCCAATGCATACTATGAAAACAAGGTAATAATATGAATACAAGGCAATAAATATCATGAATACAAGCCTATAAATGCTAAATTGTGAAAATATTAAACAATACATACTATGGTACATGAAAATAAAAGTTTGATTTTCGAATAATATATACATATAAATTTACACAGCAATAAATAGTAAATTGCCAAACAATAAATGCGTAATTAGCAGACAGGAAACACCACATCACCGGACAATAAATACCAAAATGCTAGATAATAAACCAAATAGATACTACCCTTTCCTCGCAGCGGTTGTTTTTAGCATTTTGTTTTCGTGCTTACGATATCGAAGAGGATGTCAGGGGAGATGCGTAATCGAAAGAGACTAGAAGTAGCAAAATTAACGAATGTCGATAGTTAGTGGAAACGAGGCGAAGTTTCGTCAGATGCAATCTACTGATTCAATCTGGTGGAACAAATGCCGTGCAATCAATACATGTATAAATATAAAGAAAATGTTCATTCTGTGCGGTTAGAAAAATTCTGCAACTCCAGAAAATCTCATTGTGAAATAGAAATTACTAAACGCGGTGGCTTTCACCATGGTATTGCTTAAATTTTTATTGATATGTGCATGTTGGAAGATTCAATCAAGAGTTAGGATCTATGTTGTTATTAGCACAGACGAAACAAATTAAAGCTTCAGTTCATTTACGCTGTGATTTAAGTTACAACATATCCGGAACCTGAGGACTGAGGTTACAAGTAGCATATAAAAGTAATATGTAATTAATCGTTGATATGTTATTTATGCAGGCTCATGTTACATGCTAGCTATAAAAATATTTAATTATAAAAATTGATATAAAAAAACAGTTTAATTTTTAAAAAATTTTATTTTTGGCAAAATACAAAGCGCGAGTTCTCTTCCTCTAATTGAAGATGCGAATGATGTACAGTGAACAACACTACCATGCATGAATTGAATTGAATTTTGAAATATTTCAGAGATTTTGTTATCATTCTGTGCAGTAGAAGTTAAGTGGTGAATATTTATAAAAACATACTGAATATCTTTTCCCCATGTTAAGAATAACTGCAAAGATGCATAAAATGCAAATTGTAGGTACTCAAAACTCGGTTATAACGACCTTGGTTTTAGAAAGAACTCTGTTATTATGTCAAAATTCTAGTCTGCTTTCGTCTCCCTCACAAATGACTCTATATGTTCACTATTAATGTCATTTATAGGATATATGGTCAACATATATCCTATAAATGTGTGTATTATGTACAACATAGTATATACATTTTGCAAGTATTTGTCGAATATAGTGTGAGAAGTTAAGTAGTCGGTTGATTGACTTTATAACCGAGTTCGCCTGTATGCAGGGGCGGACTGGGCTGCTGGCCAAACGCCCCCCACCCCCGGGCCGTTTCGCCCTTATGGGCGATAGGACTTACGCCCTTATGGGCTATAGGACTCTCGCTCTTCGGTAATCCAAGATATACTCTCTTTGTGAGGACCCAGTCCGCACCTGCCTCCATGAATATTTGAAAAAAATTCGAAAAGAAGATTAACTATGAAGAACAAAATTCCTAAATTAGAAATATACAATGGATTATACATTAATTTAACAAAGAAGGAGTGATTATCGTTGGTGCGAAATAAAGGTAGTCTTAATTCTAATCTCGAATGTCACTAATCACCAAACAAACATGTAAGAAGGATAGAGTAATTAAACTGACAGAAAATACTGGTGTATTCAAATCAGAGCGAGTGAATTTAAGAAATTCCTTTTCTATTTACAATGGACTTACGAAAGAATATGTCTCAGAAGATAACGAAAATTGTTAACTCAATTATTGGGACTGAAAGGGAAATTGATTTTATTGTAATCAAACAACGCGATAGAATATTGTTTGAGAAGGTAAGGTAACCCTTGTGAAAAACCAAGTGAGGTAAATCTGGATAAACAAGCTGTCATTTGAAAGGTTAAATATGCATAGTTTTGTAAAGCTTTAGCCAAATTCGTTAAGCGAAATAGAAAAATTCCATTACGAGTTTGTAAGGAAAGATATTAATGATTAATACCGAAGACGAAAGGAAGTTGTAGATTCTGAAAGACGTAAAAAGGGGAGAAAATAGATTTAAGCTTCGAAAAACTCCTCTCGTTCAAATATATAGAAGCCATTGTCAAGGCAAATACTAAGATTCGTACAGAAATTAGGAAAATGATAATAAGAAAAACATTTGTTACTCTGCATTTTAGAAAGTGTTATGTTCCATGGATGCCTCAAGGAAACTAAGACTTTTTATATTTCGAACAATAAGAAGACCACTAATTTTATATGAAGCCAAGACAGGGACGTTGGTTGTTAAAGAAAAGGAGTTACGGAGAATTCGGAAGAGAAAAGATCTTTGGAAAATATGAAAAACGATTAACAAAACAATGTGTGGGCAATTGGAAACATTATAAGTACGCCATCTATATGATAACTTAGAACTTATAAGAAAAATTAAGAACAAATTTAGACCTCTTAGAAAGTTAAAAAGAATGTAATGGACGGTTCTCGCTATTTGGTTATTGTTCGACATTCATTGGTATATATGTTACCAACTGTGTCATTTATGCTCTTTAAGTCCACGTACGTTTGTTTTACGTAAGTATTAGGTGATGACGTTTAGTTGTGTTAACATCACAGATAATACATAATTCCAGGAAAGTCTCCGGAGGCTGATATTCTTTTACGTTTGCTGCTTCTTCAATTCGGGTGTTGGTCGCCGGTGTTATTGTATGACACAAGGCCGTTTCGAGAACGCAAGTCATAGGCAATTCGACCAAGGCTAGCAAGGGTAACCACAGTAAATATAAACATCGGTGCTGAATATAATTTCCTGAGTTTTATGTTTGAACACACAAGTTGCGCTATGATGAAGCATGGAGTGATATATGGAGTGTATATATCTCTCGGAGATGCATGCTCTACGGTCAAGGACCGTGGACTGATACTAACACGATGCTGTACGGTTATGGAAAGTCAAAATATATTCACTAGCTATTTGTAGTTGTTAATTGTGGAGTCAGGGGAATCCTTCTCGGAGTTAATTGCCTGACTATACCTGTGAGGCTTGTGCATATCCATGGAACTATGTCGGCATCTTAATTTTGAGTAAGGCCGTAGCTAGAAGGAGTCGAGGAAGGCCCACGCCAGAACCGCCGGTAGGAGAGGGACGTAAATTCGGCTGTAATAACTCACAGAAGAAAATATTTCCGTGACTTGGAGGATCAATGCAGACGGTTTAGCTATGGGTGCATGTTCATCTATCTACAGTCTTGATCTTGAATGGACTTTGAGTCTACGAGTATGTGTCAACTTCGTTGGTAATGTTCGAATTCTTATTTATTTGTTAACGCTAATAAACTTGTTATTGTTTAATGAAGTTTCATTTATTTGACACTGATCTTGCGCCACGTAGAAACAACTACTATAAATAATACACTGTGAATAACGTAACCTTCTTTTATACTTATTTATCGAGGAGAGAGACGCTAAAAAAAAGTAGTAAACGCTAGCATAGTTAAGAAGATTAGGAAGACATTAAGAAATTAGATGAAAGAATAAAAATGGGACGTTTCCCAGAAAAAGATGGTTGGGTGTAATGGGGGAAGCCTTCAAAGGAATGGGATTAATGTAATGTCGAAAGAAAAGATTTCACAAAGGAGAGAGAATGATGGTCCCTGAAGAGGTCCAGGTCCTCCAGGCACTGAAGCACTAGAACAAAAAGAAAAGAAGCAAATTTATTGCATTTATGAAGAAATTACAATAAATCAAAGCATGCTTATTTATTCTGAAGAACCAAATTATCGCTATGAAAATAGGTCATAAAACCCCGTAAGTTCATAGAAATTATTTGAAACGGATTTCAATGAAACTGTTTTATTTCAAAAGAAAAGTTACCTCTATTGCTTTGATAAATATTTCCAACTGGCGTATAAGTTCCCTATTCTATTCTCATTTGTTTAAGGTTATGAGTAAAGCGTAAATGTAAGGCAGGATTTATAAATAGCAAAAAAAAAAAAAATAATAACTTATGTTCAGGTGCGTGCTTTAAAATACCAGGAGAGTTTTCAAGGGAAATTCCATAAACTCTCCGTTAACTGCCGTAATGTGTGTCACGACTACCATGAATAAATCGGAAATAATAGCAGAATTACTCAGGAAATATATTTCTAAAACACTACACAATTATTATAGCAACTACATATAAAATATATAGCAAAGCCTAGCTCTATATAAACTAAAACTTAACAAAATATTGTCATTGTAAAATATATTTCATCACACTTTTTTTTCAAATGATAAAAACAATACCCTTCTGAAGTTTGAAATGACGTTAAGAATTCAAAATGGACAATATTTTTATGTTCAGCATGCATTTCTGAATTGAACATAAGCGTCACTGACTCACGCTGGAGGGGATTGATGGGGTTTTAATCCTTGTCTTGAAATCTTTTATATATGCACATGAGTATGTGGAGTAAAAGCTCTGTAACGTCCCCCCCTCCATTTTTAAACTTGTAACCTCCTCATGGGCTTTCTGCTTTAGCCTATGGTAGGAGTCAGAATTAAATGTTAATATCTCGAGACCAGTAGTGGTCCCAGAGAGAAAACAAAAATTTGGAGGGCACTATGTGCACGGCCTATATGCACATTCGCCGCCAGCGGCGTCCGTGGACATGGGCGATATAATAAAACCCCGTTATATTTAGTGGGCCATGGCCAGCCTCCGGTGCTAGCGTAGAACTGACACTGCTTGTGACGTGCAGTTATTCTTTTTCTAATAATCAATCATGCTTGCTGTTTTCAATATTTAATATATGCTTGTTTTGTGAAAAGAATAATCCGAAACACGAAAAACCCGCCGGCCGGTGAATGGGCGTTTGCTTCGGTTTGGTGAAAATGCAAATATGGACACCGATCACCCCCAGAAATTTTAAATAAATCGAAATTTAAAATATATTGTAATGTATAAATGTGCAAAATGTGTTCTCGAGCCTTCCCTTCCCTTTCCCCCAGCAATAGTTTTGAAAACTCTCCGTTGATTAATATGGGAATAGATAGAGTACATTGCTGTTAAAAGCAATTTCAAATCAAGGGTAACCAGAGATGCATTGCTACGGAAATTGATCAAAAATGGAAAAACTAAATTGCCGACTAAAATTAAAGAAAACATCAAGAACTATAGAAAATATCATAGGAAAATATAATGGATCGCATGGAAAAACTACCGACCTCACGATCATTGTGGAGGAATTATTAATTGTAGATGTGTGTGTAGGGAATTTGTAAGGATACAAATCCAACAGCGTGTGGCTGATTAGCACGATAATGATATATGTGTGATAATTTTGTTTAATCCAAAATTAATAATAAGCTATACATTTATTTCATTTCTGTTCTATTTCTAATAACATTATTTTATGTATTTATTAATAAATCAATATATAGGATTCCTAGGAAAGTCCGAATGCGGCCAAAAACTGTTGAACCAAGACAGATATTGCAACCAAAGTTAGGTATTGGGAAGTAAAATGACCATGCACTCTTATACGAGATGAACAGCAGCGCCCCTAGTGGCGAATTGAGGAAGTTAAAAATTTTATTTCGAAAAATAATAAAATAGAGAATTATTTTTAAGTTGAATGTTGTACAACATCCTCAGTTAATAAGGCAAGACATATGGCTCACATGCACTATGTACACGTACTGCCACAAAGTAAGGTGTTCCGAATGTTTCAATGCATCGCTCTCAGTTAATGCTTCATGATGTTTTAAAAGTTGGGTTGAGCCGTTCCTATAGGAGAGAAATGATGGTTACTTTCCTTTATGAACTTCAACTCAACCTCTAAAGCTCTAAAAAGTATGAACTGAAAGCTATGCATTAAAACTTACAGAACACCTCACTTTGTGGCACTACGTATACATACTGCATGTAAGACGTGTATCTTTTCTTACTAACTGAAGGATGCTCTACAACTTTCTAATTGAAAATATTTCGCTATCTTTATTATTTTTCCAAATAAAATTTTGAACTTCCTCAATTCGCCATCAGGAGCGCTGCGGCTTATCTCATCTGCTAGTGCACAGTCATTTTAATATACCGATACGTAACTTACGTTGCAAAATGTATCCGGGTTAAAAATTTATTGGCCGCGTTCCTACTTTCCTAGGAACCCTGTATATATATAGGCATGATTAAATGGCTGCGCGTTGTGTATTCTTGCAAAATCATCTGCAAGCTCAGTAAAGTTATAAATAAGATGTAAAGTACCAGGGAAGAAATTTATACGCAAAAATTAAACACTGGTAAAATAGCCAATGTATATATGACCCAAGCTCCCTGACGCCTCAGCAGCATTCCTTCATCACGTGTCCTTACAAAATTACTGCGATACCTAATCTTGATATATTACTTAGGTTATAAACGTAAAAAGTGAACAAGTATGTGAACACGTTAGCGTACAAATGAAAAACAGAGATTATATGATACTCGTATCCGAGTTGTGAAGTGTAAACCACAGTGAAGAAACTTTCGTTTTTCTTCAGCCCATTTTGAAGCATGTTGAATCGAAATAAAAAATAGAAAGAGAATCAAACGAAGCAATAAATTAAATCACTCATAAATTTTTAAATTAGCTTATTTTGAGGTAATAGTTTAAAATATTTTAGTAAATATACCTTCTTTATTTAAAATATATAATATTATTTTTATATTAAAGCAAAAATAGGAATTTGTTGTATTATCACGAAGTAAAAATTACCTGAGAAGAAACATTCCGTTTGAAAGCATAATAGTACGTGCTACACCACTCATATTAAGTATCGAAAGAGCAAAGATTGCCTTGAAACTGAGTACAATAGCACAATAGAACCTCTCTCTTATCAGAAACTCTTTTTTAATCGAAGTCAGTTTCCATTAGGAACGTTGTTTCCCTAGTGTTTTGCATGGTTGGAGTGTGAAAAAAAAAGTATTATACAACATAGCTAACGCTGCTAAAGGATATTTGTTTCTAAAAGGAAGGCCATTTCGAACCTTTGCAAAATGATTTAAGTATTAATTTTAATTTGCAAAATTAGGAAAATGCATTTATTTTTAAAACAACAATTCTCCCTTCTTATTAACTTCCTACCCATTAATTACAAATTATTCAGTAATTAGTAGAACAGCAGGTGCGAGGTCTGAACCGATGTATTCTCCATTATTCGAAAATTTCCATTTACCAACGGAAGTCCCAATTGATCAAAATAGACGTTCTACTGAAATCGCCCCAAGGCGTTAAATCAGAATATGTTATAGCGAGACAACGTAAAACAGAGACCGCATGTATACCGTCGGTACCGTGCTGAGCGAATGAGTCTGAAAATTCAATTTTTGTCGATGGATACTTTTAAACTTGTCTACTGGTCAAATCTGCTGAGACTAATCTGCGAAAATGTGAACTGTATACATTAGAATGCAAGTGAAAGTTGCTATTTGCAGAAACTAATTGCAAACTTCAATTACACCGTAATACCGAATTTGCTTAGCGTCACATCCATCCGAGTTCGAGTCCAAAGCTTACCCCTTCAAAAAACGAAATAAAACTGCTTACCAGCTAATTACTTACTTATTCACAAAAAAAAAGAAGTCAAAACAACAGGTATTGACGAAACAAAACCGGCTTTTCTACTGGACTTCTTTTTGTAAACGGACAGCAGTACGGAGGTTAGTTTAAGAGACTATGAAAGGTGCGAATTCCTCAAAAAATGTAGGTGTCCACATAATTTAGTAATAACGCCTTCGCCAATTGTTCCATTTACCTCAGGTTCTTTTCCCAATGTAATCGTAGCACAGTCTTTCTGCCCATCGTAGTCTGAGATTTGGTTCGCTTATCAGTAGAAGCTCTGGGTTTCTCGTATACAGTAGGTATCGGCGCAACATAATCTATGCAGTCCTTGCTTGATAAAAAGACAGTGAAACTCTCACCTAATCGAATTAGGTAATACACCAAAATGATTGTTTTTATTATCTTGCTGCAGTCCCTATCCTTTCGGAAATATTATATTCCGTTCATATATATATATATATATATGCCCGAGAATGTGCATATTATTGAAGTCCTCATGGGAGGACAATTCAAAGCTATAATATAGAGATGGTGTTTCTGAAATGAGAGTATATTATTCACCCAATCTCATTGGACTTCTGAAACAGATTGGCGCTAATTTTAAAAACTAATGAAAGCATGAAAATTTTTTGAAAGCGAGCAATATATCCCTCAGATAAAAAAAATTTGTGGAACGAACGTAGGGGCAGCCCTGTGTCGAAGAAAGTATAGAAAAATACCATAAAGTTAATAAACAGCTAAAGGCTCTTTCGCCTCTCGCAATCGCTACAGCTAAACCAATACGCAACGCTAAATCTCTCATCTATTAGATATGAATTTCCAAACGTTAAATAAAACACGACTTTTCAGATCGTATAATTATTTTTCAAATAGATATTACGTTAGCCGTTCGTGTCTTCTTCTCGAAGATAAGTCGCGAGTGACATAGCTGAGGTGGTCTTATCATTTACAGCTGAATAAGAAGAATGGACTGCTCAAGTGAATGTTCCAACGCACCGGAGTGGTGCTGAATACTAAAGTATTTATGGGACCGGATATTAGAACAGAAGTGGCGGTATTGGCTTACTTATTTCAGTCACGTGGTCGCGTGGTAAGACGTGTTAGGTGTCGAAAATAAGAATGACAAGCTTTATCCAAGAGTGAGAAGCAATCATGCTCATTTTGTCCATTTAGTGACGGAATTGTGAAAGAAAAATGTGTCCTGGGGAAAGAAAAATGATACGGTTAATTGTATTTTATAGATAACAAATGTGCTGAGAGAAATTGAAGGGATTTATGGGTTTTGTGCAAGTATGGATTTAATGTGTATCATGCATTACTATTATTACTTTTTGTATGTGCTCTCGCACTTGACCGTATAGACATGAGATGGACAGTTCTAATTACTCGAGACGCTTTTCTGCAATTTATCCGGTTGTTATATCAAAGAACCTCATGGTTGTCCGACATGTGACATTTTCTTACCCAATATAAGTAGGTGTTCAAAACGATTTCAAGTACAGAAAAACATCCCTTAAAGGCCACCTGTATTTATCGACCTTTATTGATCATATTTTCTGGAAATGGATTTACTCACCCCTATGAAGTCAATGCTAAATTTTCCCCCATTCAGAGACTACCTCTCTGGGCGTTCGCTTTTTCACGGAACCGACGGTGATCGCCGTAAGAAGGTTTTACTGTATTTCCGAGCTTCAGTGTAATGTGGTTAGTATTAAGTCTATGGCTGACAGAATCATGCGCACAATGTCGACCCTTTCTGTATACCAAATATCCTTGATTCATATCTCAAGACTTGGTGTTTGTTAATTTGTGTTGTGTATGTGATCTGTATGTTGTTCATGTGATTTGCATGTTGTTTATGTGATGTGTATGTTGTTTATGTGATTTATATATTGTTTATGTGATCGGTATGTTGTTTATGTGATCTGTATGTTGTTTATGTTAGGAATTGCTATATCTGTGGTGCCTGCTTTTTTTTTTATTGTTTTATTTTAGTATTACTTGCTTTCATTTTTACGGCGCAAAAATTGCGAAGATCATGCCAAGCCAGAACCGACAATTTTCCGTGGATTCCGATCCTACGCTTCCCCACCTCCACAAAAAACCAGAATCCCGGACCTAACTCTGAGTAATCATAATCAAGTGATTATAATAGCAAATGCACATAGGATTAGAAAACTTTAATTAGAACCAAAAGAAAACCAATTAGTAAAGGAACCGAAAGATAAAGAATACATAACTGCTCTCATAGAATTATACTGAAAGACATATTCTTCAGCACCTGCGCAGTCTAACATAGATGGCGCAAGTAAGACAGGTTGTTCCATTATGCTAGAGGGTGATATTGGGACAGTGTAATATATTTATATATTTAATAATCCAGCATCAACAGCACAAAAGCACCTCACAGGTATACCAGCCATATGGGGCCTGGCATTATCTTGTTGGAAAATGCCCCCATGCTGTCGTGTCATGAAGAGTAACGCAAACGGTTGCAGGATGTCATCAACATATCGTTGAGCTGTTAAAGTTGTATGCAGGATGACTAGGGGTGTCCTGCTGTCGTATGAGATAGCACCCCACATTATCGCACTAGGGGTAATAGCTGTGTACCTCTGTAAAACAAAGGGTGGTTGGAACCGCTGGCCCTGTCACCTCCACACATTTATCCGATGGTCATCTTCTCCAAGGCTGAAGCGGGAATCATTGCTGAGCACTATGCGATGCCAATTTTCTGGTAGCCATGATGGTCGGCTAGGACACTACTCCAAACGATTCTGTCGATGGTGTGAAAGGCAGACGTCTTGAAGGCCACTGTGAGCGTAGCATCTAAGCCAAGCATCGTGAGATGGTGGAAGGTGCCACGAGTGGTATGGAAGAGAGTGTAACAGGTTAGATGGCGAAGAATGATGTCTTTTGGTCAGCTCGGGCCTGTAGCACAACCAACTGGTCTTGCGTCGCATTCGTGCACCTTGGCCTTCCAGAGCCTTCATTCCACCGATGAGTTCCTCGCAGAAACCATTGCTGCCAACACCCTTGCACAGCAGTGTCCGTACGGTGCAGGTGGCAGCCTATTGCTCAGTAGGACCAGCCAGCTTCAAGCATCCCGACTATGCGACCACGTTCGAAGTCTTCCAGTTGTCTAAGAACCTTCGACAAAGTCGTAACGGCATTACTTGTTCCGTTTCCAGGGAACTGCAACAACGACAACGAGAAAAAATAAACCTTCCGTAATTTTTCTCTTTTTTATTTGATGCCAGTAGCGCAGTAGAAATGCGCGCTATGATCGAAGTTAACACTCATTGGCTTTGAAAATTTAATCATTTGCATACTTGGTCTAAAAGAATTTGCATGCGAAATTTTGAGATGATCGGATAATTTTTTAGGGATGCTTTTTTGTTTTATAAAAAAAATGTATATAATATTTAATATAACGGGTAGTGTCCTTTTAAATGATATATTTGTATTACAAAAGAATACAAAGACTGAGCAGGGCTTATAATTTTGAGTAAAATTTGCCACTTGTCTGAATGTGAAAGAGGAAAGGAAAGGGGGAATTGAATAGAAAAAAAAGGAAATATAAAGAAAAGTAAGTAAACTGGAAGAATGCAATGGGGATAGAAATATTAAAGTAAAAATAATTTGTGAGTTCCTTTAATGATTTGTCTAATTTCGCATTTTTTAATAATTTTTGATTTTGTAACATTATCTAGTGCTCTTCTAACGCAAATTTTGATTATGCATTTTCTATCGTAACAATTGTGCCATGTATACCAACATAGATTTCTAAAATTATTGCTTTGTTTTGTAATTACATATTGCATATATAGGCATATATAATTGTATACAATATGTGCATATATATAATTGTATATATTATATGTAAAATTGTAATTCAGTGTGGCTTGAACCCCATGAATCCACGTAACTTAAGCCTATTGGCATGTGCATCTAAATACAAAATTTGTATATTATTATTCATGTGGAGTAAATATATACATACTAGCATAATTCAGTATCTAGCTTTAAAATAAATGCGCTTTGAAACTATATTCAGCAATTTGAAAATACTGAAATAGATAGTCTGTAGTAATAGAAAAGGAAGACAATCTTGTTGAGCTAATATAGAAATTGAGGTGAAATTGTTATTTTTCTATGTAATAAATCGTTACAGAGCTCGATAATAGGGCGAAAGAGAAAAAAATCAGGTGATTATTTGAAGTTCATTTTCGAAATGCATTTTTAGAAAAGCTTGGAAAATCTAACTTTCAGTACCCTTTTCTCAAATGGCTTTAATTTCTTAGAAAGACTCAAAATTGCGTCAACTAAAGATAATAATATAGCTGCCTACTCCCACCTTAATAAGTTTGGTAGAAAGTGTGCAGTTAGTGATAAATATTTAATGGATAAGTACTTTAAACTGTAGACGGTAAGTTAATGCTTGCTCCTTGCGATTTTATTGCTAACACTTTACGAAAGCTAATCTTCAGCTTTAAGTTTTAATTCTTCTAACTTTTCTGGAGATTCAGGAAGGAAACGAGAAAAAACATGGGATAAAGTGAGACGTTAAAGCACTTTATGTTTAAAAGAAGAAGTTGCGTTTGCTCAAACAATATTTTTTTTTAATTTTATTTCCACCCGTGCAAAGTAAACAATATCTATACTTGTAATAGTGTTTTAATTGTGTTCACCTTTTTTGTTTCTTTAACAAATACTAAAATAGTTCAAATTAATAAGGTTCTGACTCATACTTTTAGACAACACTTCATGGGTATATTAATGAGCTTTCTGTCTAGTTTATTAGCCCAAGAAGAAGATTCAAAAGAAGGTGGGTTATAGGCCTAGAACTTTATATGTTCATATGCATACATACAAAATTCATTCATTGCAATGAGGAGAGTATGAAACCATTCCTTCCTTGCCTATGCTAATGGTTCAATCTATGGTGGCTTCATATGGAATCAACAAAAGTATTAAAATTTTAGGAGAAATTCCCGTAATTCAGAATAATTCCTCTGACCGCTGATTTGATCATGATCACTCTAGCACTTGGAGACTAGGGACTACTGTTTATGCAGCGTTAGCAAGGGGGCGGAATTAGCCATCATTTCACCACACTGGATAGACGTGTTGGTAAATTAGATCTCCCTTTTCGCCTTTCTATTCGTGCAGAAAATATTAATTTGCTTCATAAATAAAAAGACCAGCCCGCAACTCATGAAGGCGGGGTAGGAGATTGGTTTACTGGCTCGACCGGTTCCGCACATCGCCACATACATTTAGTGTGTGGGTCTCCTCCCAGTTAGATACCAGCAACCATTTTGCAGGCCACACATATTTATATATATAAATGTGTGTTAATTATTATTAATTATGTCTGTTAATTATTTCCAGCACTTTTCTGTTAAAGAAGAAATCATTATATAATAGAATATGATCTGCTATCATTAGTAATAAAGTTATATATATAAATAAGAAGGAAAACATCAAGCAAGATTAAGAGTGCCGAGCAAAAAGAATGTTGAAACACATTTGTTCTTAATTTTCTGCTCCGCTTTCTTATATTTTTACCCCATAGCGTTCTTTAACTTAATGTATAACAATGACTATCGTAAAAATTATAAACCACACTTTGTAGATATGAATTATTTTGTACAAAAGAATCTCTGCGGATTTTGGAAACTAAATTATTGTTTCATCTCTTACTAATGTGAGCTATGCTTGATTTTCACGAATCCTCATGTGTCCTCTATTCTTAAGTTTGAAATTAGTACCACAAATGGTTCATTCTAAAAACAGTAACGTTCAAATGCCTCAGCTTTTTATTACGATCTGTTACTTGTACATTTATAGATACACACAAAACAATGTTAATTATTATTAGCAATGTAATAGGAATCGAAATTTTCTTAGATATGCAATACAAAATACACCATAATTAATATATTATTAATTATCCTAACGGTTCTTTCACAATAGTTAATCAAATACTAAAAAAATCTTCATTTTTACAAAGTTTTAATTATATACCTACTCCTTTATAAAATCAGGTGATTCTATATTTAAATTATGATATGCAAGTTCAGAGAGAACTTTCACAATTGGTAATGCAACACACGAATTTTAATGTTATTAAAAATAAACGATTATGAACTCGGTTTATACATAGTGGAGGAATTAATATAATCAAGTATTGATACCTTAGTTTGAGATGGTAATACTTCTCTAAAATATATTGTAACATAACCTAAAAATCCTGGCTTATTAAAAATGAGTTATTTAGGTGGGCAGGACATGTTTCAGTTGATTTGGGAATATTGCATATCCATATGCAATCTGCTGCTGTAGTTTCAAAATAGATGAGACGATACTGAAAAGCCATTCAATCTTGTTCGCCACCAGTAATCCTTCCTCCTGCCAGCGTCAACTGCAGATGCGATGCAAATTTCATCCATGATCGCTTATGTTGGGTTGTGGATAAATAGGATGTTTCCATATTCGGTGAGAAAATAGGTCCATTTTGTATATTGGAGTGCACCACCTCCTGTACAATCACGTTGAAAACGGAAAGCCAGCACTCACATGTTTCCAAAACCATTTACCTTTGAAAGCCAGTCACTGAAACACACACAGCTGTCATGAGAAACGACGTGTCTCATATTAGCTTGGATATATATCTTTGTGCAATGTTGTAGTTTCATACAGCAGATGTAAGTGCATGTATTGTAAAAGCGTAGACATCTCTATAGTATTAGAAATGATATTTATTTTGGATATTGAGAGGTGTTCTTTATCCTTTAGCCACTATCAGAGCATTATACTCCAGTTATACCAATCAAATTAATATAACAAGTGTTGCTTTAGTGATAAAATATATTAAAATCATTTGAGGAAAATTTAGTATGTAAAATTTTTAATCATCTTACTAGCATTTTCAGTGATTATAGATAACATATTCGTATATGTGTGTTAGAGAAGTAATCGTAATCGTCTCCGTCTTAGGTGATATCTTGGAATTATATGCATAAAAACACCAATGCAGCTCTTTCTAATGGCTGAATTTTTTATACAAATTTTGTATCTGTACTAAATTTTGTGGAAAGTTGCTATATAAGTTCTACTATCAATATTTTATTATGCACCTGTATGTTTTTATTTTAAAGTATCGTACTAAATATAACTGCTGCGTTCTGGGATTCAGTTTCATAAACAAACGTTGAAGAAATGTAGCATAAAATCGTTCAAAAATTGATAATAACCGATTAAAACAAAATAAAAATGTTCAGTGTTATTAAATATCAGAACGTTGAGAACGTAACGAAGATTTTTTCTTTGAAGTATTATCATTGGAGAATAAATAATAACATTCGGATTTAAGTGTAATAGAAGAACGATGTGCGTACCCGTCAAAGCTTGAATGAATAATAATAAACAAAAAGAGAAAAAGCGCCCTCTGGCATTTCGTGCCTTTCGGGTTACCATGACAACTAAAATTGAAAAGTGAGAATTAAACACAATTGACATTTCTTCATGTACCTATTATTGATTCCACCAGAATATAGTGGCAACAAACATTTTTCATTAGTTTTAACACAAATAATTATATTACAGGCCTGCACAAAAGTTTAGACACAGAGGCAAATTATAAATAAAAGCGAGAATTTGCATTGAACTTCGCCGATATTGTATCTAAATAATCCTAGAACCAATAATAAATTGTGCAACTTAAAAGATTACCAAAAGTACTGAAACAAAATATCCCAACACCGTAATATTGGAATCTGCATGCCACAAATGTTTAGGCACATATGTCAGATTTATGCAAATTAACGGCGCGAAGTTCCCAAGTGATCGAAGGGGCGTTTCCCAGAGTTGTTATATAAGGCCTGAAATAATTTAGAATGCTTAGAACGATGCCGAAGTCAAAGCAATTTACGAATGACGAGATTTTGAAGATTTGGAGGCTGAAAACTAAAGGTAAATCTGTTACTCAAATTTCTGTTGCATTGAACCGTTCAAAGCGAGGCATTTATCGAGTGTTATCCCGGGGTGATCAGTATCAACCAAAATCACGATCTGGGAGGCCTCGAGTGACCAGCATTCGGGATGATAGACAAATACGAAGATTGGCTTCAAATGAAAGCCTGTCTGCAAATCAAATAAAAAACACGTTAGCAATGCGAGTGTCAAGAGAAACCATACGTAGAAGGATTGTAGAATGCAGGCATTTGAGATATGCAAAAATGCGCCGCAAGCCCTGCTTGCAATTACATCATAAACAAGCACGACTACAATGGGCAAGGCAGCACATATCATACAGTGACGAATGGCTGCAGG
>QLNU02014176.1:137968420-137981715 GCA_006491805.2 Dysdera silvatica
TACAGAACTACAACTCCCTACAGGAAATACACACCGCCATATACTGTGCAGCTGTAGCGGCATCACGCGCCAATGGGTACGAAGTAAGGAACGAAGGCCGAAGTAACAGAGGAAACAAAGCCCAACCACCATGGTAAGTGAGACTGGAGAAAAGAATAAAAGAGCTCCGCAGCAGCATAGGGCGAATAACCCAGTACATGCAGGGAAATAGGGGTAAGAAATTAGTGAGGAAAGTGAAGATGGCCCTTAAGAGAAATAGGATCCATACAAGACACGAAGAGCCCAATAAACATATCAGCGAATATCTGGATACCCTCAAACAAAAACTGGGTGTATACGCCAGAAGACTCCGAAGATACAAAGACTGTACCAACAAAAAACAACAGAACATGCAATTCCAAGCAAACCAGAAGGCCTTCTACAGGAAGCTTCGAGAGACCCCAGCGAACAAAGACAAGTACGAAGCCCCAAAGCCAGCAGAAATAGAGACCTTCTGGAAGACACTATGGTCCAATGAAGTACAGCACAAAAGCGCCCCCTGGATTCAGCAAGAAATGGAGGCTACGAGAGGAATAGAGGAGATGGAGTACACGGGCATCACGATAGAGGAACTCCAGCAGGTAATCCAACGTACGCACAACTGGAAAGCACCCGGTATTGACGGCATACACAACTTCTGGTACAAGAAATTTACCAGCGCCCATGGCCCATTAGCCAAGGAACTTACGGCGATAATTGAAGACCCCAGCAAAATGCCTGAATTCCTCTGCAAGGGAATAACTTACCTCCTACCGAAGGACCAGGATACCAGTAACCCAGCGAAATACCGACCCATTACGTGCCTTAACACCCTGTACAAGATACTCACGGGGTGCATCTCTGAAAAAATAAGCCGGCACAGCGAAAGCAACAACTTAATGACGGAAGAACAAAAGGGATGCCAGAAAGGGACTCTGGGATGTAAAGAGCAGCTTACCATCGACTCAGTTATCCTGGAACAAGCAAGAAAACAAAAGCGAAAACTCAACACCGCATACATAGACTACAAGAAGGCTTTCGACTCTGTTCCGCACTCGTGGCTCCTTGAAATACTCAGCATATACAAAGTGCATCCCTCAATCATCCGATTTGGCGAAACCTACAAATACCTAGGGATAATGCAAAAACGGCAGCAGGAGCACAAGAAAGTCAAAGTCCAGCTCACGCAAGCATTCCAAGAAAGACTTAGAAGCATTGTGAAGACGAAACTGAGCGGGAAGAACACCACGCAAGCAATTAACGCATATGCGGTACCAGTGCTCACCTACTCCTTCGGGATCATCAAATGGACCAACACTGAACTAGAACAACTCCAGCGGAAAATGAGAACCATCCAGAGAAGAGCCGGACAACTACACCCTGCAACGGCAATTGAACGGCAAACACTACCCCGGGAAGAAGGAGGACGCGGACAAGCGGACCTCAAAGACTTACATGACAAGCAGATCCAGAGCATGAGGCAATACTTCCAGTTGAAGAGTCCCCGATCGCCACTCATCCAAGCCATAATACAAGCAGATGCAAATTACACGCCACTAAACCTGTGTAGTACCGAAGAGCGTGTCCTGGAAACAGCCAATGAACAGAAACTAAGAACTTGGGCCGGAAAACCATTACATGGCAGGCACTACAATGACCTGCAACAACCACACGTTGACAAAAAGGCATCAAATTCTTGGCTGGCCAAAGGCACTCTCCAGCCAGAGACAGAAGGATTCATGCTAGCCATCCAAGACCAAGTGATCGCAACAAGGAACAATCAGAAATTCATCCAGAGAAAAGACATAGAAAGCGACAAATGCAGACACTGTCATGCGGCATCGGAGACAATCCAACACGTGATGGCAGGATGCAAGATCCTTGCGCAGTCAGACTACAAACATAGACACGATCAAGTAGCGAAAATAGTCCACCAGAAATTGGCAGCGAATGCTGGCTTTCTGACAGAAAAATGCCCGTACTACAAATATGAGCCAGAGACCGTGCATGAGAACGAAACACACAAGCTTTACTGGGATAGAGCAATCATAACAGACAAGACAGTCCCACATAACCGTCCTGACATAACCCTCGTCGATAAATCGAATAAGACCACGTACTTAATCGACATAGCAGTACCCAACACCAATAACATACAGACAACCTACACAACGAAAATCACCAAGTACCAAGATCTCAGACATGAAGTACGAGATATATGGGGTATGGAAAAGATCTTCATCATCCCGTTAGTCATCTCAGCAACAGGGATAGTACCAAAAACGCTTGCGACGAATTTGGAGATACTCAACATTGACCCAAACACCTACATTGAAATACAAAAAGCCACAATCCTAAACACGTGTCACATTGTCAGGAAGTTTCTAGACATGGCACATTAAGAAGTGATGTAAAAAGAGGCTTGGGAACATGGCGCTCTGCCCGTCCCAAAGCCTGTTTCCGCCAAGAATGGGCGAGGAAAATTTTTTATATATATATATATATAAAATGATGCAGCTGCATGGAAAATGCATTGTAATCGAATTGTTCTCAGGATTTTCTCGTCAGCACACTGTTGATAATGGCAGATCATGATGAGCGAAATGAACACAATTGAAAGAACATAACTAAAAATTCATATATACATTTAGTCACTGGGAAAAAATGGAAAATAACCGTAGTCTTCAAAACTTACATTCAGATATATTGCTTTTAATGTCACGGATTATATCGTTTCAGAGAGAAATCTTCAGAAAGAAATTTTTCCTGAATTATGTATAATCTTAAAAGTAGAAATAAGAAAGGCGAAACTCACATTCATCCATTTATAGACGACATTTGGAATATCTACCGAACCATGTAGGCTGTAGCAGCTCTAGAACAAAAGCCTAAAACTTGAAGTTTGACACAATTTTTTAATAAAATCATCTATACATATAACAGAAATAGTTGTATATTATTTTACAGAAAAGCACAATATTATGATTGTCAGAAACACAACTAGATCTTAGAAACACCTGAGGGGCTATCAGAAAAAACAAACAGACATTAACTTCATCTTGACGTGTTTCGTCTCTAACGTAAGATATATCTCATAGTATAAAAAATATATCGGTTTATTTCGTTGTATGTTAGAAACTATTTAGAAATATAGATATATCCCACGATGGCGAACGAGTAGCATATTCATTTATCAAGCTTTTATTAAGAGTTTGATCCCAATGGTACTATAAAAGCGTTCCTCTCTCTACAGTACTAAACGTGTGTGGTTTTTTTTTTACTTTATCACAAACCGGAGCTTGGCTCCCTGGTCCGTACAATTTCAACTTACTCAAAAAACTGTAGCTTCCAACTCAATATGACCTTAATAGTCCTTGCGTCCTAAAGGACAAACAAGGTTTGCACGTGCGTTTTCTATTATCATCTTTAAACCGCAAAATAAAAATTTGTTCGATTATAGCAGTCAGTTCCCTGCAACTGGGTATTTAATTTTCAGTAGAATTTCCAAATTCCAAAGATGTTTGGGAACATTTGAGAATCCCTTCCTGTATATGTATATATATATGTGTGTGTATACTTCTCATATTTAAGATTCCTGCTTGCATATCAAGGATTTCTGTTGCACTGTTAGATATTGCATTCCCTCAGAAAAGCGTTCTAAAACTAATTGATTCACCACCGGCTACGAAAGCAATTTACATACCTTAACTATAAAATCATCGCTGCTTATTGAATACGCACTTGCATCAGATACTATATTTGACGCTTAGTTTACACATTTCAGCGGTGAATGGAACAATTATGAAGTACTTAATAACCTATGATGTATTTTCCGCATGATACTATTAAGAAGAGTGATGAAATCTAAATATTGCAAATCGTCGAAAGGAAATATTTCCTAGCTACATATTTACATTTATGATATTACATGTTAAAAATCGTTATTCATAAGATTTTACAATATTTTATACATATTTTAACATTTTGTGTTTTGAGGAGTGATGACTTTTATTTCTGTTTGAATGCTGACTAGCTCCTTCCGGTATGGAGGTTCGTGATTGTGACACAGAAAAATTTAAATGGCAGTTGAAGTGATGAAACTGATCAACTTTCCGTGGAAAACGTTCACGGAAAAGTTAAAAATAGACAAAAGAAAGCACAGATAGTATAAATTTCCCAGAAAAATACCATTTCTTATAAAATGTTTCCCACCAAACCTTCCAAAATCTTCTGATATAATTTAGTGTTGCGTTATATGTAATAATCACATAAATGATTATCCACCCAGAGGCTGGAGTTTAATCATATGAATGGTCTATTTTAGGGTTAAGGTTATGTCGTTTCTAGTATATCATATTTGTTACATAAAAATGATTGATGAAATTGACCTTTTTCATTTAATCATTTCTTGCAATTCAACGGGTGTGAGTTTCACTATATATATATATATCATCATCATCATCATATTCAACCATTATCTATCCACTGCTGGATGAAGGTCTCTCCAAATGCTTTCCACACAAGTCTATCCTGAGCAATTCGCTTCCAAGTCACCCCAACCTGTTTTCTTGGCACCCTTATCTTGGGTTCTAATTTAGTTCGTTGAAAAAATAACGATGTCATCAGCAAACCGCAAATGATTTAAATATTCACCATTTATTTTTATTCCCCTGTTATTCCAATTTATCTGCTGAAAAATCATCTGTAAAGCTGAAGTAAAAAGTTTTGGAGAAATGGTATCTCCCTGCCTCACACCTTTACCAATTTTAATAGTTTTGGTATCTTTATGTAACCGAAATTTTGCACTTGCATTTTTATACACACATTTCACCATGTCAATGTACACATCCTCGATGTCTGTTGATCTTAAAGAGTTGATGACTGCTGATGTTTTAATAGAGTCAAAGGCCTTCTCATAGTCAATAAATGCCACACACAATGGAAGTTCATATTCATGTGTTCTTTCAATTAATTCTCTTAATACTTGAATATGGTCCACTGTACTGAATCCACTTCGAAATCCAGCTTGTTCTCTTGGTTGAGCTGCATCTAATTTTTTCTGCAGGCGATGTGTTAGCACTTTTGTGAAGATTTTATAAATAGCAGGTAACAAGCTAATTGGTCGGTAATTTTTCAAATCCTCTTTATCACCTTTTTTATGCAAAAGAATTACTGTTGCAGAATCCCATTGGTTTGGTATGTTACCACTGTTGAGGCATTTGGTAAAGAATTTTGCGAGTATGTTCTCCAGCTTCTTTTAAGATATCTAATGTAATGCCATCATCGCAAGGGGCTCTTTCTTATTTTCTTCATACTTTTTATTGCAAATGCTACTTCTTCTTTTAAGATTTTAGGAGCTGTTCCTTCGACTATCTCAGAGTCTTCGTTTAATCCACTGTTTCCTTCATATAGTTTTCTGTAGAATTCTTCAACTCTTCTAAGTATTTCTTCCCTATTTCTTGTTACGGTGCCATCCTCTCCTTTTAATGCAATGATGTGTTTCTTCCCAACAGACAAACTTCCTTTAACAACCCTAAGGCTCTTGTTATTTTCAATGGCTTCCTTTACTAGCTCACAGTTGAATTTTCTTATGTCTTCTTTCATGTTTTTGCGCAGAGGTTTACGAAGTCCTATGTACCCAATCCTGTAACTGGTATTTTGGTTGTCCACCTTGATATATGTCCTCGCCTTTTCATGAGCTGTTTCATCTTCTTAGATTATTTGCTATTCTGCGTTTTACATGTTACACCACCAATTTCCGTAGCAGTTTCAATTGTTGTCTTAACAATGTTTTCATTTGCTTCTGAGATATCACTTTCACAAGTAAGTCCTTCCAGTGCAGAAAAGCGATTTTTTAATTCCAAATATATATATATATATATATATATGAAATACAGGAAACCCTGAATATTGTGGTTAATTGTGCTAATGGAAGAAAACGCCGCAGTAATAGAAACCTGTATAATCGGGGTAGATAATTTTTGCTGAAGCTTTAGAAATTATAAAGTCTTAGAATGAAAATAAATAAAGGTAATGATGTCAAATTATTGTTTAACTAAGTAATGTTACGCGATGTTACGTATAAACCAAACGGACTAGGTGCATACTGTACTATTACTATTAATAATAATCAATGAAATTTGTATCGTACTGACACCTTTTTGAAATCACCCACTAAATGTTTGTTGTTATTTACGATATTTTAATTTTATTTCAAAAAATTTCGAAAAATCGCTATTTTTGTTATTTCAAGCTCTTCGCTTCTTGTGTTAATATTATTCGATAGAGATAAAACTTTACACCCATCGTTTTTATATCGACTGAAAGCATTCTTGGGTGGTCTCCGGTAAAATTTCAACTTTCGTCAATCCACTGCCACCCTAATATATATATAATATACCACCCCAATATATAATAAATCAAATTATTAGAGGTAGGTATTATACAATTAATAAATACATTAAATTAATATACAATTAAAGTATTATACAATTAAAGTATTATACAATTAAAGTATTATACAATTAAAGTATTATACAATTAAAGTATTATACAATGAAAGTATTATACAATGAAAGTATTATACAATTAAAGTATTATACAATTAATAAGCACATTATCATTAATCAGTATTATACAATCTATAAATACATTACAATAAATAAGTATTCTTAACCAAAATAAGTTAGCTACCGATAATAACAATAAATTATGCACATTACTGGTAATCAGTGTTATACAATGCAATATATGCTCGTATTGTACTGGCAAATACTTGAAGCAGTTGCTATTTTTACCTTTCTCAAAAGGCAATAAATTTCAAAGCAATCGGTCAATTCATATTGAGCCCAATGGAACATATGCAGTTATACACCAACACAACATATATTCGAAATATATTTTTTCATTCTTCTGATGATTACTGGAAAAGTAACATGACACGTCACGTATGTTTCTACACTAAGCATGAAAAACATACGTATTTTCAACGTAACTGTAAATTTTAATGGAACGTAATTTTTATATGAAGAAGTTGCAACTTCCTATATTAAAAAAATATTATTATTTTTTGATAGTTAAAAACACTTTTCGTCTAAGTTTTAAATGACGTTTCTAAAATGCCAAATTGCAATATCTAAAATTAAGGAAAAGGAAAACCTTGCAACGAGAATTAATTCAAAAATTGAAAATTTCAGAACTGCGTTTCAAATTACGAAAACGACGAAATTTGTAGGGAGAGAGAAAATGAGGGGAGAATCGTTTATAGTAAATGTTGATTAGTTAGTGCTTCGCGTTCCGAACAAAAACGGAAATTTGAGAAGCAGTTCGTTATAAAACGGCCAAGTGGCAATTTTGTACAATCTTTAATCATAAAAGCGGCCTGACTTGCTTGCGTTGGATTCTTGTTTTCTGAAACGTAATCAAATTAGACATCTGTCTTTGATTTTTTCATATTTGAGAATTAATCAAAATATATAGGTTTCTGTAGTGTTCTACGGAAATTCATTGGACAGATATGGCTTAATTCTGTATATTTAATTACTTGTTGCCTTCTGTTTTAACGTATGTCCATATATAGCCAACGAGGTTTTTATTTTTTATTTTTTTGCTAATTTCATTATGTTGATTGCTTTGTACTTTTTTTTAACAGTTTTCCAGTAAATTTTATTTTCTATTTGAATATATATATATTTGTTTAGCTCAACCATATGTATTTCAGAAATTTATTTCGACACAATAAATAATTATTATTATTCAAAAAATTTCTTAGTTCAGCAATCGAATTTGTACATTGTTTTTTAAATTAATGGTCGATCAAAGATATCAAGTAACAATAAATTTAATATTACTGGTTAAAAATGAAAAGAAGGTAATAATATTTAAAAACCACTATATCGTTTCAAGTATTATCTTGTTCCATGGTTACTAGGTATAAATATAAAACACTGGATTATTAATAGTAATTATTATTACTATTCCAATTATAATTGATGAAATCATTATGTGCTTGCCTTATTACTAACTATAGAAATATTCACTGTTTTTAAATTTTTTAAATAATGATGATTTAATATGATGAATTAATGACTGAATGAATGAACTGCAAATTCATCACCGTGCTGACTACAATATATCAATTAGGCTTATATCAAACCTAGTAAAAAGTATATTTTCATAATTCAGTAGTTTCATTTCAAGTAATTGCAGAGAGTTAAGTAGTCTTTCTGAGGAATTTACTGTTTGTTTCACTACAAGAGAAGTAGAGCGTTTCAGATGAATAAACCTGACCAAATATTTAACTTTCAATGTTTATTTCAGGAACGTAATATGTCAGCACATAGAGATGCAATCTACAATGCCATCTATCCACAACACAAGGAAATTAAATTACCTTATACCCTACTTTCCTAGAACAACTCTTGGTCTTGGCACGCGTGAGCTGTTTTGGTCCTCGGGTATGGAATCTTCCACCTTACATTCTCAAAGCCTTAAATTCGCTTCTCCATTTTAAATACTCTCTTCGCAAATACATAAAGAAATTTTGACTCCTTGGGCTATTTTTATTTGTCATTAAATGTTCCCTAATTACTGTTTAATATTTAGTTTTCTGCTGTTCATCTTTCAGATCATATACTTTTTTTTCATATATCATCTCCTTACTTTGGGCAACTTGAACGCCGTCAGACCCCTTGGTCTTTTCCCATTGTTACCCAGGTAGACAAACTGTAATAATCTGTGTACCTGGATTTATCATGTTTTTTCCTAAATAGAATTATTGTATTTTAATACAGTGGAATCTGGTGAAGTTTCCACTAAAATAATGTGGCCACATTTTATTAGAGAGAACTGAAAAGGACTTAATCATACCTATACAAAAGTCTGTCATATATAGAGACCACCTGTCTATGGTTTCCATTGCAGTCCAGTATCAAAGGTGGTCACTTTAGGGAGGTTATAATGTATTTATAAGGTATTTATTTTCTTTTTGCGATGCTTTTTTCTTGGTTTCAGTATAATAGAACCAAGCGTCATGGATTTTCAGATAAATATCCACTACAAATAAGAATAAGTAAGTAGCAATAACAAAAAACAAGCAACAGCGGTAAACAAGAAGCAAAAATATGAATAAATAAGCAACGAAAAGACTAAGCAAGTAATTAGAACATTAATAAACAAAGCAAATGTATGTTGAGTCGCCGCCGTTTCTTACTCAGATTAATTAACTAATTAATTTCCTCAAAATATCACAAGTGTAAAATAAGTTTAAATATTAAATAAAGTAATTAGATTTTATATTAAATAAAGTAATTAGATTTTAAATTAAATAAAAGTTAGCGAATTCGTTATTTGATATTGGACTCATGATTTTCGATATATGTTCTGTGATTTTCTTCAATAAAAATTATTAAATCTGACGAAATGTATAAATAATGATATCTATTCATATTTAAAACCTTTATTTATTTACGCATGTGAAGTAGTACATATTTAATACACACATTAACAGAATTGAAAGTATTATATCACACGTGTGGGTCCCGAGTAAATGCTGCAGCATAACCCGCTCGAGACCCTGCAGAAGCCAAATAACCACTTGAATGACTCATCAATATAATTTTAAATTACCTTAATAATTTAAACCTTAAATCTTACTACTTAAACCTACTTAAACCTTAGGAATTTTTTTTCATTGCTTCTGCAGCTTTTCCTCAATCAGTTCCCTTTTTAAATTATTTTTAAATTCTTTATAACTCTTTATTTCTCTTGTTTCCTCGTTTAAGACATTCCACAATTTAGGTCCTCTATATTTTACGTTATTTCTGCTTTTTTCTTTTCTTATTTTAGGTACATGTAAGATTTCATCTACTCTCAATATTAGTCCTTCATTCAAGTATTGTCCATATGTTATATTTATTATTCCATTAAATCTTTTATTTTGGATTCTTCCGTACATTTTGTTCAGTATACAATATGCGTATAATTTGCTTACTGGAATAATACCAATTTCTTCCAATATGACTCTCCAATCCCACTCCTGGTTACTATACTGTGTTGCAAAGAATTTAAATTTATTAGAGATTAAGTAAAGGTTGATTAAGGAGAAGAATTAAAGATTTTAATTTTAAATTAGTACCCTGCTAATCCAGTTTTATTACTAGAATTTATTTAGTTCCATTAATCAATTCCATAATAATTATTTGGGGTTCCTGAATTAGCGGATGGAATCACCAGCGAAAATAATAAAACAGAAGGAGCTATCGGCTATGACGGCAGGAAATATGGCGCCCAAGGAAAAAGACTGGGAAAATAAGAGCGGTAACTACAACCTTTGCTCTGCAGCTCAACAGAAAGCATACTTCATTTCTACAACCTAGATAAGTGAAAAAGAACGATTTTCTCGTGAAGAATGACTCGCTTTTCGTTCTCGTGAAAGCTACCTTAGCTTTTCTGAGGTTAAAGTGAAACTGACATTATTCAGATGAAATCTAGCAAGTCAATGTAAATAATTTAGGAACGGTCAAATATTATATGACTTTAAAGTTGATCAAGTATATGGTTCACGCTTGTTATTTAATACATTGAAATAAAATCTTCTCATTGAAAGTATTTGTGGACCAAGAATGTTTGTGAAAAGTGGAGAAATGAAAAGTTTTTTATAGAAGATATTAAATACTCTTTTTATAATAAACCGCTTCAATCTTAATATAAATAATTTGGGTGATATTATGTGTATAACTATTGAATTATATTTCCTACTAAAGTGTACCATCCTCGGAATTATAACCAATATTTTACCCTCTCCTATTTTGAAGAAATGAGAGGGGGGTGGGCAGAGAACGAGGGAAGTTAACGTCATTTGGTTTTCATATGTAGCACTATCTAGTGAATTAATCTTGTCTATATTGATTAGTCTTGTCATCTTTTGACTATTCAGCAAAATGTTTTCGTATACCATTAGGAGAAAGTTAGACAAAACAGCACAGTCGGATAAAATGAGATACTTAGTCCTCCAGCGCTTGCAGTTTAAGCAACGTTTCAGATAAATTTACAAATTAGTAGCAAACAACTAAAATGTGGAGTGGAAATGCTTTGTGTGAAGGAACAAGACACGACAGAATGAGCATTCGAGAAAAGATCATTTAAACTGTCCGATTACAGTAAGAAGGTACGAGGCTTTCATTTTTTTTTGGTTGTTCAAATAAACATATCTTTGAATATACGGATATTAACAGATTCGCGATTATACTACGTTAATTGAAGTTTATTTCCGTGTTTAATCCCGTGTGTGGTTTTTAAGTTAACGTTGTTTGTTTTCGTATAGCACACGGTGCTTTAAAATATGCAAAGTCCGACAAAACGGGATAGTTTGAGATCGGATGAATTCGGATTTCCCGATTTATCGGACTCTGCAAAGCAAATTTTGCAACTTAGTTGATCCTACACGGTATGCAATACAGACGTGCTGTGACGCCAATTAAATTTATATTATATTGCACACATAATACGTCTGTATTATGTGTGCATATAATACAGACACCGTATCAGTACCGTAGTTGGGGGGGGAAGGGTCTGATCTTCTAAATAACTGTTGGTCCACTAAAAGATAATATTATTCAACACCAAACGAGGTACCACTTCAGCAGCTATCAACTGATCATGCTTCAGTCCTACAGCAAATAAAGACACAGGCCCAACAATTACCAACGACTCTAACTCCAGCTCAGTAGGATTCAACAATCCAAGTTTTATCTCATTCGCCTTCCTTCATTTATGCCTTTTGCACCTAAATGCATTTTTGACATGTTTTCTTATCTCCAATGTCAGTTAGTTCATATATACCAATAAAATATGGTTTTGGGCCTACATGAGGCAAAATAACGACAAGAAAAGGCTTGTTTTGTCTTATCGTTTCGTCCAAACGCCCATTTTTGTTTACATTTTGACAAAAGTTCAAAATAAACTGCATTCACTCTATCAATGGTCTTCTTTGGCAAACAATTATTTTACTATTTAAATTCTATGCATCTTCCGTCGCTTTTAAGAAATCATAAGAGATATTTAAAGAGGTTTGCATCGATTTTCATGACTATCCCGTTTTATTCTACCGGTTCGAAAAAACTTGATAATTTGCATTTTTTTAAAAAAAACACTTCACATGTAGAAAACCGTTACCAATAAATCCAGGACGCCTATTGTCTGTTATAGTGCACTATATTTTGAACCTCTATACCTGACAACACTCAATTTCATTCAATCCAATAATTCTGTACAAACCATTAAATGTTACATATCCCGTTTTGTTCATCTTTCCCCTACTATGTAGTTTGAATATACGTCATGGAACTATTTTAATCTCGCATGCTCTCTTATTAAATTAACTGATTTATAATTATCAAATTATTATTTAATTTAATAAATTATGCGCTCCGCATATATTTAGTCACTATGCAAAATTCGTTAGATTTCTGTCAGTAGCCTGATTAACCTGAACTCATTATTAAGCTTCATAAATATACTTTAATTAAATCCCCATAATTGAAATTAAGGGCCAGAAGCCAAAATATTTAGAGCTCTGTAAATTTAATTAATTTTCTGATTTAATCAACTAACCACTCGAATGAAATCTTTGATTGATTAATTAGTATTAATGAATGATTGATTATTATTAGAATTATGAATGGTTTATTAGTAAATTAATTCTCGTGAAGTGATGGTCGCGAATTTAGAGAAGACTGATGGGCTATTTTATATAATCTCTATATATTAAAGTCACGTTCTGCTACAGTAAAACCTCTCTGAAAGACCAATCCTTTAGGGGCCGTGTTTTCTCGAAACGAATTATTTTCTGACAAACTAATGTATGCAAGTAGATGGGTGCATGTGTGCATGGGTGCCCATATGAAATTTGGTTTGCCTGAACTTGCTATGCATTTATTTCAAAGGTTTTCCAGACACATATTTACATAAGGTCCTTTTTGGGTCATTACTAATTGCCAAGCAGTGCCAATGATAATTGTAGCGTTTTGGTGTCCTGTACATTCACTGAAATTCTAGACCGTTTTGAGAAGGAGGCAATAATTTTTCTCAGGCCCCTAGAAGTACTCGTTTATTTTTCTCAGCCCACAAATGTATTCGTTAATTTTTCTCAACACTCCCAGAAATATTGTACGGCGCTCATGTATGTATGCATGCAGATATGTACGTACGTACATGTCAGTGTGCATGTGAATATGCATGCATATAATTAAACTTTCGTCATCATTTTTCACATGAAA
>QLNU02014176.1:137987816-138005610 GCA_006491805.2 Dysdera silvatica
CAAACATTTTGATAAACACGGTGAGCATTGTGAATGAACAGGATTATAAACACGTTAAACGCATGGTAACTAACTCGTTACCACTTCTCAGAATGACAAAGTATGGGATTAAATGTATTCGAAAAACACAGCAGAATAAGTACAAGCAGTACATCCCGGTCATACAGCAACGCAGGCTACCGTCACATAAAAGTAATTTCCTTCCATAACCAATTTCCTTGTATAGAAAATCTTATATAGCGAATTTAATAATACAGCGAATTTTGTTGTATAGCGAATTTAATAATTTAATGTTACAGCGAATTTAATATTACAGCGAATTTAATAATACAGCGAATTTTTTTATATAGCGAATTTAATATTACAGCGAATTTAATAATACAGCGAAATTTGTTATACAGAAAATTTTTTATATAGCTAATTTAATAATACTGCGAATTTAATAATACAGCGAATTTTTTTACATAGCGAATTTAATAATTTAATAATATAGATAATTTAAAAATACAGCGAATTTTGTTATATAGCGAATTTACGGCTAATTTTATTATATAGCAAATTTAATAATACATCGAAATTTGTTATACAGCGAATTTAATAATACATCGAAATTTGTTATACAGCGAATTTAATAATACAGCGAATTTTTTATATAGCTAATTTATCAATACAGCGAATTTTGTTATATAGCGAATCCTGTTGTACAGCGAAACTTGTTATATAGCGAAACAGTCGTTTTGATACATGTAGGTTGCTATAATGATTCAATATCATTTGTAGTAAGTACGTATGCACAGCAGGTGAAACAAAAATCAGAACACCCGTTGCCAATTGCAAAATAATTGTTCTACAAAAAATTCAAACGTGCCAGTCGATAGCAAACAATGAAATCAATCAATTCATCTGAATAGAATTTGCACCAGGGACAGTCTCCATATTAAAACTTGCGGAAAGTTTGAAAATACAAATGGCAACAACTAATTTTTATTAAATATTTCGATCCTGCAACCAAAAAAAAACTCTTAGAACTAAATTTCAATTCATTTGGTTTAAGGGTTTATGAGTTTTGAATATTAGAAATATTAAGCTCATAATGTTAAAACATTTCGTGAAATTTTGATGAATATCTCCCGAAACATTCATCATATCTCTCCAAATTTTTTTTTATTGCATTAAAGTTCAACATGCCAAATAAACTATAAATTATGAAAATCATATTTGATAAAAATATGAATAAAAACATTAATTTTCTGATGGGAATTGAAACTTTGTTTTTCATATAATATACAGAAATTTCAGCGCCATCCAACCAGTAATTTTTTATGCTTAATGTTATTTGAAGCTACGGTTTAAGGGGCCATCAATTAATTCTGTACAAATAAATATAAATTATATGCACATTAAAATATAATTATATGCAATATTAAAATATAATTATATGCACTATTAAAATATAATTATATGCACTATTAAAATATAATTATATGCACTATTAAAATATAATTATATGCACCCATTAAAATATAATTATATGCAATATTAAAATATAATTATATGCAATATTAAAATATAATTATATGCAATATTAAAATATAATTATATGGGCTATTAAAATATAATTATATGCAATAAATAAATATAATACTTCATGCACAAGCATACATAACAAAATTAGTTTATGCTTTAAAGCTATTATCGAGTGACATTTCTTGATCATCGTTCAGCAGGCATATTAGTAATTTTATATCAGTGAGAGGAAAAAAAAGAAAAGTGAACGATGTTGTAACTTTTTGATTTCAACAGGTTTGATCAGGATTCTCGACCTACAAGTTAATTTTTGATCATGATGGAAGCCCTCGTAGACGTTTTATAAAATATATCGAGTTTCAATGGTCAAAATGACACCAAAATTTTAAATTAGCCTAATTTAATATCCAAGAATTCGTTAAGATATAAATTTAGGCGCTGCCACTCGAATTTTCAAAGTTGCTGCAAGTTTAAATATGAAGATTTTCCCTTATGGAAATTTTATGCACATGAATGATTAGATTTCATTGTTTACTATCGATTGATAACATAAATTTTCTGTAGCATAATTATTTCGCCGATGGGGATGGGTGATCTGATTTTTGTTTTACCGTCTATGCATAATTCGTATAAGCGGATATTCGCAACTAAAATAAATACTATACATTACTTATCCCTAATCTAGTATTTATCATATAGTACAGGAAACTATTTACTATAAATGATATCTTTATTTATAGTAAAGACACTTCCTTCATACAAACTGCGTTTGAATTGATTGAGGACAGTGGACTTTATCTTAAACTATCATATGAATGAAGTCCGTTGTGTGAATAGTAACTGAATATATTTAAGTGTAGTGGAAGCTAAACCTTTTAAGGCGGGTATTATTGTAATTAACATGTGGGCAATCCTATTGCAGCTCACATGAATTTGGTCGGTTGATTTTTGTGTTGGTAAACAGGATGTTTGTATTATTGAAATATTACAAATTAATATTGGCTATTATTGATGGTCAAAGATAGGGCCGTCTGTTGAATATGCCCTAGGATGCGTGGAAGTCTTACTCTATCGATTTGACTATGGTATAAATCCAATATATTTAATTCAAGTCCAGTACATTTACGTCCAGGAAATTTGGTCCGATAATTTCAAGGCTAGTGGGCAAATAGTCTCACTATATCCATTAGGCCATATTTACTCTCAGAACTATGCTCCCAATCTGTATACATATATATATATATATATATCTATACTCTCTTACGTATTCACATTGTCACAACATAAGATGTGATACGTTGTCACAATATGAGATATACAATAATGTTACGATATACGATGCGCAATATTGTCACAATGTAATATGATCAATAATATCATAACATAAAATGTGAAATATTGTCACAATGTAATATGATCAATAATATCATAACATAAAATGTGCAATATTGTCAAAATATAACATGATCAATAATATCATAACGCAAAATGTGCAATATTGTCAAAATATAACATGATCAATAATATCATAATATAAAATGTGCAATATTGTCAAAATATAATATGATCAATAATATCATAACATAAAATGTAAAAGTTTGTTACAATATAATATGAGCCATATCGCCAAAGTATATTATGCATTTTAATAGTTGAAAATATCGTTTACAATGAAAGTTTCAAATGAAAAGTACAATGTACTAAAAGAGAAAAGAAATACCAATTATTAAAGAAAAGCGTTGAAATTGCCATTCAGTATTTAAAACTATTTTAAAGAAATTAAATATTTGACTACAAATTAAATTTTATTTCCCAATCTCGGAACTGAGCAAAGAACCACCAATCCATTACGTGCTGGCAGGAAGGAAAAAATTAATTTTAATTTAGATATTTCCCAAAAAAGTGCGCGAAATTTGTAATGAGAACTAATTTTAATTTCTGTCAGAATATTCGGCGAAAACTTATACGCAATCGAAAATTGCACTTTCTGAAGAACCTAAGAATGTGCTCCTAATTTGCATTAAATGGGAACTTATCAAACCGGCGAATGAACGCAAATTGGCTTAATGGCCCCGGGAAATATTAAAACCCAGGGCTGTGGATTGTTTGTTCGTTTTTTAATTTAATTTATTCACTTTTTGTACTTTTTTTTTCAGTTGGAAGATCAAAGGCAAATAACATTCATTTTTAATTAAAGCGGCATTAAATGTCTTTCTGGAACAAATAAGGCGTGAGGGAATTTTCACTTTGATGTCCATTTCGCTTTTCCCTCTTTAAAGTTTCGTCAGTTGCAAATTCCCCAAAATATTCCTAACTCGTCGTTTCTTATAAATTGGGTAAAGGGAAAAAAATCCCTTTTTTCACGGAATTATTTTTTTACGAATAAAATGTCGGAAATCTGATTAGCCATTTCGCGAGTATTCTAAATGCTTTAAAGACTGACAAAGAATTTAGGATCCTCGAGAAAGATTTCGTCGTAAGGGTATGCGTGCAACGTACGTATATTTATAACATGCAATATATATATATATATATGCTTTTATACATGGTTTATACATGCAACATATATGTACACTTAAAACGTGTTGTATATATAGATTTATAAATTCAATAAATGGAGATTAATAACATGTGATATATGTACATTTATAATATGCAATATACGTGCATAGGTAACATGCAATATATGTGCATAGACAATATGCACCATATGTACATAGAAAATATGCAATATATGTACATATAAAATATGCAATGTATGTACATCGAAAACATACAATATATGTACATTTGTAGCATGTAATATAGGTATATGTATAACATGTGATAATATATGTTGTCTGCAGGTGTAGTGTGCGTACAAGAAATTATTGAAGCAATGTCTTTTAATTTAGAACGAAATAATATAAAACATAACATTGATCCAGCATTTATGATCATATGTTCATTAGTCTCACTAGCCTGGGTTAGACCATCAGTAAGCTAAATTTTATGCAAATATATCGAAGTATGGATTCATGCAAGCCTTTAGCCAAGTATTACATGACTCTTTGCGCACGCTTGATAAAATATAAAAACCATCACATAAAACGCATTTCAACAAAATTTATTTATCAATTGGGATTCGATCAAAGGAAGAAATTTGCTTCAACCAACTTTGTCTCCAACGTTTCTCTGGTAACGAGAAAAAGTATCGTCGCCCGCAGCATCAAGGATTCGCAAAATTTATATCCACTCAGCAAATCTCCTAAAAAATTGGATGTACCAGTTGGCGAAAAGTGTTTCGCCAAGTTTGAAACAATTCGCCAAAATAATTCACTTAGACAGCATTTTCTATAAAAATTTTTGATTTATGAATACTAGCTTTGATATTTCTTTTCATTTAATTAACAATATTCTTCTCATCTATTCAATTACTCACTTGAAATTGCAAGCCATATATAAAAAAATGAATTTCCTGATTTTATTGAAAAAATTCTCCGAAAATTACGCACAATATTAAGAGCTGTAAATGAAAACTGTTTGAAAAGCATTTATAATTTAATAGATTTTTAGTCTATGTTGTTTACTTAATTTTTAAGTACCATATTTGAAACGTTCCACAGTGGTGTATTTTTAACTAAAAAGTTTTATATTTTTTACGAATGGTCATTGAAACCATGCTTATGCTATATGTTACTAAATAATTTTATTCTAATTGCAAAATCTTTTGTATAAAAAATAAAAAACTTACCTGATCTTCATAAATTGGCATTTTTATTCATTCGATTAGAAGAAAAGCTTTTAAAAAATATATGTCATTCCTTAGCGAAATTGCAACTAACTTTTATACTTTTTTATTAAGTGAATAATACAGAAAAAATTTAAATTATTCGTTAAAAATTGCATGATAAGGAATGTATTACGTAATGCAAAATTTCTCGAAAATTAGTTTTGAGAAAAACGTATTAAAATTTGGAAGAAGAATTCGTATAAAAGCATAGTATTTAAATGCTATATATATGTTTACAAATGTTCCATCTCGTATGCTGGACCTTTATCATTTAGAAATTCCTTTTCCTCAGTTACTTTTTGTAATTTTTATCCTTTTGATCAATCTGATCATCATATATACTCGTGATGAGGGATTCTTTAAATGGTCAATTACATACAAAAATCTGTGACATGACTATATTCAAAAGCACTTTTCGATATGCTGACATCATCACATCGGAATAACATGATCATCCTTATAAAGATAAAGTTTGGTTTAGTTTCTAGCATATAAATATAAAAAATAGTTTTGCCCCAAAATTCACTATTTTTTTAGGGATAAGTCCCCTTATGATTAATGCAATCTTTATCTGATGGATATGAAAAAACTTTGGAGAAGTAATATATATTAGTATGATTACCATGCACTTGATTGTAGGACAAAAAAGTGTTTAAACCTTTAATGAAGAAATATTAAACAAAGCTTGTTATAAAGTCAAACAAGTCAAAAAAAGTCAATTACTTCTTTTTTCCAAATGACTGGAAACGAGACAGCTCAATAAGAATAATGAATTCGTTAATTTTGCTTACAAACGGATGTCAGTTCGCGCAGCAGAGTGGAAGAGCAGGAAAAGGTAAAAAAAAAAAGGTGCATTTGAACTAAACAGTACATCAAAGGCAAACCCTTGAATGGGATGCAATGAATTCCCCTATTTCTCTCACCTTTTAACTTAATAAGATCTTTAGCTAATCAATTATCGAGATGTTTAAGTTTAAGCGTCTTATCTTCCCAAACAAAATACAAAGAACACAGTGCCGTAAAAAGCTAAAGAGAATAATAGAAGGTACAAAAACAATGAAATGTTTTTCCTGTGTGTTTTCTTTTCGTTTCAAAAAACGCAGAATCGTCGGAAGTTGGTGGCATTTATTTTTAGTTTGGAGCTACGTTCGCTCAACTAGGCAGCCATAATCTGTTTGTTTTCTTCTTTTTCTTGTTCCCTTTCTTCACCTTGATATACTTTCACAAAGCTACTTAGTTGCCGTAATCTTTAAAGATAAGATCTTTTATTTCTTAAGCTTCGCTCTGATAGATTATATCCAGATGTTAGCGAAATATGACAGGGCGATATGGATACCAGAAGTTAGTTGGTTTTAGGTCTTACCTTATACAGCAAGAAGGTGCATTATAGTCTGCTGTCATCCTTGTTCAGATTAAAAAAGAAGTTGCGGTTCCATCACTAAGTCGTTATGTACATAATAAAAGAAAAGTTTGTTCCATTACCTCATGTTTATAATATATATATACAATGATGACAATTGGTTTATTACCATGGTGCAACGATGATTCACTGTTAGTTGTGGAAACAATTTAGGTATGTTATAATTATTTATAACTTTCTTAGATAAACGAATTTACACTGTCACAGTTATCCAAAGTCAAGTAAAGAAAGATTCCTGAAATTTTAAAATATCTTTTCATACTTTTGGATAAATAGTATTATATATAATCACGCAGTTATGATAGCCGTCATTTTTTCTTAGCTGTTTATGCAAACTTCTACCGAAATTCGAAATATAATATCTTTTGTTAAGTGGTCCGAACATTTTTTTTGCTCTTTATCAGTTCCTCATATTCGCACAGAAAGTAACACTTGTGCTGCTAATATCGGTGCAATGTTGATCTGCACAGAGAACATACTTATAATGTTCGTCAAAGAAATGAATCTCCTCCTGTGGCAGAAAATATTGAAAAACTAGATTGTCTCTCACTCTGAAAACCTGTTTCTCTATCACGTAAGCACAATCTTTTCGCTTAGTAAGAATTTTGAAAATAAATTACTATTCAGAAAACCAATTTGAGCGGATTTCATATCCGAAACATTAATCCTGGCAGAGAATCGCATTAAAACGTACAGTCCCTTAGTCTGCACTAAACTTATTAAAGAAGTTTTGAAAAAGGATACAAATGAAGTTTTGAGATCACTGTCTGATGAAGCGATTTACACTTCATATCCAGAAGCTGCACACAGATGGATCCCAAATGCATCAATGCAAGAGCTAGTATTTGCTGCGACCTTTAAGCTATGCTTTTGATAGAAACAAAAACAAATAGCTTTTGCTACTGCATTTGATAGATAAATCTAGGCCATACAAATAGCTCTCCACCAACTGCAGTACCATCTCGAGCAGTTCAAAAGGGCGGTCATTCTATGTGACTGGATGTCTGCTTTAATGGCAATTGACTCTACTCCCAATGTCTTACATCGGATAGATATCCACAAACGCCGACTTCTCTTAATTCTTTTATGTAATAACAACCCAGAGATAATTCTGCAATGGATTTCTGGTCATGGATTCATACCTGCACTTACCGTGGGATGTATTGAAATGCCAAATAACTGATTTAACTCGCCGAAAAGTGGCATCGGTTCTCCAAGCCGATTTTGAAATTCAATTCAATAACATCAAACAAAGTTGTTGAAAATAAGCTTCAATGACCACACTGCTGGTGAACTTTCTGACGAAAAATTCAAATAAATCATTGTGGCATGATATTTCTAATATTCCTGAACGATCAAGGAATTAGCAATCGCGGATTTCCGTCTTATCACAGACCATGACTAACTCGCGAAGCATCAACATCACATCGGTAATTTTTCTAATCCATATTGTATGCTCTGCAATCTTTGTGAAAAATTGGACATGGCCATCTACTCCGTTACCCTGTGCTCACTTCAGCTCCAGCGTGGAAATAGTACTGAGGACCAAGGAACCAAATGTCATTAGAAATTTTTTCTGTAGCCTCCTCCTTTTTGTTTCAAATGTTTTCTGCATTATCATCTTCCACCCAGTGTTAAGAATAAAAAATAACAACGAAATGAAACATGTTGCTGGTATTACCTTTATATACGTTCTTGCCCTCAAAAACAGTTGATATATTTTTATTTCATGTAACACCTTCTACGTAAAAGCTGATATGATGCATCAGTTCACACGCCTATCTTTATTTTTATGCTTTTAAATTATTTTCAATTGTTTTACTTTTTAAATAAAGATAGATTACTTTTAGCAATGAATAAATTCATACGAGTATACTCGTAGTTGGCATATGAAATAATATTTGTACTCCCTGTGCCAACTACGAGATAACTCGTAGTTGGCAGACACCGTGTTGGTTACTTCATAAGTAATGAATAAAAATGGTCTTTGTGAAACTAGATATTTCAGCTTGATATTTAGAACACGAATTGTATCCGTCGTACTTGACATGCAAGATGAATATGAAACTGATTAAATATTCATAATGAATGTCAAGATCAGTCCATGAATGCACTTTAAGATACAAATGTTAAATAATACCGAAATATAATTATGATAAATATATTTTAGTAGTTAATAAAGTTCTGGGAATGTTTATGTAATAATTTGTGCAATTTAATTAAAGCTTATAAAAGGACTCGAATAAACTTATAAAAGAAATTTCCAACAGCACTTTTACAATAAATATTTGGTTAATTTATGTGTTAAAATATAAATTTTTGCAAGAATATTGATAAAATTATCGTTAGGGCATTTAGCATTTCTGTTCCTTTCTGAATTGTACTTTGTCTTCTAAACATAATATGGACATTAATAGTACAACGCCATGAAGGACATATTAGAGTCATCTGAAATTAGCAAGACGCCTGAACCACGATGCCCACATTTATTTAAAAGTGGTGCCCTTATCCAATTGGGATATATTGATTATACATCTCAATTATACTAATTTATGCATGTCAATTATATAAATTATATATGAATAATATCCAATCGTGATATATAAATGAATCCAGGAAATGCATTCGGTTTTAAATCGAATATACTTGGAATTTAAATATTTAAAATAATTAAACCCCGATATTTAAATCATTTAGAAGGCTTTTCAGTGGAGAATTTAATACTGCATATATAATTAGCTAATTATTGGGCAAAAACTGATTTTTTCCAGAATTCCAAAACTTATATATATACATTCACTGTCAGATCCGTGAAGCCATATTTCATTGCTGCCAAATACATAAGCAAATATATTTGCTCTTGCCAAAAATTAAAATTACAAATGCTACAAAGGAATTATGCGCAACAATAAATTTCAGTTAAAGGTTTCGAAAGTGTTCCAAAAGCAATTGTCTCTGAAAATCTAAATAACAACTATGTCTCTTATTATCTATCACATTGAAAACGTTGCAAGTTAATTAGTATTAAGTTACGCAGATGTATCGTCGTCGTGACGTCGCCTTCAAGATATAGGGTGCGATTAAGCGAACGCTCTCCCTCCCTCCCTTAACTGTCTGTAAGCTAGCACTCAGCATGTCGAGGTTTGAGTCCTCGTTTTTGTTGTGTTAGAATTTATATTGCGTTTACTAACCAGTTTTACTTAAGTTATGTTTAAATGGTGCAATAAACTGTTATTGTTTTCAACAACTGGATCAGTCATTTCGAGACTTGTATAAATACCGAATTCAACAGGTTTTATCGATTACGCAATCAAGTTAGAATGATATATAGTGGATCTGGAGTCAGATAAGAAATACCACATATTGGTGAACAAAGCTTCGCTATAAGAACATTTCATTTCGACATAGTGCAAAAGTAATAATATAACAATATAACTTTTTATTATTATATAATAATATAACTTTTTAACGGCATCACATAGATTATTACTTCAAGTGAATGACTGTATAAGGTACTTTTCAATTTTTATTCCACAAGTCCCACAATATTGTATTTATAACATATTCGGCTTTGGATTCTAGGTTACATATTTAATAACTATTCTTTTGATAGCTCTAGTCTTCCTCAGTATTACGCTTTAAATGAAGAGGATTGTGGTTAATCAAACCCTTATTTATAAGGAATACGCATAATTTTATCTGATTTAATTTCCAATATGTTAGAAATTTTTAAACATAAATATTGCTTTTTTTTTGGAATAACAGTTCTAAATGATCGAATTGTTATGAACGGCCAATATTTCCAAGGGCGTTTCTGTGTGGAGACGTTAATACTATCTTAAATATGGAGCAGTAAATTTTTGTGAGAACTCGGCAACCTCAATCATGATTATCTGCTTTTCAGAATAACTCATTGAGATAAATAAATGGACATAAAACCCTAAAAGACATTTCTTGTGAGTAGCATAAATGCATTTGATACAAGTTCGAGTTTTCCAACGAGTTTTCCAAATACGAAAAATACGAGTTTTCCAATACCCGCTCGCCAGCCTTTTCCGTGTCTGACGAGAAGACCATTGCGTCCAATAATAAGAAAACGTAGTAATAGATTTCTTGAAAGCACAACTTTATGTAAAAAGTATTTTCCCTACATAGTACTTACATGAGAGACAACAAGAAGATCTAATAAGCAACTCTAGAACTGAACTAACTATAAATCCCTTTATCGGTTGCTCTGGTAATGTTTCATTTAAGATGAAGCTCACCGGGTTGAATTAATGCTTCGTAAAGCTGATCGAAGAAGAAGAAGAACAAAATCTGACAGCAAAATCGATTAAACCTATGAAATATCGATATTTCAATTCATTTCGAAGCTTATGTTCTGGAGACTGAGCTAAAAAATGACGAGACAAAAACTCACTGCAGAAAGGAAGAAATGTATTTCGGTTTAGTACATTAACCGCTATTTCAATTAACTGATTTAATTTCGATAATTCATCGATAGCAACCGTTTTCTAAAATTATCCGTCGGAAAAATGCTCTGTTGAATTAACCGAGCGGATTTGCAAATCGTAATTCGAAGCAGCGAATATTTTTAAAACACTCCGAAAATTTAAAGTTCTCCGGGTTTCTTCAAGAAATGAAATATTCCGATTAATTTAAAATGCGTTGCTCCATTTATCTGTGGATGGTAAAATGAATTATTCTACGTAAATGAGTATTTTCGATTTTACTTCTGTTCTGTATTTTGCGTTTCAGTGGTTCTTTATTTCACAGTCGCGGTCATACTCTAGCTAAACCAGATTCGATCCACGCTAGGATTGGTTGGTGAAAAAGGATTGGAGCACGCGTTAAGCCCTCAGTTTCATCCTAAATAGCCCTTCACGAAGTCTCGTTTGCAAGTCATGATTTCATCATAGTATTGGTACATTTGTCTTTTTCAGCATTCCGTATATTTTGTTCTGTATATTTCATTCTGTATATTTATTTTTGTATATTTAATTTTGTATATTTCATTCTGTATATTTCGTTCTGTATATTTCGTTCTGTATATTTCATTTTGTATATTTGGTTCTGTATATTTCGTTCTGTATATTTCATTCTATATATTTGGGGACGAAGGAGCATAATTCCGCAATTTACAAAGAGTCAACCTCTCAGACAGTCCTTTAATCAATCTCGAGACTCAAAAATACAAATGAAAAAATGTAACTTCGTTTTTTTTTATTATTTCTCTAAATATAATTTTATGAAATTAAGATGACTATAATTTAAATTCCTTTTTCCATTTAGAGAAATAAATATCATTATTCCAAAACTCATCATCAAAGCTATGTTCTGATACTAAATTTACGTGTATTTGAATACATAACCTCGCATAATTTAAACACTATATTGCATTTTATACGCATTTAAATAATATTTCTTCACATAAATATTCATTTTTATTGTTTTGGGTTATGTTATATTATAAGCATTATTTTAGTCTGGCTTTAGCATTCATCTTTAAAGTCAATAAATATATTTAATATTTTATTATAAAAGTAAAAATTTTGTAAATTATAAATATTTTTTTACTTGGTTCCATTTTGAAACACTGCTGTTAATTTTCTTCATTGTATAATTTATTGGTTCCTTTAGAAAAGAAAAGACATGTAGTAGCGTTTTAATTCTAACATAAAAAGAAGCAGTTTTAGTTCAATTAGTAGCTATCCATTAGTTATACAAAAATATAAAACAAGTTATTCTTCCAAAAAAGAAGGCACTCCCTATTGAAAAAATAATGCAAATTTTGACTTGCACGTGAATTTCTTTCTTTCAGAATATAATTTAAGCAATATATTACAGTATTATGTTTAATTCTACATGAAAATATTGAAAAAACAATATTAAGGCGTTACCGTGATTGAAGTTATGAGGCTCCTCATTGTCCAGTTGTAGGTTTTATAAATAAATCCAAAATATTCAGGGCCATACGTAACGATTTAGAAACTAATTTAATTAAATTTTAAAACGTTTAAAGTAATTACAACACAGATGATAAAAGAATGAGAATACCCTGATTAGCGATATGATCATAACGATAATAACTTCGTAATCGATTTTTTGAGAAACATGATAAAGAATTGATCGAAGTATTTTGTATGCCTTTTTGTCGTAGACTTCCGTACAACGCATGTATGGCCGGTAATCGAGAAAAGAAAGAAAGAATTTTCCCATAATTTTAAAACCAATTTTTAACTTTCGTTAGCAGATACATGAAGTTATATAGCACTGCTGTCAAAGACACAAAACGAAATATTTACCGTTGTCAAATACGAGACGTGAAATTACAAATGCAACGTAAGAATAATGTACAACTACCATAGGCGTAGAGTTTTCAAAATTATTGGGGGGCTCGGGCTCCCAACGAAAGGTTTTTTTTCTAACATACATATATGCAATCATGCATGCATGCATACATACGCACGCACGCACACACACACACACATACATACGTACGTACGTACACACACACAAAAACACACGCGCACGCACGCACTCATTCTTTCGTTCATTGAATAAATGTTTTATTATAATTATTTCAAATTATAATGAATTTATTATAATTATTTCAAATTATAATGAATTTATTATAATAAATTTATTTATTATGATTAATTTATTATAATTGTTTAAAACTATGTATATATCGATAGATATAAAAGTAAATATTGCACGTATAAAAGTTTTGAATAAATATTTCTATAAATTAATATTATACATGGTGTGGGCTCCGTCAGACTCGATAGTTTTTACTCAATGCTGCCTAGGCGAATAACAATTTGCAATTTGTAAAATCTATATCTGTGTTATGAATAATAAGTAAACCCCGTAATGTAACATGATTCCATCTGAATAAATTTGTATTGTATATAATATTAAATTAATAAACGTGGTGACATACTGTTTTTGCACCCGAGTCGCCAATAATCCAAAAATGGTCTTGACCACAGGAAAAGAACAGTAGAAAAATGGGACAGATCATAATTTTAATAAAATCAGGATTTATTTAAAAAGATACAGAAAGAAAAAACAGGCACAGAGAAGAGGGGGAGAAAGAAAGAGAAACACATTATAGAGAAGCCTTACAACTGGCCATGAGGTCTTCATTGGACATTTTTTGTACAGATGTCATGAGAAAGAGAAGTTTGGATAAATATACATATTTTGTTTCAAAGTACCTATTTAAATAAACCGAGTTATATAAATTCTTTTTAGCCATTAGATGGCTATAAATCTTGATTGAACGTATGCTTATAAGCTTTAAGTTATGTGGGTCCGTGGGGGCCCGAGCCCCTCCCCATAAATTGAAATTTTGCACATGTTGTAATATATAAATGTACATAATATGTGCTTAGGTTACCCGCCCCACCCCCCTAATAATTTTGAAAAACTCTACATTGATGTATGTACTTTACTAAAAATTTGGCCCTACTTAATATTATATGTTTAATTTGGATATGTAGCCACCTTATGTTAAGTAGGGACTGATTTTTAGCAAATTTGAAATACAGAGAAAAATCTGTAATATCTTAATTCAAAGGGGGAACCGATTTCTTTGTATGTGGAGAGAGGAGGGAAGAGAGAGAGAGTGAACAGTTCCAGAGATACCAACACAGGCAACTCCAAAATCATCGTATGGTGATTTTTCACTTAGTAGTCAGACCGCATATTTCCTTTTTCCGTACCTTCCCTGGGTGGGTGCTGGTGATGGCGGAGGCTGGAGCTCCATGTGTTTCTATAACTCTAAGCCTATGATCACATATCCCCACCAGCGTTAGGTACCTCTGGATGGATGTTTTCTTTTTTGGCGGTCAAAACTCACTCCTTTCTTTCTCAGGATTTCCTCAGGAGGTGAGGGCTTATGCGAATTCATTTGAACAATCATTAGATGCAGACATGGCGTCGCAGCTGGCCATCAACGGGAAACAATTATGTCAGAGTTCGGATTGGAAGGAACAATCCCAGTGCGTGGTCAGGATTAAAAAAAAAATTCAATGAAAATTCATCAAAAGCATTTTCGTAAACTAAGATTGCAATTTTTTTTCATATATTTGTGGATTATTAGGGAGTTCAAACCTCTGTTAGAATTTATTGGTGGAGGGGGCTCGAGCCCGATGGGCCCATATAACTCTATGCCTGTGGCAACTACTAATTACAGTTAAAACGAAAGTACCACTTTCCACACTATTTTAGTGACAGTTATTTCTAGAAGCTCAACTAACGAATATACATGTTTTCATATATTTTATAAGGCTTGCATATGCCTTTGCATAAGCTTATAATAGCATATAATATATAAGCAATACGGAAATTACAGACAACCCGAAGGAGTATGGAGTGGTGCCTGCTTGAAATAACTAGAAGAGATCGAAAAAGAAACATTTGGGTGACAGAGCAAACTAGAATAGAGGAAATCATTGTTAAAGTGAAAGGGATGAAATGGCGATGTGCTGGGTATATTATAAGAAGAACTGATCAACGATGGACAACGGAAATTCCGAACTGTATTCCAAAAGACCATCGAAGACCTAGAAAACGTCCTCAAGTTAGATGAGTGGATGAAATTAGAAAACAGGTTGGGATGACCTGGAAGCGAATTGCTCAGGATAGACTTGTGTTTAAAGCATTTGGAGGGACTTTCATCCAGCAGTGGATAGATAATTGTGGAATATAATGATGATGATATATTTTATAAATATTAGAATTACATTATATACGCAAAAAATATATATTAATCCACACATCTTATCACATTAAAAATATATAATTTTAACAAAACACATAAAATTAATAATTTTTTTTATCATGGCTATAAAAGTCATATAAAGTAACCATTAATTTTCCGATTTGTTCAGTAAATTCATCACTGTTTTCAAGTCTTATGATGGTTCTGTTCTCCAATGCTATTAATATTTTTCAATTAGTCTTATTAGGTAAACAGCTTTCCTTCGATTTACAAATTGCACATTTGGGAGATGGGGAAGAGCAGGGACTAATTGATTTCTTGAAGCAAACTGGGCTAAAACTAGTTCTGTGTATTTTCGCAAGCGTCAAACAAAGTTTTCCATGGTATCCTAACACAGAATGTGTATTCGTTCATTATCTGACAAGGAAAAGCCATATCAGAAAGTCAATATTGACTTCATTCGATTTCTGATTGCTCGGGAATATTTTCTTTCGGCTATGTTGGCTTGGTTTGGCGGTTAACTCCAGATACAAATGTTTATCAGGTACACAAACCTGGTTAGCATCCTTAAACAAAATTATCATAGACTCTGTGGTCGTCGGGAATGGATAGGTGTGGGTCAATTTGGAAAAGATCTAATAATAGCTGGAGGCAGTGTTTCCCTATTTTGACAACTCTTATATTTTAGGTAGCATAATCCATCACTGTTGTTAGGTTTAACCCTATATGTTGTGTATGCTAAAGATAATCTTCACTTATAAAGTTTACGACATATATGTACACACAGTTAAATAATGTTGTAAATATAGTCACTGAGACGCCGTTGTCACTCAGTTCACGTCTAGAATATCTCAATAGAAAAATCAGGTCACTTTCAAGCGTTTTAATTTAAACGTATTAATTTGCTTTATTGTATTATACGTAAAAATGTCATAATTCCACCTGCTTATATAATAGTATTTATTACATAAGAGAATAATAATTAATAATTTCTTCTTAAATATGGTGCCAAATTAATAGGAAAAGTCAATATTATAAGCGTAGTAATAACGTAGTAATTATTACAACGCTTACAACGTAGCATTTTTCTCGTCAATGCACTTTGTGTACAGGAACGTACAATTATCTCACAATTAAGCCTTATAAAATAGAATCAAGGTTCTGTATAATAATTTTTATCGAGAACGATGATCTCAATAAGGTAGATTCGCTAATCCAAACTCCGGCTCTGACATGAGAGGCAGGGCCGGACCTTTGAGTCCTCTCAAAGTGCAAATACCTTGGATTATCAGAGGGTGCGAACCCTGGTCCATTCGGAGAAGCGAGTCCTATCGCTTATGAGGGTGCACTTGCCCGAGGGCCGGTTGGCCGGTTCCCCAGTCCGCCACTGATGGAAGTGGCTGAGTTATGATACCAAGTGACGTCATAAACTAAAGAGTTCATAATACATCGCCCTTTTTATGTTTTCAGTAATCCGGTGCTCTCGCTATCTCGCATTTGGCACTTATTTTTACAACAAACGGCTAGCTTAACAAGGTATACTGAATATCTTCAGTTTAAAATAACAGATTTGCCCTACACTTCATGCCTTTGTATAATTTTATAAAAAAATATGATATATATATATATATAAAATATATGTATAAAAACATAAACAGCAAATGTGTGGCAAAGATCTAATTAAAAATAAAAAGTTAAAGAGAAGGAAAATACGTTCCGTTTCACGTTTCAATGATTATTTCCCAGTAACTTTAGCCCTACAATAACGTATTTGTAATGCGTTTCCCTACCATGTGAATCACCCATGTTTAACTCCATTAGGAAACCATCGCTTATCAGTGTTATTTAGAGACCCTTAGAACTAGGTTTGACATCATGGGCGAAGGCGGTTGAGATTATTTTGCAAAATAATGATAATAATAATAATAGTAATAATAATAAGGCAAACAATCAACATCCGCGTACAATAGCTCTAAATAAATACCATTAAACTCTCTAATTTCTTACAATTGATGATCTCAATCCGGTGCCAATCTTCTTTGATAACCATTGCTCTAGTTCCTATGTGACATCGGCAAGTAAGGATGGTCATAATTGGAGGTAAATAACTTTTCACTTTGCCGTGTATTGAGTACGCGGCCTTCTTGCCATCTTGTGCAAGCCATGGTCGAAGTTATAAACAAGCAACATTCCTGTATACACCTCATTGGAAGAAAACTAGTGAAGTAACGTATGATTCGCATATGCCCGTTATACGGTAAAAACTCCCGTCCTTTAGCCTCCAGAAGGTGCTATTCATGCAGCTGACTTTCTAACGAAACGTTCCGTCTAGCCCACCGACCAC
>QLNU02014176.1:138005710-138017498 GCA_006491805.2 Dysdera silvatica
CAGAATAATCAGAACCGCTCTCGGACTTTGGGTAGAGGAGTCCGTCCAACCAGAAACTCTCCCATTGGAAATACTGGTGGAAATAGCAGTACCCAATGTAGTATGTCAACTATGACACAGGATGCTGACAGTGCTTTGCACCCCCAGTCAAGGTACAACCACCAAAGCAGGGAAACCACGCCAGTGCATTTCTTGGTCAACAGAAATGAATATGCATATAATGCGCACATACTATGAAGTCACACAACTTCAAACAAATTTAACAGCATATAGACAAGCACTACACACAAACTTTATTCAATAGTAACCCCATCTTAATATTACCGAACAGAGAGTTGCAGATCAACGTCGGGCAATAGTACTAAGAAATCTCATTCCCCAAATCATACTACAAACGCTGAAGGAAGAAGTAGCAAGTTTTGTCAGAGAGTCAGCTGAAGAGGACGATCAAAATGTGACAACGGAAACAACACTTGCGACAAATAATATAGTGATAAATGCACAAGATATAACAATGGAAACAGAGACTGCAGAACACAGTATAGCTGAACACGACATTGAATTTTAAACAGTAGCTGAGGAATTCTACAGAGCCAGTGTATAATTTGTAGTATGGAACCAACTGCAAGCAACCAACACGTAAACTTTGGAAAGCGTTAATGAATTTAAATGTGCATGTTCTACCAGAATATTTGAAAGAACATAACTCATTTTTAGACATCCACACAGCTATTTACTGTGCAGCAGCAGCAGCAGCAGCAAGAAAACCAATAGACAAGAAATTAAAACTCACACCTTAAACTTTGCGACAAACAAAGCCTCACTCTGGGAAAGCAGATTAAGGAATAAAATAAGTGAATTAAGATGAACATATCGGAAGGATAACACAACATATACAGGAAAACCGTAAAAAGAAATTAGTTAACAGAGTAAAACTTGTGTTTAGCGAGGCTGAAATACACACAAAACATGAAGAGCATAATAAGCATGCCAACGAATACCTAGACACCCTGAAGCAGAAACTGAATGCCTACAGCAAAAGGCTACGGCAATACAAAGAAAGCACTGTTAGAAAGGCACAGAACAAATTGTTCACAACGTACCAGAAAACCTTCTTTAGAACTCTTACAAGCTACCAAACGGAATAACAAGATGAAACCCCACTCACAACAGAAATTGAGGAGTATTAGAAATCGCTTTGGTCCAACGAAGTGAAACGTAACGATGCAGCATGAATAGAGGAAGAACAAACAGCAGGAAAGTACATAACAGGAATGGAATATGAAGGAATCACCACCGAAGAACTTCAAAAAGTTATCAGAAAAACGCACAACTAGAAAGCATCAGGTGTGGACAAAATCCAAAACTATTGGTATAAGAAGTTTATAAATACCCATTAACAATTGGCAACAGAATTGACATCAATAATGTAAGACCCAAGCAAGATTTTCTACCTAAAGGCATTACCTATTTACTACCGGAAGACCGAGAGACGAAGAACCCAGCAAAATACCAGCCAATAACATGCCGTAACACGCTTTACAAAATTCTTACTGGATGCATCTATCTCCAATAAATAGGACAGCACTACCACATAAATAACATAATGACTTAGGAACAGAAGGGATGCTGGAGAAATATACTGGGACGCAAGTGCGGCTACCCAATGAGAGGGACACCTCTCTAGAAAATAGACTTGTCCAACTTCCGGGTATCGAGCATTCCAGCTCATGACGTCGACAAGGATAGGAATGTTGTCGCAATATTTGATATTAGTATAACATAGAAATAAATATTTAATATTGCGTTATGCGTTCTATGCGAATAAATATTAATTCAGCTCAACCGTGCTATCACACCAAAAACCATAATGGTGACCCCACGTGGACTGAAAATAAACATTCTGACAACTTCGAAGTCAAAGACAAGACCAATGGTTTGCGTCCAACCTTCTAAAAAAAGTACGAGTTACAACAGAAGAAGATATGAAAGTAGGAATTTATATGATTTTTGACAGGTTAATAATGCATTGTGACGTCTAATGGCATGGCCAATCTCAACTTCCTAATTTAAAAATTTGACCGTATTTAAAGTAACCTCCTGAATTTTAAATATTTAAAATAGAGTTATCGTAATAGATGAGTGTGTTTTAAGTAATTAAGAAAAAGCGTTAAAACTATCCCAATTCGTCGAAAGACGCCATTTTAGGCGAAAAGCGAACCGAAGCCAACTTTTTTCCACTTGTTCGAAGGAAGGCGCGGTATCGCGTTATCTTATCTTATCGCCGATTGCGCTATCGCAAATCACCCTCCCATCCTTCGTATTGCCAGAGAAGTAATGTTTCAACTTCTCTGTTTATAGTTACGACTGCAGAAAATTGCGTAGCCGGAAAGTTTTAAAGCGTGCACAAATCGTTTTATTCATAGTTTATAATTGAGGGAAATTGACATTTTTAAAAAATACGTACAAATTGAAATTTTATTTTTCTTTTTACATTACTTTTATGTGCCCGCATTTTATGAATATGTCTACTGCTTGCAAACTGGGAAGCCATTTGATTTAAAATAATTTGTTTTGAGTATAGTTCATGGGTGTCTTCTGTAATTTAAGTTAAATCAAAATGAGTGATGACGAAAATAGTCAACCAACTTCTCAAATTAGCCGTATGTCGCTTCGAATTCCTCCATTTTGGAGAAATAATGTTGCAATATAGTTTAGGCAGTGCGAAAGTGTGTTCGAAGTGGCCAGCATTACGCGCGATCAGAGCAAATTTTCGGCACTTGATCGGCGATTGATGCCGAAACGCTTTCTCATATTTCGGATTTAGTATTCAGTCCTCCGGAGGAAAATAAATATGGAGCGTTAAAAGAAAAAACAGCAGCGGAGTTTATGGACTGTGAAACTAAAAGAATTTGCACACTTTCATCAGAACTTCAGTTGGAGGAAAACAAACCCAGTTTTTTGTTAACACAATTGAGGGCATTAGCTGGAGAACAAATAAAAGAGACTTTTTAAAATACTTATAGTTGAATAGTCTACCTGCAACCATTCAAACAGTGTTGTCTGTTTCAAACGAAGCTTAACACAGTTGTTATGGCAGACAAAATATTTGAGGTTTCAACTGAAAATACTAACGTTTGTGCTATATAAAGAGTGTCAACACGCCATCCAACTCAGATTTCTCGAAACTAACAGAACAAGTTGAAAAGCTAACTAAACACGTGGAATGCCTATCTCGATTACATAATAGAGATAATTCGAGAAATCAGTTTCGATCAAAATCTCCATATTTTAGGCCCTTCCAATCAAAAAATCGTCCCGATAGGAATGATAAAGATAATCAAAATTCCAATGGATATTGCTATCATCAAAAATATAAAAGCACGGCTACAATGTGTACACGACTGTGTTTTTTCGCCAATCAGGGAAGCTAGTAGTTCTTAAAATCGCTCAAGCGATTGACTTTGAAAATTTCATAACATTTGGAATGGCAGATGTCAACAATCGCTTGCACGTTTGCGATAAAAAAAACCAAATAGCAAATACCTTAATGACTCTGGGAGCGATATTTCAGTTATCAATACAACAAAAGTCATAAAAAATTTAAGTCCAAATTCGTTGCAATTATTTGTTGCTAGTGGATCTAAAATTAAAAATTGTGGTTTCAAAATACTTAACTTAAACTTTAGACTTAGACGCAGTTTCCAGTGGCAATTTATAATTGCAGATATTAGCAACCCAATAATCTGTGCTGATTTTTTAAAACATTTTGGATTATTAATTGACCTGAAAAGAAAATGCTTGGTAGATGGAATTACTTCTTACAACGCACCAGGTAATGTCAGCAATAATAGTTAGCTGACAGTCAATCTAGCAGCTTACGCTATCGTCAATTGCTGAAAGAATATCCTGACATTACAAACCCCTCATTGGCATCCAAACCCATAACGCACCATGTAGTTCATTATATCGGAGCCAAGAGTCCACTCGTCCATTGTAAACTTAGAAGGCTTCATCCCAAAATATATAACAAAACTAAAAAGGAATTCGAGTATATGCTCCAACAAAGGATATGTAGACCATCTAAAAGTGACTGGTCTCCCCTTCTTCACGTGGTCAAAAGAGATCATCTAGAATTCGCCCTGCGGGGGGCTATAGGAAACTCAACTCCCAAACAGTCTTTGATTCACATCCTATTCCCCATATCCATGATTTTGCTAATGCGTTACATGTTAAGCAAATATTTAGCAAGTTAGATACTTATCGAGCATATCACCACATACCGATATTTGAAAACGATATATCCGAAACGGCTATAGCTACACCCTTTTGGTTTATTTGAATTTTGGAATGTCCAATGGTGCTCAATCCTTTCCACGCTTTATGCATGAGGTTCATCGAGAATTACCCTTTTGTTATACCTATTTGGATGACATTTTGCATTATTCGGAAATGAAGACATTCATCAAACTCATTTAAACAAATTTTCAAACGGCTAAACGACTTTGGCTTAAAATTAAACACTTCCAAATGTGTCTTTGGAATATCTGAAATTGAATCTTTAGGTTATTTGGTAACTGAAGATGGAACGAAACCGCTACCAGAAAAGATGGAAACAATTCTAAATTAAAAAGAACCAGGGACTGATAAGGAACTGCGACAGTTTGTGGAACTTGTCAATTTTATCGCCATCATGCTCCGCAAACAGCTAGTGCACAAATCATTCTTTGCGAATATATGAAAGACGCAATGAAAAACGATAAAAGAAAATCCAATGGACAGATTAGGCACACGATGCCTTCAAAAATTGCAAAAGACTTTTGGCTAACGCCACAATGCTGGCTCACCCTGACCAAAATGCTTAATTAATTTTGCAAACAGATGCATCAGATTGCGTAATTGGTGCAACGATCAATCAAATATACAACAAAGGATATCAACCTTAGGATTCTTCTAGCCTAAGATAATTCCTGCCGAAAAGAGATATAGCACCTATGACAGGGAACTTTTGTCAATCCATGCGGCAATAAAAAATTTAGGCACTTGTCAGAAGGCCGCGAATTTGTAATCTACACAATCACAAACCCCTAATTTTTGCCTTCCGTCCGAAAACTGGTAAGTGCTCTCCGAGACAAAAGAGGCAATTCGATTTTATATCTCAATTTTCCACTGATATCTGTCATATAAAAGGCGCAGAAAACATTGTAGCCGACATACTGTTACGAATTGCTACAAAAGCGGTGCCCAGTCCTAGAGATTACGGCGAAATAGCAAGGGCTCAAAGCAATGATGAAGAGCTAAAAAAGTTATTAGAGACAGACAATTCCCTTAAATTAAAAAAATAGTCTTGCTTAATTCTGACGTAGAATTGTATTGTGATGTATCTACAGGCAACGCTAAACCATATATTCCCAAACATTTTTGAAACCGCACACGGCCTGTCCCACCTTGGAATTTAGGCTACAACCAAATTAATATATAAACGATACATTTGCCCCTCAATTAACAAATATTGCAATGTATGGGCTAAACAATGTATGGCTTGTCAAAAATCAAAAATTCATAGGCAAGCCTTCGATTCGACCATGTACATTTGGGCATAATAGGACCAATGCCACCAGTAGATGGCTACACTTACTGCCTTACGTGCATGTACAGATTCACACGTTGGCCCGAAGCTACGCCAATAAAAGACATCATGGCAGACACAGTGGCACAACCTTTTGCTGCTGCATGGATTTTCCGCTTTGGAGTTCCATCCAACATAACTACCAGCCAAGAAAGATAGTTTGAGTCATACTTGTTCAAAGCTCTAACCAAGGTACTGGGACCATAACGAATACTCACTACAGCCTTTCACCCTCAAAGTAACGGGCTTATTGAGGAGTTCCACAGACCACTTAAAACGGTACTTAAATATCAGCAAACAGAGAAATGGACTGAAGTCTTACCGATAGTGTTACAGGGAGTACGTTCAGCCATCAAAGAGGACCTCCATTCACAACCGCAGAATTAGTGTATGATTCGACAATTCGCCTACCATGAACATTTTTCGATATAACATACAGACAAGAAGAACCATCAAGATACGTGGAATACTTGAGGAGATGTATGCAACAGCTAAAATCGGTATACACTTCCAACCACACCAAAAAAGTAACTTTTGTGCACAAAGACTTGAAAGTATGTACGCATGTATTCGTCAGGAAAGACACTGTACGAAGACAACTACAACAATCTTACGATGGACGGTATCAAGTTCCTTCACGAAACAACAAAGTATATAAGTTAAACATTCGTGGAAAGACTGTGCATGTCTGACTTCTATAGACAGATTGAAACCAGCCTTTGAAACCAACACATCAGGTGATAGTTCAACCCAATCGTAGAAACGTCAACAAACAAAGAAGGGCTCAAGCACCCGGGCACCGGAAACACAAGGACAGCAAAGAACTACCCGTTCTGGTAGAAGAGTGCACTTTCCATGTTATTTCGTGGCATCACGATGACACGGGAAGGGAGCGATGTCCCAATGACCCAATGAGAGGGACACCTCTTTAGAAAATAGACTTGTTCAGCTTCCGGGTATCGGGAACTCGAGCTCATGACGCCGACAAGGATAGACGTGCGGTCGCAATATTTGATATTAGTAAAACCTAGAAATAAATGTTTAATAATGTGTTATGTGTTGTATACAAATAAATATTAATTCAGCTCAACCGGACTATAACACCAAAAACCATACAGGGCACAACTAATAATTGATTCTGTGATCCTAGAACAAACCAAGAAAAAAAACGAAACCTCAAAACTGCCTACATTGATTACAAGAAAGCCTTCGACTCAGTGCCTTATTTATAGCTAATCGATATCCTGACAATATACAAAATACACCATACCATAGTAGGATTTCTGTAATATAGTATGAAGCATTGGAGGAAACAATATATCTTAGAAAGCAAAAGAAAACGCTATGATCAACGAAATACCTATTAGAAGAGGCATATTCCAAGGGGATACCCTTAGCCCCCAATTGTTCTGCCTATCACTAAACCCTCTATCAAGAATGCTAAGTAAGAGCAACTATGGCCACATGATCAAAAAAGCCAAGAAAAACCTCCAGAAGGTATCACACCTCATGTACACGGACGATATAAAGTTATATGCACCGTCTATCCCTCAACTCCGTCACCTGATGCAAATTACAGAGGCATTTTCAAACAACATAAAGATGGAGCTTGGTCTGGATAAATGCAAAATACTTGAAAGCGCGAAAGCGCCAAACAAATGAAACTAGATGAGATTGTACTGGATAACAGAGGAATAATGGAAACCATGCAAGAACATGAAACATATAAATATCTAGGAATAATGCAGGCCCAAAGACAAGAACATAAACTAATCAAAACAAAGCTCACACAAATGTACAAGGACAGGCTAAAAACAATGATGGAAACAAAGCCGAATAGCAAGAACATCACACAAGCAATTAACTTCTTTGCATTCCCAGTACTAACATACTCCTTTTGGAATCATCAAATGGTCAAACATAGAACTAGAGGATCTACAACAGGTAATGAGAACTACACAAACAAAATACAGACAACTACATGCGTTAACTAATCCCCTGAGAGGGGATTAATTGACGTTTTAGGCGAACTATCCCTTGAGAGAATGGTGGGCGAGGACAAATCGACCTGAAAGATCTCCATGAGAAGCAAATCCATAACACGAGGCAATACTTCTTTCAAAGGAGCATGCAGTCACCCCTCATCCGAGCAGAAGCGGATATCTCCCACACACCACTGTTTTGGTACCGACGAAGAAATACCACCCGTACACATTGAAAAGAAACTGAAGGAACAGGCAGGCAAAGCACTTCATGGCAGACACTATAATGATCTTCAACAGCACCACATCTACAAAAAAATCTCGAACACATGGCTAACCCAAGGAACCTTACAACCGGAAATGGAAGGATTCATGATGGCAATCCAGAACCAGGTCATAAAAACAAGAAACTACCAGCGATACATCCTGAAGAAGAAGATAGAAAATGAACAATGTAGACAATGTGACTTAACATCTGAAACACTACAACATGTAACATCGGGTTGTAAGATAATTTCCCAAACAGACTACAAATACCGTCACGACCAAGTGGTAAAAGTAATTCACCAAAAGCTTACTGTCCAAACCACACTGATAACCAACATGAATCCTTACTACAAATACGAACCAGAAACAATACTAGAGAACAAAACACGCAAATTGTACTGGGATAGGGCTATTATGAGGGACAAAACGACACCACACAACAGGCCAGATATAATCCTAATTGACAAAATCAGCAAACCACACACATCACAGACATAGCAATACCCAACACAAATAACATTCAGAACACATACACCACAAAAATGACTAAATACCAAGACTTAAGGTAGGAAATTAAAGACATGTGGTACATGGATAAGGTAAACGTTATCCCTCTTGTCTTATCAGCAACAGGTATAATACCAACCACACTCCAAAAGAACTTGGAGACACTTGAAATTGACCCCAACACATACATACAGATGCAAAAAGCAACAATACTAAACACCTGCCGAACAGTCAGAAAATTTTTAAACCTGGCACCAGAATGAAACATACAAAAATATTTTCACACTGAAGGTAGACTTGAGAACTTGGCACCGCCCGTCTTAAGCTTAATCCGCCAAGTGCGAGAACGCACACAATAATAATAATAATAATAATAATAACAATAATAATAATAAAAAAATGACAATATAAAGAATTCGAAAAAATCTCCAAATATCGTGACCTTGTAATAGAAATTAATAGACTCTGGAAAAAACAAGTAACAGTCATCCCGATTGTGATAGGTGCACTGGGGGCCATTACGCTTAATTTAAAGAACTTCCTAGAAAAACTGGACATTACTGACATAACGACAACAGACCTACAAAAAACTGCCTTACTGGGCACCGCCTACATATTAAGAAGATACATGGACAGTTCTCAGGTTTCTGGGTGAGACTTGAACTAAACCAAGAAGTCCAGATCAAGCGGATAGTGATTATCTCCTTGAAGCTGTGTAATACGAAACTGTATAACGAACCTAATAATCACAAATAATAATAATAAATAACAATAATAATCTTCGTACATTTGTTTTCAAAACGCATATCCATGCACACATACAATATATTATACAAATCCAATATACATATTATATAATAAAAACAAACATGCAATTGCTAAACACAAGCAAACAAAATTGTAAATTGTAATATAACTTATTACATCACATTAGTAAAACTATTTTGTCGGATTTTGAGTTAATTCGCCTTTTTATCCTGTTTTATTACCAAAATATTTTTTTTTTGTTTTGTACCAATTTTTTCTTGTGAGTGCTTCCTTCTCGTTTTATGGCTCTTTCTGTGTGTCACTATCCAACTTATCACATTAGTTTTTATTCCGTTTTTTGTACATTTTTTGAAAGTTTTGCTTTAATGCTTCAATAATATTTTAGTTACTTTTATTGGTTTTCTAATTTTTATTTTTTTCTGCCTTCCCAAATTTTTGAAAAATAAAACCGCTGCGAATGTTTAATTACATTAAAATAAAATTTGCTTTGTAAACACCATTAGCAGGGAGAGTACGAAAGAAAGAAAGAGAGAAAGAAATTTGAAACTGATTTGTTTTGCCAGATTGGCGTCGAATTTATTTTATTCGCCAAATATAGCCAATTGGCGATAATGTCATAACTTGATGATGGAGAAAAAATTACATTTTTATTAGACAAAAGAAAAATCTATGATATTCTCCAGAAAACCTCGTTAGAAATGCTTTCAACCTTAAAATGCATTTGTTTAAACATATTCCAAAATACCAATTTTAGTTTAAATTCAGTCAGTCACAGCTGACAGAAATAATAGAGTAAAATTCTTGGAGTACAAATATAGGAAATAAAGAATAGCACAAACCCATATTTGAATCTCAGAAGATAGAAAAATCACGAATTTAATCAATTCTAAAAGCAAAATTTCCCACACAATCTATTTTTTTTTAAATCGATTCTTGGGATTTGAAAGCGGTTAAAAGTTTTTGGACACGCACGTGTTACAAAAATAGCTTAAAGAAGCAATTACTCCGTGATCCGTTCCACTTTTAAGCGCTTAATATTTACAAGTATCAAGTAATTTATTTAAATTGCCAGCGTTCCAAAGAATCCTTAGCAAGATAAGAATTGCCCTGTGGAATCTCACCATCGTTCTTCATCGCCGAAATGATTTTAGTCGCTTCATTTCATGGAAATTGCTTGATTTAAAATTATGTAAAGCGTTTGTGGAATAACATTAAGACTATCTGCTTCCCTGGGAGTACTATAAGATACTCTATATTCTTCGGTAGATAGTTTATACCTCTATGTATGTTTCAGGCTATTCAGAATTTCATTGTGGATAACAAACTATCAAATATTTCTATATATATCGTTAAGCTAAAATAATACTCTATTTATTACAATATATGCTACCGTTTCATTGACAGAAATTGCATATATTTGCTATGTATGTGAATATTTTTAGCATATGTATAGGATTTTTGATTTTTGGTAACACATGAGATTTTTTAATTTATTTTAGAAATGCTTAGTATTAAATTTTACCGACATTTTATTTTCATTAAAAATAAGTCTATTTAAAACGATTTCTTTATGTGAGTATTGGACGGTATGTATAAATGCACTATAGTTTATTTATATATTATATAATGTAACATTATTCTGTATAAGTTTTTGGGAGCATTACGTCAGTTATTTAACATATTGTTTCTCCTATAACGAAAAAGCTTTAGTTTGAGCTAACAATGACGTGAGTGTCGGAATTATCACGTACAATTGTTCCCCACTCAAAAAAACTTGCCTCAGAGGCTCTTATGTTTCGTCCACTATGTGGCAATTGTGTTATTCCTGAGAAGGGCAATAATATCGTACAACAATAATGTATCTTTATGTAGGACATTACCACCCTTCTCAGGGATGACGTAATTGCCAAATAATGATCAACAAACAAGAGTTTTTTTGTGAGTTTTTCTTGGGGTAAATTTATTGTACAATAATTTTCAGCACCCATATATAAGTAGCTCGAACTGTAGCTTTTTCGTTTTAAGAGAAAAAAAAAATGCCGTCCTTATCCTAGATTTGAACGAAGGTCCCTCCGTTGAGAACAGGAACAACCCTCTCTCTTTCTCCGTATATAAGGATGTAAGATATTATTACCCTTCTCAGGGATAACATGATCCTGAAAATTATTGTATAATAAATTCCCCCACGAAAAACTCACAAAAATCTCGCCCCGGTGGCTTTGTGTGTTGACCATTATTTGGCAATTGTGTTATCCCTGAGAAGGGTAATAATATCTTACATAAAGATACATTATTGTTAAAAGATATTATTACCCTTACGGAAAAAAAGAGCGTCGTCCCTTTCTTCGTTCGTCTAGCGGTCAAGACACTCCGAGCTCAACGAAGGAACTCTGATTCGAAACCAGAATGGGGACGGCGTCTCTTTTTTTTCCTAAAACAAAAAAGCTCTAGTTTGAGCTACATATGCTTGAATGCTGAAAATTATTGTATAGTGTATCGTTACGTTTATCGAGTTAAAGGGGAATAAGTGATTTGCAAGTTGCTATCGTTTTTATATATTTCCTAAGAGTTAATGGTTATCCTAGAGATTAAAAACATTTTAATTTTCTTAAAAGCAACATCTTGAGTTTAAACA
>QLNU02014176.1:138017598-138032413 GCA_006491805.2 Dysdera silvatica
AAGCTAGAAATGATATTTTTCTCAGAAGAGAATTGTCATACACAATTGCTTATTTTAGCGATGATTCTTCTACCTAATAGTAAATACACAAAGTTTGTCGTGTTTCGGACAGTTTAAAACAAGACTAATTAACCAACGAAATCTATAAAGGAAAGTGGATGTACTAAAATTTAGTCGACCAAAACCAATATTAAAAGAATAGACAAATATAAAAGTAAAACTTCAATTACCCTGAGAATGTTATTGCTGTGTTTTTAAGAAACACAAGATTGGAAATTGTGTAATACTTACTTATACTGTAATAATAAACTAATATATATACTGTAATAATAAACTTTACTTCTAATATTTTTATCCGGAAAGTAAATATACTGCTTGCTTAAAGAAAAATATCACCTCACAGCATGGGGCCCATATGGGGGCGGGGCAGGGGGCTCAAGCCATCTATCCGTTCAAAAATTTTATTTGCCCGATTTTTCTGTGCGTTTACTTTAACAAATTTACAGTCACATTTTAAAATAGTGTACTTTTCAGTTCACTATTAATGGCCAAACAGTAATAATTACTTTTATAGTATTTTTTAGCATTTTGTACAATCACTAAAATGTTTAACAACTTTGAGAAGGAGGTAATCATTTTTCTCAGCCCTCCATAGAAATATTCCTATGTGCGCCTTTGCATCACGGGCCATTTGATAAACGAATTATTATGATAAAACGTCTAATTTATTCTAAACTTAGTTCATTTTAAATTTTGATGATATTCAAAACAGAGATAGTAATTTGAAAATTAAATTTTGATGATATTCAAAACAGAGATAGTAATTTGAAAATTAAATTTCATATATTCTAAATTTTAATAAGCTAATTAAAATATCACAACACCGGTATTATATATCTTTTGCCAATAATGAGCCTTTCTCTGTACGAAGGTGGAGCAAATATGCCTACGAACTCTTCCAACAAAATCCACTTACATCTTTAATTTCGTGAGGCACAGCTACTTCTATTACTAAGAGGTTGCAACTTCATAGGATTACCTCCAATCAACTCCAACAAATTTCATCACTCTTATTCGCTAATTATATCGAGAGAGGCAGATCAATTTCAAGATAAAAGCAAAGGCTTAGCAACAAACAGACACCATGAATGGCCTTCTGAGGTCTTATTAAAAGTACAATTTATTGTTGATCGAACAAATAATTAAATCAGTCACGTCAGTGTAAATAATTTAGCACTTTTGGCATGTTTTCTGTTCTCGTATATTGATTTTGTTAATTATGGACTTTTTTATTGCATTTCGCAGATGGAATGCCTCACAGTATATCGAAGTTGATAGATTCATTTCCTGGTAGTAGGTTGCACATGCCAGGCAAACACAGAATTTATTAATGCACACGTCACGATACATTCCAAATTAATATATTTCTCCATTTTCGTGTCACATCTGCTTGCATTAACTGCTCCAGCCAACAAACGAATGAGTTGCTTAATCAATTTTGCCGCTATTGATCATTTTTTAAATGATTTATTGATCAGTTCTTGGATGTGAAGGCCACAACAATCAATTACACAAACACATTCACACACAGTCATATATAGTTTATATTTTTATTTAATATACAAAGTTATGTTTAAATTATTATATCACGTATATTATTTACTTAATTCTATATTTAATATTAATTTCTGTTTTCTGTAATACTACCTCAGTCTATATAGCGCTAGCGTTGCCTATATATATATATATATATCAACAAACATTTTCAATGAACTATAGGATGGAGGGCTTTCTGTTATCTCACATAGACGTAGAACAGTAAAAGAAATACAGAGGAAGCGACCTTAAGCGCACTATGTTGGCCAGATGTGTTAGTGAAATGTACCTGCGTAAGGAAACTTCCGAACTTCCGTCACCACAGTCGAAGTCCTACGCTAAGGCGCTGCCCGTTGGGTCACACCCCACTATAGTGATGGACCAAACTGTTATTTTTGAGTAACCTGTTCCAACGTTCCTGTTCCAATCACGTAACAGGTTCCAATCACCGGTGACTGGAACGTATGCGTTGCTTCATAGGTTTTGGGAATTGAGGAACTTAACAATATCACATTTCAATGCTCAATCCGTAACAGAACGTCGTGCCAACCCCATAAAAATAATAAATCCTTTGGAAAAAAATACACACATATGAAGTACAAAAATAATGAGAAAAAGTAAGGCTTTAAAATATTGAATTTTAGATATTTTAAAAAATACACGATTTTAAAAATCAAAGAAAGTTTAAAAAACTAATTCTAAGTAATGAAATACAGCAAAAAATATTGACACTGCTGTAAATTAATTGGTAAAACATACTGAAAGGTTACAATGTGGAACTAATTAAACAGGATAACGATATAAAATGTGTATTCTCAGCTGATGTAGTTATACACATGTATGTATTCAGAATTTTTCATGTGTAAAGCTCAGTAATGTAAAAATATTAATACTTGTACTAATTAATATACATGGATAAAAAATCTATTCCATTAAATATGAATTGGCATTTAGGAACAATAATCTTTCGGCGTGAAGAGGCTCCAACCGATTTCTCCCATCGGTTAAAATGTTACCAGCCTTTAAGAAAATTCTTTCGCAAGGCACTCATGTTGCCATAAAGTTGAATTTCCTTTTCGCTAACTCTGATAGATTTGGGTAGATCAGAGAATAGAATCTCCACCATGACAAAGGGTTATGATTCCGCGGCAAGTTATTTTTTTTTTTAATTATCATCTAGATAGCGATTGATTTCGCTAGTTGCTATTGAAGTAGGAATACCTATATAATCACATATTAACTGAATTTAAACTTTAAGTAAATTAAATAAAAATAAATCAATTAAAACAATAATTAAATAAACTGATTAAAACAATTAGTTAATTAAAACAATATTTGGTTAATTAAAATAACATTTGGCTAACTATAACAATATAATAATAATAATATAACCTCTTGTAATATCAGATATTAAATGGGTAATTAGTGCCTAAGCCCTTGTGTCAGCTAGACAACTATGCCGGATGTTGTGATAGCCCGTTATCTCAGCGCGTTTCCTGTGTGATGGAAACGGAGGAATATGTTCCTAGAACAGTGATTTCTCGGTCACCGGTGATTTGTAACTGTTACTTCAAGTAACTCCTGTTCCTAGTCACCGGTGACTGAAATAACAGCTGTTATTTAAGAACAGCGGTTCAAGAGTTGCATACTGTTCCTAGAACAGTGATCAGTGGGTAAAAGGTGATTTTTAACAGTTACCTTAAATAGCTCCCATCTCTACCCCACTATCGAGAGAGTTGCTTCGAAGCGGGAGCTCTAGAGAACCGGTATTCTCGGGATCGACGGCTGTCGGATGTATATATATATATATAGTATACCCTTTATCGATATGTCCCTTTCAGTAAAACAAATTATACAAAAATTTCCCAAAATTAATAAAAGCTTGATTATTAAATCAAAAATTTTTTTCGTATTAGCCAATGTTGTGGTAACAACAGATGTTAAATGATTCGTAAAGATAAGGCTACTTTTACTTTAGGTTCGGGTCCCAACAGGTCTAGCACATTTATTATTTTCTTTAAGAGTCTTTGACCATTTAATAAAAGCTTGCTGAAGCTTTGTAATATTATATAACACACAATCAGCACAACAGGTGTATATCGTAGTATTTTGATTCCATGTCGTAACACAATATTCATTCTTTATTTTCTCCATCTGGTTAGTTCGACTCTAATAATTCCAGTCACAAAAAAAGACAAAAAAAAACACGTGGTAAAATCACACATTTTTTACTTTAAAATTGCGATGTTTTCCCAACTCCAGGAAACTTCAGTAGCAGTTTGATCAATCATAACTAATGGTCATACAGTATATGTAATCCAACTCAACTCTAATGTTGCAGAAAAACAAGGCGCCCCAGAGATACCATCAATAAATTCTAGAAGCAACGTAACTATCCAAGAAACAGACTTGGTGGTATTCTTTAGATTTCAAAGTTATGTCCTTCTTCCTTGGGACTTCTGCCAAAGAAGGGAAAGTCGGTGCGTGGCTCGCGTTAAAATTCACCGACCGAACTTTACTTCGTTCTTGACATTTGAATACTAAACAGAAAACTGTTCCACCGGAAATCGAATTTTACTCCCAATTCTCTTGCTTCTCCTTCGTGTGCCTGGTTTTTGTTTTGGGATCTGGCAAAGGAACAATAATCAACAGTTCTTTCCGTTCTCGCTCAGATGAATGAATAAAATGAATTACATTCGTCTTATTTCCAGCATAACAAAGGTAAAGACTCATGCAGAAGTATTTGCAACCCTGCAACTAAAACGTCACTTATTCAGAATACGCAATTAAAGTATCATACTATGCCTATAATACATATTTTAGAAGATGTTTGAAAGTATTTGGAGTCAGGGTAGACGAACTGTATAAAAGGATACTTTTTATGTTTTTTTATGTTTTTACGGCGCTGGCGCCCACAGTTTATAGAGGAATGTGAATCTCTGGTGCCAGAGGAACAAAACGGCGTCTGTGGTGATAAACAAATGGCGCTCTTTGTACGACACAATTAGGGGTGTACAAGGGCGGACTTGGCCTCCGGTACGCCTTCATGGGCGTTAGGACTTGCGTCTTCGAATGGACAAAGACACACGCTTCCAAAAATCCGAAGTGTTTACCCTTTGAGAGGACGCAGTCCGCCCCTGGGTATGGAATCCTAGTTGAAGAAGCAATATGTGAATATGTCACCGCATTGTGACTACGGCAGTGGCGTCAGATTTTCTCGAGAAATTCGGAGCTCTTAAGATGTACGAAGCCCACTTCAGACTATAATGAGCAATTCCTCGGTAGGCGTTCAATTTTTTCGGCACCGTTTGCAAAGGAAATTTGTATTAACAGCATAGTATATGGGTGCCTTAATGGTGCGTCTCTATAAGGCAAAGGAAAAAAAAATGTTTATTCACACTTCTTATATTAAATTTTAAATACCTGAGGCAGTAACAAAAATTTTGACGGAAAAATATTCCGATGTATCCTCTAGCAAGTTGAAAGACCTGTATAACCTTACTGTAACTCATTTGAATACAAGGTAGTAAATCTGCATTGGACCTCTGCTAGTGCCTAGCGCTTGCTTATCATTTAGCGGTTCCTATTCCGGCGTTTGTTTATCTTGGAAGATAAAGGTTGAATTACTAATTACCGAGAAGGATTACGGAATAATAAACATTCAAAGCAATTAAAGGAATATCTTTGCAAACTCAGAATGTGTCCGTTTGTAGGATATATGTTTAAGCATTAATATAAGGTGTTGTCCCCGACAAGTACTGGACTGTTTTTTTTTATACAAAGAACTGTATATTTTAAAATACTACAGTATATGCATTTCCCATCTTTGGTATGAAAGTTCTGCTCTCTCACTTCCTCCACACGAGAGTTGTCAGAGATGTCACAACAGAGCATGATGGATTGCATTTTATTTTCAGCCACTTCATCTATGACACATCAATATTTGCGGTCAGAATTTTTATGTCAATACTTACAGTTGAGCAGAGAAAAAATAATTTTATAAGTTGTCTAAGTCTTCGAATAATATGTTGGTAAGAAGCATCTAATTTTTTTACGAAACTTTAATGTTTTAAAAAGGTATAGGTATTTTACTAGTAATGAGCCTTCACTTATTGAATATTAATACTAACCAAAATTTATTGTGATAGGCTACAGTTTTAATTTAAATTTAACAAAAGAGAGCTTCTTTATCAACAAAATTCTTTAAATCCCAATAAATTTAAAGATTCAAAAAATCCCAATAAAATATGTTAACCAAAGTTATACAATTATATAGTTTTAAAGTTATGAAGAAATTATTAGTTGTGGTTAAGTTTGACTCAACACTTATATTGGTTCGTATTTAAAGTGTTTTTTGACTAATAATAATTAGTTGTATATGACAACCAAAAATTTTATTTAAGTATATCGATTAGGTAGTGGAAGAATTAGACTTTAAGATGAATTCGGATTCTTACATTTTATATAATTTATACTAAAATATTGAATGCATAATTATATATAACGTAAGAAAAATTTACAAAGCAAGTTTCAGACTGAGTTCATGGAAAATTTTGTTTCTTCTAGCTATTATGAGCGCAAACAATAAATTATAAACCATAAAAGATTGGGGAGTCATGCTTAATTATAAATGGTATGCATTGTTTTCAAAAATAGGTTTATTATGATTCATTCTGTTGTAAATACTGTTTATGAGTTTACCATCTTTATTTGTTACAATAAACGACGTTAATTAGTTAATTGGCTAGCTAGCGAACACATATTTTGCAAACATTAGTTTCAAGTTAATTGAATAAGGATCTTGATTGAATTAAATAAAGAGTTTTGAAGTGAGTAGACTATAAACACCATCAGTTCTGACCAATCGAAATCGCCACTTATTTGATCAATTCCGATCAATTGAAATAACAACTTATTCGACCAATTCCTAGCGATAGAAATAAACATTTATATTATCAATTTCGTCCAATATAAACAACCAATATAAATAATATTTACCTGGCGATTGACTTTATTAATCAGACATTCACATATACTTTACTACGTATATAATACACTATACCACTCTACATTATATTAATCATAAACTGCCATAATATCATTATTAATGTAGGTGGTATACTATGTTAATAATAAATGGATCTAATAGCGATGGACTATTCGAAATATTTATCTTCAAATTTTGACGTCTTCTCACTTGAAATTTATATAACGTTTGCGATGCCATCTCTAACCGAAATTCAATACATCAAGCTTCGTAACAATTAGGCACGCTTTATCTCTTCAGCTGAATTGAGAAATCTCAATAGTAACGGACATGCTATGCTCCTTCAACGCAATTGACAGCCGTCTATTTCGATCCTGTTCAATAGGTTTCCTCGCAATACTTGGCCGAAACGCTTTCCTGACACTGACATAAGCATCGCGATGGACAAAGTGTCACAATACCCGTTAAATATCGTCTAATGAAGAATACACAGGGCTTTCCGTCATCAGGTGGCATGCGATTGGATGGAAATATCATCCAGCTCATAGAAGGCGCAATAGATAGGAAATATGTGATCCTTTTCAAATAATCATTTTCAGGAAATCGATTCTTGTTTGCAACTTCATTTCATAATAAATACGGTATTGTAAATTTACTCGTAATCCCAAATTGCTTTAAAGTTTCTGTTAGTACCGAATTAAGGATTAAGGGCTTTAATAAAACAAAATAACGATCCACCAGGGAGTTTCATAGAGACAGAAGATTTTTTGTCACAGGAGTAGCTTGTTATTAAAATAGATAATAACAGCATTTCGGTAGCTACCGTTTTCATCCTTCTTTGCTTGATAAAGGAAGCAGGTAACTCCCGAATAGCCGTTATTATTTATTTTAATAAAAACGTTTAATTTTTAAACTTGACAAAATGCTAAATTGTTTCCTTTTACATAATGTTTTCTAAATTTACGAATTTTACTCTCCCAATTTGGCAATATATATTTTGTATAATTATAATTTTGTTTTATATATTTGGCAACAGTATATGTGATTGTTTTCGGAATTTTAAAAAGCAATCAGTCTTCGATTTTCCTCCGACCTGTGTACACGTCCCTTGAAGGCTCCGCCAATAAAATGGCGTTCAAAATTCTTTTAACGTTGCTTTGTAATTTAATTGTCTTTTGGCGAACTAATGTAAACATTTTAAGGCTTTAATAGATATTATTTCAATTGGCTGAAATTGCTAAATCTTTTGAGAACGTATTTCTGCAAATACAACTCTACATTATCTCTGCAACTGTTGACTTCGGATGGTTCCATTATATCCGCACCCTCATTCGTACACGTCAATGTGTGCACCCGAAAGGTTCGTTGCACTTAGGTATCGGACATCTTCTTTATGAGCCAGACTAGACACTGAGCTTTTTCTTGTGGCGTCCACATTTTTCGTCAAAACTGCGTCACTTGGAAAATAACAATATTTTATGAGTTATATTGTCAAATATTGAAAACCGTTTGTTATTATCTAGTATAGTTTTAAATTTATTAAAGTCTTAAGTTGTAAAGATAATTTATGGACACCCTGTATGTAACCTAATAATATCATGTAACTCATGAACCCTTGCTTAAAAAGCGTAGATTTACAGTATATTAATTTTTTCGTCATGCTTCGTTCAAAGGAATGAATTTGAGACAGAAAATATATTTATTTTTCGAAATAATATATTATTAATAAATGATTCTTCCCATATCATGAAACTCGTGTACAGGAAGCTTAAATAAATTATTAAAATTATCGCATCTTCTTCATATACGGGGAATAGTAGCATAAAAGTAAATGCTTTATTACACAGACTTCGGTTTAAAAAATATGGCGATATATTGATCATTGAAAAAAAAAAAGACGCTAAATCATCATCGAATTAAACGAACTTGTATCGTAGCTGTGATGTTTCATATTTAACTGATGCCGAGATGCGATCTTGCAGAACTTTTAAAGCGCTTCTCGGGCTAATGAAGCATTAAATCAGAACCTACTCAAGCAATATTTTAAAATGATTTTTCACACGTAATCATCAGAAGAGTTTATCTTAAACGCTTTCATAACAGGATGTGACATATATATAGATTCTTTAATGAACATTCTACCTTCTCAGAATTTTCGAAATATTTACATTTAAATTGGCAATTTACTGAGAATCCACGAGCGTGATACCTTCGAGTTTTCTATGCATGAAGAGGCATCAGAGACCAAAGATGAAGCACAGCTACCAGGAATATCCCAGGATTAGTTATGTTTGCGTTTTTGTTTCGTCGTGATGTACATTTTGTTTAATTGCAAATTATGTGTATTTCTTTATGTATTGTTTGTCCAATATAAATGGCTGTATTAAAATTGTCAAATATAAATTTTGTATTTTTATACGTATGTATCACCCGCTGTAAAATAAAATATGTATTCAACCTTCTCATATAATTTGAAAACCCTTTTTCTCCCCCTGAAGTGTTTTAGGACTAAAGGTTAAAATATAATTTCGGCAATATCATCTCTAGAACACCCTGTATATTAAATTTGTCTTAGTGCAACAATTCGAAATTTAAATACAGGACCCGAAGATTGTCGAGGCTTTGCGATAATGCCTTGGAATACGGTAAGCTTTCGTGTGACCTTAGATTTTATGGTAAGATGCAACTAGAGTGGATACACACATCACTACCATTCATGAGCTATTTCCTACATGCCAAAAGAAAGCAAAAAAAATAAAAACACACAAAAACTTGACAACATATATAAAATCAAGTGACTACATGCAAGAAATTAGATGAAGTTTTGCAAGAATGTAAATATTCTACGTGCAAGACATATTTAGGAACGTAACATATTTCGAAACCATTTATCAAAAACGAAATATCAACGTCTAAATATTTCTCTTACGGAGTTAATATTTACATTATTTTACATTAGAACTTGCTGACCACCAAATTTCCACAGTTTACATAAAAGGAAGTAGCCTTCTACAAGGAATTTGACAAAGTGGCAGGGGTTTACCTATGTTTCAGGCTCAAACAAAATTTCTGAAACAGTTCTTACACCATCAAACAATGTTGAAAAGTAATGTCTGAACCAATAACTCTTCACAGCGATAACGCAAATGATTAATTAAAAGGTGCGTTACTTTAAGAACAAAGAATCATTTACCAATAACTCGGAGCAATAAATAATTGTAAATATATCTACAAATGATCGCGCTGATTGTGAATGCGGCCATTTGTCTTCGGTCTCAGTTTACCATCTGGTTGTGGACTTAGTTCCCGAGGACTCAGTCGCTACTGACAAATGATTCCAGGTCCCGCCTTTCCAGTAAACTCGGCTTGGCCATGGGTTTCCTAGAAATCCATTATTCTCGGGAAAACGCCTCTGCAAACAGTTTTAAGCGACACATGGGATCTTTTACATCTCCCGCATCCAGGATTCCCACTGATCGATCCAATCGAAATAACTCCCCCTCCCCTACTTACATTCCCCTAATTTTCAATACTGCGGAAGCCCTGGATATCATTAGTAGAAGCTTCGATAATCAAAGGCAGCCATTAGTAAGGTTGACCTCAACCAAGTGTGGGAGTTGGTTCTCCATCAAAAGCCTGAGGGTCAAGAGGCTTGTTACAAGCGCTGATCAGATATATTGTATCCATCATTAGAACAGGCGCATATTGTTCAATGACAATATTGGCTTCTCTGCCAGTCGCTAATGATATAACAAAAAGGAAATCTATCGACAAAACGTCAGAGCAGATTCGATAACGCTATGTTTTTGAAGAGCTATTATCTATCGATGTTACGGAAAAATTTCGGTATTACTCTAATGTAATATTAAGACTTAAAATACGTATACGTGCAGAAATATGTATTAGTTATACCTACAGCTTTACCATAAATTAGACATTAATCTTCTTATGATTATCAGCATTCTTCGAACTAAAAGCTTAATATTCATTCCTTGATGCGTTATTTTAAATATTTAGCGGCTTAATATAACCCAATAAGCTTTTAAACAAAATCTTGAACTCTAAAACACCATAGTTCCTGAGATGGATACCCAAAGAAGATGGGCGGAAAATTCTGCCAGTTCTCGTTTCCTTGGAAGAGAGAATTGATATAAAAATATTTATTTCTACGGCATTGTAACAGGCAACTGGTGAATTTGGGTACTTGTGCTTGTACAAAACATAGTTTTGGGATTCCAGATAGAAACATGAATATTTTCTATGACCGAAGCCCAAATTACATCTGCAGAATTCAGTTTCCACAATTTTTGAACAGAAAAATTTATAAATGATTATGGAAAAATCAAATAGAAAGAAAAAATTCTATGTATAAAGAAAAAAGTTCACACATTTTGGAAATTGAAAAAAAAACGCAGAAAGATGGTGCATTTTCTAATTCTATTGAAGGTATATTCATTATATTTAAAGAGAAGTTACTGTTTTTAAAAAAGTGAATTTTTTATACCTCTTATTTAATTTAAAAATAAGGGGTTTCTTTGTCGCCGATTCTGTTTCCATATCCTAATTGAACGTTGCGTGATCATTTCTTAGCATTTACTTTTGCTGAACTTCTCCAAAGAGCAGTTAAGTAACAAACTTTATTATTTGTGCCCACAGAAATGAAAACGTGAGGAACTAAAAATTAAAAGAAAGGGATAAAATTAGAAAAGACTGACAGAAATACAACGAGTAAAAATCACCAATATTAGAGATGGGGGAACCAGTTGGTTTATAAGTAATTAGTTATAATGAAGTAAAATTTTCCATCCTGTCAATCTTGGCAACACTAATTCAATTAGCATTCGTTCACTCAAGCCGGTCCCTAAAGACGGGCAGCAATGTTTGTTTGAAATGCGTCGATACCCCTATAAGGTTTTCACTAATATTCAACTGGTCATTTGCTTACAACATTTTCTTATTTATTCCTTGTCTTTTTCCTTTCCATTATTATCAATGTCTATTTCGTTGCTTTTTCTCTATGTTTAATTAACTTCATTTTGTGTTTACTAATGGGTTTTTTCATTTATACCGCTCCAATTTCTGTATCTCGCCTCTTTAAAACCTCCTTTTTTTATTTTAGCACCTTTTACAGGGGGTAAACTTCAATAAATATGGTGTTTCCAAGAGAAAAGGTTCTTAACATTCTTGCCGTACCCAGGTACCACATTATTGCTACGTAACAAAGTTGAGAACCCATTTTTAGGAAGAGAATGTTAATTTTTACTCACACGCGTTGACATGTGTATGTAATTTTTATATGAATAACATAGTGCTCATAATTTTTAAAAGTGTGGAGACTGTGACAAGGTGTATGTTGGACAGACGGGAAGATCGATACGTCTACGAGGGAAGGAGCATATGCGTGCGGTAGCTAGGGGAGACGATTCAAACCAGTTGGCTGAACATGTCTTCAGGGAGGGTCACGAACCAGATTGGCATTCGATGAAAATATTACATCAGAATGTGACGAATCTGGGGAGTAGACTTTTTCTGGAATCATGGGAAACCTACGGTTTGAGGAGTCGTGCAATAAACATCGCAAAACCTCTACCAGAACCTTACAGGATTTTTGCAAAACCTCGAGTTGGGGGTGTTCATCTGACATCGTCGGGTGCGGGGGCTTTCCCGGCGAGGGTTTCCCCGATTGGGGTTTCCCCAGCTGGAACTGCTCCGCACCAAATGGCGTTAGATGGGGATTCCCAACATGCGGGTATATAAGCTTAGGACTTTCACGAACTCTTCATTCTGCCTTCACTTGACAAAGGGAGCAGTTGGCTCCCGAAACGTCGTGTTTTTAAACCTTACGCCAGTGTCGAAATAACTGTTTGTTATGGAATCTCCTGGTGAAACTCTGTATTGTTTCGTTAAAGTAGAAAGTTGTTCATCGCGGAATTGTTACCCATTATCAACCTATTAAAAGTCGATTAACACAAAATCTTAACTCATTGTACTAAATAAATATATGAGTGATTAAAATCTTACTCAGTTATTCATTCTATAATAGTATTAATAATATCAACGGGAAATTATAAGTAAATGATTGATAAATTACTTCTTCGGTTAAAATATATTAGAGCCTGAATTATATATATATACCGTTAAGAACTAATTTTCTGCTCTATGACAATACAATTGTTAGCCCTAGATTTTAGAACTCGCTTCCTATGGCTCGGCGGTCCATAAATAGTTCACCATTGTTTAAACGGAATCTGTTTATTTACCTGCTGTCCTTTTAATTTTGTTTTTGCATTTTCCCTTTAAGCCTGTTTTTATTTGTTTACACGCACAACTTGTTAATATTATTGTATTTATCCATAATATTCATTGTACATATCCATATCTTGTATATGTAAGATGTCTGGAAATTAACTTTGAATTTGAATTAATTGGAACCTTTTCGTTAATAGAGTATGGGCTTAGCTACCTTTTGTTGTTTAGAAAACTTTCTATAGGGGATTATATTTTAATGCGACCGCTTCTTTAATCAACCACCCCTTTAAACAACCGTCAGATAATGATCATCTGTAAGACAAGAAACGTCCTTAGAAAACCCTAGTGTTCTGTTTTGCGGTGTTGGTGAAGAGGTGTGATTCTTTTAATTTAAGTATGTCAACCGTTAATAATAAATTAGCTACAATTCCTTACCTGGTATAAGAGTTCAAACTATTTCAGCGTAAAGAATTTTAACTTCGAAAACTCGGTCAAAATTGGAATAATTTGATCTTTTCTTTGAACGTGGGAGTACTTTAGCAAAATGCGGAAGCACTTTTATGTTATCTTTGACTTCGCACCAACCCATGCAGACACACGTGGGCGCATTCACGTTTAACAATAAGACATTTTCTGGTAATACGCTTGAATACTTCTGGGGTGGTTTATAGTTAATTAGTGAATAAGACTCTGCTATAATTACCTCCTTAAATGAAGCAGATGGAACTCAGTCAATTATAAAATTTTCCCTTAATGGGTTAATACTTAAATGGGCGTCGAAACCCTTTAGGAGCGGGAGACGAAGAAAGAAGGCAATTATTGAATGCATATCTCTTTACATTTATTAATAATTCTAAAGCAGTCGGAGCTTTCCGGTATTCGCAATTAAAACTTCGAAAGCAACTACTCTCAAAGTTGAGAAAATTTAAGAAACTTCTATAATATTTACTCGATCTTAATATTTCACTTTATTTTGATATTTCTCATTTTATTACTATTATTGTTGGTAATATTTCACCATTATCACACTCCATGTTGTGTATAACTTTTTATATAACTATTAAGCTCTTTTCCAAAGGCCTTATATAATTAAAAATGCTTCCTTTTAATGTAAACTCTCTCCAAATCTTCTATCTCTTTAAACCTGATGGTTGAACATTTTGAGTGTGTTAAAGCAGTACTTGGGATATTTGGAAATTGCAAATATTATTGCAAAATTGTAAATATTATTGCAAAATTGTAAATATTATTGCAAAATCGTAAATTTTATTGCAAAATTGTAAGTTTTATTGCAAAATTGTAAATTTTATTGCAAAGTATATGTTATAAATAAATTATGTGTAGATTCTTCTTCTTCTTCTCCTTCATCCTCCTCCTCCTGCTCCAGATTCTTTTTACTTGGATTTGCATGTTATTATGTGTTCTCGTCTCTCTCTCCCATCCATTCTTCTGCGTTCATATTCAGCAACGTTTACCAGTCCGGTGGATATGTTGTATGATCATAGATTTCTGTCGTTCTCATTTCTGTCAACGATTTCAGGATTGTGATTCCATCAACATTCATTTTCAAGCAAAAGATGTTGTTTCCAAATTCAGGAGTTGATTGTTATGATGTCCCGTTTAATCTTTTTGAGCACTTGTTTTTTTATTTACAAAACATTTATTCAACAATATCCTGTGCTTATTTACAGATGCAGTACTTGCTTTTTTATTGGATTTCATTAGTTTTTGCTTTGCTGATGATGCATTCCTGCATGGAGTTCATGATTATAAAATTTATTTCTAGGTAAAAATTTTTGACGCCCACGTTTGAGCTCAAATTATACTCGCGGTAAAGCTATCCTGATACACTGATAAGGCACAAAGCAGTATGATTCGGCCAGTATGATATAGTTCGCCTTCTCTTACGTTAACAGAAATTGACGTTAACGTTAATTGAAGATATATTTCATATATAAAACGTTAGAATAATGCTTCAGTACA
>QLNU02014176.1:138038298-138049045 GCA_006491805.2 Dysdera silvatica
TGATCTAAATTTATATTCATATTCAATTTTTTACATAACTTTAATACCAAATCTTCAGAATTTTCATTGTCCTTATATGTAAGTCCAGTAATTTCCACATTGTTCCTTCCATTTTATTGTTCAATCTCGATTTGGCCGTTTATGATCTCATCCATCTCATTTTCTAATGATTGTACTCTTTCTCTTAATTCATCGTTTATTCTATCTCTTTCTATTCCCCTATTTTCACTTTCATTTCTCAACTCTCTTAATTCCTTTTTTAATGCACTGTTTTCTTCCAAAACTCTTACAAATATCCTGGACATACCCATAAATGTAAATCTCATTTCCTCATATTTATTTTTCCTTTCTTCTATCCTTTTATGTAATTCCGTATCTCTTTGAGTCTGTCTTTCTTCACTTTCCCTCATACCTTTCTTTATCTCTCTCAATTCCCCCTATTATTCCACATATTCCCGATTCTCCTTGGTCCAGATCTATTCGACTTATTTCTCTGCTTTCATTTCCATCTCCTTCCACTTCCACTTCTAATTTCCTCCCCCATCACTCTTATCTAATATCACATCATCATCCTCTCCCCACTTCTTCTTCCTTCTTCGGTTCCTTACCATTTTAATATATAGTCTCAATTATATCAAAATATAACAGATTTTAACGGAATTACTTTTTCATCATTATCCACAGGACTCAAATTTAGTTATTATGATCATAACTCATTACCATTTCTGATTAAACACATCTGAAGTTACAGTTACTAGTTATGCAAAGTAAGTTTTAAATGTTGCAATGCATGTTTCACTGCACTAATTTAACAGTCCATTACTTTAGTTTTGTGCAGTAATATCTCGTACATTTAATCGACTGTATTAGTAAAGTCACTTACCATTTGCTGACTTAATAACTTAGTATACATCCGTAATTCTGTAAATGCACTATAGCAAAATTGATGCAACCCCAAATTTGCACGATTACTAACGTTAGTTAATGCTAAGTAGCAGTTAAGGGCGATGTCTCGAAGATTCGCAATTTCTACATAATAAATATGAAATACGATATCTTTTTGCCACTTTTCAAAATATATCGGTTTAAAAATTTACAATAACACTAATTCAATCTATATTACGACCACTAATAGCACTAACAAACATATTTTTAGGAGCGTAACTTTCACATGTTTTGCCTTCTGAACACCCTCTGGCGGAATAGTAAATAAAAAAGACATTTAAACAAATAAATATGGACATTTTAAGGTGTGCTGTAATAAAAAATTACTTAAAATGTCGGAAAGAATGATTTTAGATCGGATTATTTTAGACTAACTGCTGAAACCTAATCTTTGAGGACAGTGTAATGTCTAGTGAATTTATTTTGTGATGCAAGTAGCTTGTGAGTGACTTTATTCTTGTCATTATTATACAAACGGATTATAAAGTATTGTAAAATGTGAATAAAAAGTACAACCGAGAAAGACGAAGACTAGTTAAAACGAGTATTGCGTAATCGGTAGCAAAATAGCTAAGTATACTAGTATTGAAAATAAATTTTACGACGGTATACATACGGTGTTTCCAGAAAATACTAAATACCCAAAAAAGGAAACGGTGAATGACTTTGTTAGATATTACTAAACCAATGAATTAATAAGGGGATACAAAACACAAACAAACAGCAGTTTACAAACAAATAGCGTTTTGCCTGAGAATAATTTTACTGCTGATTATCGGTTTTTGAACATAACCGACACTGGACCAAGCAAAGACGCAGGTACGAAAACAGACGGGTGACAACAAGTAAGTGTAAAAGAATTGACAAAGAACTGAAAAACAACTGAAACTAAGAATTGAACACTGTGTGTAAACTCGACGACAAGCACAAAAAAAACAGTGTTTAGAGATGGTGAAAGGACAAAAAAGAAGAAGTCGGATGACTATGAAACAGGGATGTTGCTGGATGATGAAATGGAGGTGGAATAAAATTAAAACGTTAATAATGAGGAAAATGCTTGAGAAGCGTGAACGTAGATGGAGTGTAATAATTTCGGAGTCAGATTATATTGAGGCATTCTCCTTAAACTTCCACACAGATCATTTATATAAAAGATTATAAAAAGATTGATTGATTGATTGATTGTTTGGCTTTTTTATGGCGCAAGAGCACGGTAAAATCAAAGACTGTAGTAAAAGCCAGTACTTTTTAAAAATTTAAAAACGTGCGTATGGTCAGCATGGTCATTTAAAATGTCAGACAGTGATGAAGAGTTAAAAGTAAGAGTGCGGGCAAGTCTATAATAGGGGCATTGAGTTAAAATGTTGTTAAAATGAGTTATAAAAAGATAAGAATATAAAATATGAAAATTAAATAATTTTATAATATTTTGCAAAGATGTGAGTAAATTAATTTAAATTAGAAAACTAAATATAATACAAGAAATGTGTTAATAAAAAAACATGTTCTAATTATGAATATATTTTATTATATAATAATATAAATTGGCATTTGATTGTATTTATGTATATCTTAAAATTTATTCATTAGTAACTTTATATAACAAATGAAATGAGAATTTATTACTATTGTATCTTGCGTTTTAATATACATGTTCATATAAAACTGTAGTCCTATTACACATTTTATGAATGTTTTACCTACGTTGTTGATCTTAGTTTATCTCTATCAATGAGCTTTTCTCTCTAAAGCTTTAGCATATCTCAGAAAACGATATTATCTTCGTAGATTATATGGCATCTTTTTTAAAATATACTTGTGTAGATAGTGAATCTGTACAAATAAAAACTAATATGAGCATGAAATTTGATTCAATTGATAATAAAATTAAAATAATTAATTGAATTATAAATTTTTGACATAAATATGAAACTTGACTTTATTTATTCATTCACCCTTAGTTTTTATTTTGTACAGTTGAAGGATCTCATTACAATGTAACAAATACTGATAAAATATAATTTACGTAGAAAAAAATAATATAATAAAAATAATAAATATATAAATAATAATGTGACGAAAATAATAAAACGAATAAATAAATAATAATATAATAATGTAATAAAAATAATAAAATGAATAAATAAATAATAATATAATAATGTAATAAAATAATAAAATGAATAAATAAATGTAAACATAATAATGTAATAAAAATAATAAAATGAATAAATAAATAATAATATAATGTAATAAAATAATAAAATAGATAAATAAATAATAATATATGTGTAATAAAAATAATAAAATGAATAAATAAATAATAATATAAATATAATTACAACATTACTTTTAATATTTGTTAGGTCTCCTCGTCTTGAAAGACCGTATAACTTTTCATAGGAAAGTTCTTATCTAATAATGAATCGTAATTTATAAGCACAATGTCACTGTGTGCAAAATTATGATAATCCTATCGAATATTCGCCTTTAGAATCTCCTGTTTGCCATCCTTCAAGCTCATTCAAATTATGCATCAGATTCCATTCCTCGCTATGATTTATTGTTTGCGGCAACCTAAAATTCATACAGAGTCATGATGTTGTACAATTTTTAATTCGCCGGCTCAAACTTTTCAAACATTTTCTAAAGGCCGCGTTTCTCCAATGCCACAACGGAACCTCAGCGCTTGTATAATGGCATAAAATTGGACACAGCTAGGCCTACGGATAGAATAATAGAATTCGATGTTTTGAACCGTGCCTTGGCATTAGTTCAACAGAATATCCATTACGTTAGCCATAACACTGACAGTTGTAACAAATGGCAGAAAACCGTTGTTCGAAAGGCTTAGAACCATCGAACGTCAGTGCATGCTCTTGGTAAATAGACAGTTAAAAGGTAAATTTTTACTTTTTTCAGTAAAATGTCATCTGAATGAAGAAAGATGAAACTAACTGTGAAATTGATGATTTCATTCTGTAATATTTGTTATATGAACTTTAGAACAATGGTCGGAATTCGTTGACGTTATTTCATTTCTGACAGTTGCCAGCGAGAAATTTATTTTGGGAAACGGACTCGAAATTCCTTTAAATTCGCTGGATGTTTCTCATTTGCATCACGTGATAGCTGGGCTGCAATAGTTAACGAATAACCCAAAACTTTCGGCAAACCGGAAGAATTATTACAGATATTGGAATTAACCTTGCTTCAGAAGTGAAACGCGATTAAAAACAGGCATTTATGTATTGTCAGTTTTAGCTAATTAAAGTAATTAAATTACGTAAAAGAGGATGTTTAATTAGAATTCCTTATCCCCATCTTTCTTCTTTTAAACGGACTTCATTAAAACGTATGTTCATTTCGTATATTTACACAACATTTTCTTTGAATAAACGTCACTATTTATGGTTAAATTTTCTAATATATTTTGTGTACCTAATACTGATTAGCAAAACATTCACACACATAATGAATTCAAAAGCAATACATTTAAATTTGTGCAATCTTTGATGTCATTTCAGATTTAAAACAAATTAAAGAAAATTTTAATTATTTAAATATCATTTTGGTTATTGAAATTGAAAATGATTTCAATAATTTGTTATTAAAATCATGGAAAGTTAATTAAAATTCATCTTAAATATATTATTTTAAATTAGCTTAATTTTATTTTAGATTATTTGATGAATAAAATGAATTTAATCGAAGACGGGAAACTGAAGTTCAATGTGCATAAGTCTCTGCTATAGTTAATACTTCGCGATTTGAAGAATATTCAGTATATGTATTATATTAATTATTTAAATGAATGGTGGCACCTATAGGAAACACTATGGACAAAATGGACAAAAGCAGTAATTGGATCAAAGATTCGCATTGATTAATTGTGAAAAAAAAATTAAACACCCCTTGAATTAACGCGAACCAATAAACTCTAAAACAAAAATTTATAAATAATTTAGTAAATTGTTTTCTTTGAATTCTTATTAATAAAGCGTACAGTGTATATTTATTGTTTTTATTTTAGGGTTAAAATTTGTTATTTGCCATTAAAAGGTAGGAGAGGATATGAGTTTGAGGGATGTGAGAACGTATTGCTTCTCATTATTAATTTTGGGTCAACTTCCTCTTGTCTAGTTTCGTTGTGTTCAGCTGCTTTGATATATATATATTTGGAAGTTTTGCTATTATTTCTTGAGTATTTTACACCTACGATGTAGCCAGTGTCAGATTTAGATGAAATGAACTTGTATGCTATCATACTGGTCAGCCATCCCCCACACTATCCTTCCCTTACGACTAGAAGAGACTGCAAAGTGTGTTTTAAACGAAATCTTCAGTGAAGTCGATATTGATAACAGGGGTTTAAAATTCTGCAATTCGTAACTCCTGCTCCAATGGCATGAAACGTCAGGACTGTTTTTTTTGTTTTTTTTTGTGTCTGTGGAACGCGAGAAAATTGCCTTAGGTTAAATGTACAATAGGTGGCAAATAATGTAATATAAGGGTGTATTTTAATTATAAGAAAGCGTTTATGTGTAATAAAATTAAAAATGTGTAGTTAATAATTTAAAATTGTGAATGTTATAATCTAATACTACTAATCTACGATGTTGATCCGTTTTATCTCTTTGCTTCAAACATAAACATTTCTGCATACAGCCATGTTGTGGACCTTAACTAGGTAATTATAATCTCTAGAAATTATAATGTTTGGTCCTGAATGATAAATTGCGTAAGCACTTCACAAAATTTAAGAAATATTATTGTCGTTGTAAAATTTTTAATTGAGACAATATTGTGCTTATCTTTGTTTATTAATATGGTCTGGAGTTCGATCTCAATAAAATGTACGTGCTTTTCTGTTTTTTGTTTGTTTTTTATTGAAAATTTTAATTTTACCGTGTAAAATTAAATACTACATCATTGAAAGGAACAAAACGTGTAATTATTGAATTTCATTCGTTTATTATAATATTTCGCACACCGGTGGTACACCGCAATATGTTTACGTTAAAATAAAAGAGTAAGAGCTCATTATCTCTAATAATTTTAACTTATGAAAGAAACACACCTAATAATAATAATTAATTTACAAAATATTTTGTGCATTCGTATTGAGAAATAATTCGTTAGAGCTCATTCAATAGTAATATTCTATCTTCATTAGAATAAAGCAACTTCTCTTCAATGGAATTATCATGTTTTAATGACAATAGTGTACAGCTATTGAAATTGTCTTAAAAAAATGTTCGTCAATATAATTATACCAAATATTTTGTAAATTAATTACTTTTATTAGATTAAAAACTGTCCATTAGCAATAAATTTAAAGATTTGTTTGAATATATATATTTGCATGTTTTTTAACCAATTTTGGACATGTTAAGCATTTTACTCAATAAAGCACAGTGAAATTATTTACATTGATGGTAAGGGAGCTGAAAATATCAATCAACTGAACCCAGTATATTAACAATCTCACACTGAGAATGAATCAACAGTTTGAGGAATCGCCTAAATCGGTTAAGATAGTGGTAAATTGAGAGATACCTTCAATTACTATTTGAAACTGAATTCTTGTCATAGAGTGGCCTAATGATAGAGAAGCTGATGACATATGGACCAAAACACAAATTTCCCAATTTAAATTAGTGCGTTTGAGGTTCAACATGGGACTTCTGTCAAATTTCCAAATTAATGCAACTCTACCAAAATTCCTGCAAATCTCAGGAAATGGGTTTTAATTGACAATAACTATCGATCAAGGAAGGTTTGGGTTTCAAGATTCGGTGGAATTAACAGAGGTTTAAGATAAATTATTGTTCTGTAGCATAATGAGATCCTCCATACATGGTAATTTTAAACATCTGCAGACAGACTGTAGGCGAAGTCCAGAATTAATGATACAGATGACGTCGGGTTTCCTGTGAGCTTAACAGTATCCGTTTGCTGGTAAAGGAGATGCTGTCTATCTTCTAGAGAGTTTGTTACTCCTGAAATTTCTTTATCATATATACTGTTGCCCATCCTTTCATGAAATAAATAATGAAGATTTCTCTTACAACTTTAATAGTAACACGTTAATGGTAAACAAATTCTTTAGTTCGTTGTTTCATTCATGTTATTTTAAATATGGTAAATATTAATGATCTATATTATTAATGATTTATATTATTAATGATAACAATGCCTTTAAATACTTTACTATCTTGCCAGAAACTTGGCTTGACGAACTTATTATAGTGCTTGACGAACTTATTATAGTGCTTGAAGAACTTATTATAGTGCTTTACAACTCTTTGAAAGACTATCTCCACTGTTATATAATCAGATATTTATCACGGTGAAAGCTTTAAAATTGACACATATTTTACCACATTATATGTCAGCTGATTTCTAGCAGTGAACTCTATTTACATATTCCTGCTTATACTTCACTGATACTTCGGTGGAGCATATCAATACACAAAATATCCCACTTTCCATGGTTTGCCTTATTTCTCGAGCTTTGAATCAAAAAATTACCCACGAATTGCAAACATTTGTGTTCAGTATCCTCATAAGATATTAATTCAGACAACAAATTGTATCTGTTACACATGTCGTGAAACTGAATATTTTAAATTGAATTCCGAAACAACAATCCATGTGCACAAATTTAACTTGTTCGGAGGGAGGGTAGCCTTTTGCTGAATTTGCGTCATAAAAATTAAACTAACCAGTCAAAATCAAAATTTGTATCCACATGTCATATACATACATTTACGGAACCACTTATAATTCACCTGAAATTTAAATAAACTAATATCGAGTTTTCAAAAACAAATTTTGGTCTTGTGCGCTTGTGTATGGAAACTTGTTTCTATTGCACTGTGGAATAGAAACGAACATCCTTATTTAAAACACATATTTTTATGCGTATGGGGTTATTTTAACGGACGTAAATCCTATTTGCAATGTCAGTTTTGAATTATCCTTAGCACCGATACTAATCGAATTTATTTGTAGAAATTTATATCCATACCTCGGGCAGTATGAACTCAGTGAAACCTTTAGGTCTTTACCCATTGCTACATAGGTGGATCAATTCAAAACTAATTATGAAAACTTATACACCAATGCAATTATAAATTTGGATCTGTTGAACAATATTAATGGAATTCATAGAAAAATTGGATGCAAGAATTTATATTTTAGCGTATTCCATTTTCATTCATAAAATAATCGCCCACGAAAATCACAAATATATTCACTGGTGGCTTTGTGTTTTGACAACAAATTTGGCGATTATGTTATCACTGCGAAATGTCATAATACTATTCAAAACCTTAAAATACGAAGAAACAGACCAACATTCTAGTCGCTTCCAGTATTTCCAAGGCACTCAGGTCCATACGAAGGGTTCGTGGTTCGATTCTGGGTGCATGTATATGGTTGCAAGAAATCATTATACATTCAGAAGCAAATGAAATAATATTTAATATATACTACTCTGCGATGAGAATTGACTAGCATTTCATTTAGCTAAATATAGCTTAAATGTATACAAATAATCTAGTTTCAGTCTCGAAACATTTCCCCTGTTCCTTTATTATAATCCAATTGTTAAAACAGTAAAGTTAAGTGCAGTTTTCTTGCGAGGGTTATGATTCGATTTGTATAAACATACTTTAAAACGTCGTAGATTTTAATTCTTTTTGCATCCGTTTATATCTTAGTTAAACAATGGGAATTCTTATATTTTATCAATAAATACAAAATTTTGTTAAAAAATATGATCCTAAAACTTAAACTTCGTAGTTTGGAGACTCGGAGACAAAAAGAAGGAGCTGTTCTTCTGTTTGCGTCTGAATAAACAATTGAAGAGCGTTTCATTTGGAAGACTTTGTTTTATTAAAAGATAACAAAGTAGAGTACGTATAAAAATACTTTACAAAACTTCGTATTCCTTCTTTCTAAATAAACGTTCGTGTAATAAAGGAATATCATAAATTCCTTGTTTGTAGAGAGAAGATTTATTTAACTTTTAAAGATATCCTCATATTTTAGAAAAGAATGTCATGAATTTTGGAAAACATTTGTAAGTCAACAAGTTTCTTTTATCACAATATTTTATTTCAGATATTATGATATCTGTGAGATTTTGTACTATTTTTCGACGGAGTTTTCTGATATCGTAAGCCTATAAGCCCAAATCAATTTATGAAATATCCATGCTTGCAGTAGGTGGATGAAAACCAAACATAAATAAATTATACAACTTCGGAATCGGGAAATGATCGCATCGCAGCTTTTAAAACATGATGTTATCAACACAATCTACGAATTAGAAAGACACCGAGAGACTGTAAGAGAGAAATCAGGAAGAAAACGATTTAGAAAATATAAATTATTCCCACTACTAAGAAATTAATGCTCACGCACATATCCAGGGCATGTAATAAGACATCCATAAAAATATGAATTTTTCATCTAGTTACGCAGGAGAAAATGTTTGGAAGGATCGAGCTACGTAGGAGAAAAATGACATGCAGTACAATATGATTTATTTTTCAGATATATTAAGATGTTACAGTTTTTACAGACAGTTTATACAGATGTTACAGTTTTTATGCTACACAAAATGAAAACAATAAAATATACATGACGGATGACAGGAAAATAAGCTGGCAAATACCAGCTTGACGAGTTCCAGTCACCCTAAAAATTATTGACATAAAATCTAAAATCGATTAAGAATACAGTTGATTGAATCAACTTACGGTAAATCCTTGGTTGAGCATCCATTGAGTTAACAGAGAGATGAGGCCAATCACAATGGAGGACACTTGAGGGGTTATCTCCAGAATTCACACCGGGCGGCAGCAGCCAGCGGCGCCATCTCGTCGTGCGTGAAATCGGCTCTGTATTCGGAATTAACGATAACAGTTGATGATAAGTCAGGTGATGGCAACTTCAGACACAGCTTTAATCACGGACGATGTGAATCACAACGATCAGGTTGTCCGATGGCAGACGATCAGATCTGATCAGATGACAGCAAAAACAGACTGTCAGATGATGTTGCAGAACTATGAATGCTAGGCCGGCGTTTTTCTTCATAATAAATACAGTACTGGACTATGATGTAAAACTCTTGCGTAAAAACTTTTCTTCGCCAAATGGCTAGTTAGTTTCTGAAAAATTTCACTTCAAGCTCGTGCCAATAATCAACAAACAATTATTTGGTGTCCTTTCGAATTCTGTTCTTCATATTTGCTACCTTGAAGGGTTGTCTGCACCAAAGGAAATCCGGTAAACGCTTTAGTTACACTTGTCTCGCCACAAGGCAGATGGTAACGTAGCATGTCCAGATCCTCATGGCAGGAGAACTGCAAAACTGATGTCATGCAACACTAAATGTCAGGAAGGTAGCAAATTTATTTTTCGAAAACCGAAAAAAGACCAAAATAAGTTTCAGGCGTTTGATAGGGGTGGACCAGGTTTCAAAATGTTCCTTGCAACTTTTAAGATTTACTTTTTTTAGAATGGTGCGCGCGAAGCGCTTATGTATGGAGAAAATTGGTATTGAAGTTAACCCTAAAACAAAACATATATACGAAGTTTAATGCAATGGTTTGGCAAATTGAAAAGTGGGAGTTTTAGACTGGCCACTAACGTATTAAAATTGCACTTACAATTAACAAGATTGAGGACTTAGAATTAGCAAGATTGAGGACTTAGAATTAATAAGATTGAGGACTTAGAATTAACAAGATTGAGGACTTAGAATTAACAAGATTGGGGACTTATA
>QLNU02014176.1:138049145-138065950 GCA_006491805.2 Dysdera silvatica
GGTCTGAAGAATTCGTTAATTTGTGAATAAATAATTTTATGTGTTTATTTGCTTTACCATAAGAAGCATTTTAAAATACATTAGGTCATAATAGTTTAAAGAATAATAATAATAAAAGGCAGGGAATAACTTTTATTTTAGTTATATTTTGGTATGCACTTTGAACTAATTATTATGAAGCATATTCCCGCGATTAGGAAGCTTTTAAACCACGTGTGTTTTGGTAACGTGTGGGACCTTGTTCAATATACAGTGTGTTCCTATGGTAATCCAATAATGCCTGAAAAATATTTAAGGTAATTTTTCGGGAGGCAAATATTCCCTTTATCAAGTGAAGGCAGTGTTCATTTCAATAATTTAAGGAGACTATATATTTTTATTTGCATATGTATATAACGTAATGTCCAGTATGTTTATATATTTTTGGTGTTGAATATTTTAGTCCATAAGGCACTATTGGGTAAAATTAGAAATTTCACATTTCTGTGATATTTTATTGTTTATGTTTAACGGCTCCATGAAGACCATGCTGGGCCGCGAAATACAAGTCTCCGACGATTCGTACATCTTCTGCCGAGGGAACAAAACCCCGGATTACGGTGGGAGGAAAAGACGGCACGTATTCTAAGGTATCATTAAAAGTCCAACCCGGGTTGAAGACACAATAGATGAATGGGCTATCACTACGTCACCTTCTTGCAATGGATTTAAAAATTACGAAAAATCAGAATACGATTAAGGCCTAGGTAATCAACATCGGGCTTTAGTGAGCAACTAACTGGAAAGCGCTTATATTTGTCCACTCTTTGATCGTCGACCCCTACCATGGTTTAAATTTATAAGATACTGTTGAATATCAAAGCGAAAGTTTGATATTTACTGTTCAAAACCGTACAAAATATATTAGAAAGCAATGTTATTCCTGTCCCAACGGGTCTACAGATCCATTGTTACATTTTTCTAATGCTAATTATAGGGCACTTCTGATCTACATTAGGTTTCAGAGGCGGGTACCTAATCTACAGAGCTATTTTAATGATGAAGAAGAGAGCAAGAAAGAGGAGTGCTGGGAGAACAGGAAGAAATGAGCAAGAAGATAAAAAGATTCAAAAGAAAGAAAATATGAAATGAAGAAAGGATAATTTTGAAGACACAGAGAACATATTTATTACCATATGGTGTGATTATTCAAAGCACTCGCATGAGGTGAATGTAGTTTATTTTTTGGTAAGGGCATTAAATTGCTAATGGTAGGAAAAGAATTGTCCGAGAATTCTCGCATTAGATCGTTATTGAAGATAGGAATGCGGAACACGCTTCCTTTGAAAGCTGAATAGCTACCGTTAACCTAACGGGAATTTTCAAGATATTGAAAGGAAGATATGAAGTTCGTGATAACTTTATTTATGACAAAAAATAAGGAATCCAATGACGTACTGCAAAGGCACAGGTATACAAATAAAACTGCAGATTCAAAGTTATGAATGAACTTTCAGTTCTGTCAGAGATAGATAACTAAGCAACTGAATGATTTCAGAAAATTTAGTATTTTACACATGCGCTTGCACTAATCTGCTTAAAACTTTTACTATATTAAAATAACTGATAGTTTTACGGTGTACTAGTTTTACCTATTATGTAATTATTGAATTTTGGAATATTTAGTAATTATTGCATTTTTGAATATTTAATATTTATTGCATTTTCGTATGTTACGAAATTCTTTGCATGATTGTATTATATTCGCCAGTTGATACATTTTTGCTTAATCAGCAGTCACGTTATTTTATGCGCATATTTATTCATTGCTACACATTCAAATATTCAGCCATTATGGAATATTTGTATATTTAGCTATTTTTTTCAATAGTGAATGGTTATTGTTTCTATAATTATTGGAATTTATCTTTAGTATTTTTAGTAAACTCGTGTCAAAAATTAAGGTTACACTCAATGTTATTTCTGTTTGTTTGGCTTTTTTATGGCGCAAGAGCATCTGGGCTATACTGCGCCAAGCAATGTTATTTCAATGTGAAATATACATATTTCACATTGAAATATGTACATTTCACATTGAAATATATACATTTTTTATTGAAATATGTACATTTCACATTGAAATAACATTGTGAAATGTACATGTTTAGTTCTGTAAATCTCGATGTGCTTTATTTACAAAACAATTTTACAGAAAAGAGTTGTAAACACTTAACAGAATTACAGCAAATCAAATTTTTTCAGGCATCCTATGAAAGAGAATCCACGATTAAGATTAATGCAAACATTAAAGGTCAGAAAGGAAAATTCGTAAAAATCTGATTCAGAAAAACAAATTTTCTCACATAGACGTTGCCATAGTATTATGGAGTGAGAGCTGATGATTATGTAAGCAAATTTATTATCCGAAATCTGTTTTTTACGACTTTTTGTTTTCTACAATTTTTCTTCATTTTCTTGTCTTTCAAATCTTCAATTTCTGTACCATTTTTGATCGTGGATTCTCCTTCATGGAATTCCTGAAAAAACTTGATTTGTTTTAATTATGTTAAGTGTTTATAGCTCTTTAATTTTCTGTAAAATGATTTTTTATAAATAAAGAAAATAGTGTTACAGAGCGGCATATTTACCTCTTCCAATGAAATAACATTGAGCGCAACTTAAATTTTAGACAGGAGTATAATTACCACAAATTAGATTCAATAATTACTGAAATTTACATTCAGCAATTATTACAATCGGTTGTTTTGAAATATACATTTTGTTATTATTGAAATTTATATTCAGTAATTGCTAAATTTACATTTGATGGCTCTAGCAATTCATATACAGTAGTTACTAAAGTTGTGAGCATCTATTAGTTGCTGCAGCCTTGAAGATGCAACAAACATTTCAATGTTCCAAATTCAATAATTGTTTCAATATTATAATAAAGATGTACTACTCAGTGCGCGAAAATATAATTTAAAATAAAACATATTATCGCAGCTTAAATAAATAAATCGGTGTATAGAGCTATTTCGAAAGCGCGTTAAGAGCTTCCTTCTTCAGAAATCTAGTTACATTAACGTGGTCCACATGCTAAAAACTCCATCGATGCCAACATGCTAATAATAAATTTCTGCTACGGACCCACAACTGGTTTACCCGAACTAATTTATGACTAGCATATTGGCATCAATAGACTTTTCAGCATGTGCACCATGTTAATCTAACTAAAGTTCTGGAGAAGGAAGCTTTTATCGCACTTTCAAAATATCTCTATATACCGATCTATTTATTTAAACTACGATAGTATATTTTATTTTGTATAATGTTTCAGAATTGTAACCTAACCTGAAATTATTTAATTTTGCAAATAAAATAGATAGTTATTGCATATCTCGTAATTACTGTTTCCCCTGCTCATTTAAATGGTGTTAAATGCTTTATAAAATTTCTAAACCATCAAAAATCACCTCATGTGTCATGTAAGTTTAAGTGCCATGGCTTTACAGATGGAGAATTTAATGGATTATAATTTGTATCATATTATTGAAAAATGCTTCATATGTGACGTAAGTAAAAGAAGCAAAACATTTAATAATTCAAATAATAATTAACGAACCACAAGAAAGCCTTTCAGATTTGTGTGACTATTTCTTCCCAAACACTAAGCCTTCATGTTTTATGAACTAGTTTCTATTTCCTTCATCGTTTATAAATTGTTTAAGCTTACAGTATCGGGAGGACTTAATGACGGTAATTACAATAAAATTGCGATAAAAGCACCACAGGGATTTCTTATTTAAAATGTTTATTATTCAATATTTTTCTTTATAAATGCAATATATGCGTGAGATATTAACTATCATACATTTTTAATTATTTCGCGTTCCAAAACAGTTGTTATTAATCACATTTTGACTGCTCTCTATTTGGTTAGCAAAACCGGTTATAATTAACGAGAATAGTTAATCGATACGTTATAAATTCAGTGGAAAGTTTAAGATACTTTGTGCATAATATAAACAGATTAAGTATCAAACTCACTACAAAACTTCAAGCATAATGAGAAGGAAACTTTGAGATTTAAAATCGCTTTAAAGTTTCTGAATTGAGATGTATTCATCTGAATTAAGAATTAATTGAAAATTTGAAATTAAAATTTATTTCGCAAACGATATGTTGGTGTTTTCCAAGTGGATCAAACCTTGTTTATACAATCTTCGGAACCAAGTTAGTACATTACTGTGAATGATGACTTTAATTTTATTGACTAAACTTCTCGGTAGCTGCAAAAGTTAATGATAATATATGCGCGAGCGTGTTTCATGTTGTCTATCACTTTAATTCACTGGTAATTTAATTTGCAAACAACATATCGGAGAGTCCTTGGAGATGTACTTGGTTCGATGTTGCACGCTATAATCTTATTTGCATATTGCAGTTCAGTTTTCAAGTAAGATTTTAAAATTCTGTTTAATTTTGAGGGACGAATGCATCATTAAATGTAGCAGCGGATATCAGTGACGTATATTCAGTGGAACTGGGTAGTCTCAAATGAACCAAATATTTATTTGCTTTTTAACAAATTTCGTAACTGTTTTCCTTGGAACAACAAGCACACATAGCGCTTGGGTTTGTCATAAAGATAAGACAGATACACACGTTACCAGCAAAATTATAAAACGAAGCCATCTCCTTTGAAAGAGAGGGCACGAGCGATTAAGTGATCGATGTTATAATGTTAAAAACTAAGACGATTTCGATAATAATTCTGTTTTTTTATTATTTATTCTTTTGCTTTTGTTTCTTGACTTTCCTTTATAAAGACGTAAAAAATGTGAGATGATTGACTGTTTGCAACAACTTTACGCCACTGGTAAATTCTATGCTACATCTGAATACTTTACGTTCGTTCGTAACACCGGAGTACACTACTCCGATCGCTACCATGAACCTAGAATTGAAGACGTACTCGAAATTTAATATATTTTCGTATTTAATACATCTTAGCAGTATTCTAAAGAAGATCGTCGTTTTCTTCGGCGCCATGGAGCTATTTGGGTTACAATTTCTGTTGCCTGTAATTAAAGCAGTACATTTTCGAGGGTGGGGGGAATAAGGAATTCGCCAGACAATCGCGGGAAAAATGCAGAATTTGTCAGCAGAAAAATGCAAATTTCGCAGAAATTTAAAAAAAATCGCAGATCATTATGCAGAATATTAAGCATGGTATTGCACTCATATTTGCGAGTCGTTGAGATTAACTTTCACAAATGCTAATTAAATTAAGATTCATTTTAAGAAATGGTATCTACAGTAAAACAGGTACTGATAATTCTGACATATCACGATACGACTTTGCGAGGAAACGAACAAGAAGAGCATCGTTAACATATGATGAAATAGACAGAAGACTATTAATTACACGGCACGCTATCAATGCCAGAACTTGTTATTTAATATATATGTCACTTTTAGAAGAATATATTAACTTATTTCTTATTTCTATTTCACTCCTTAGGAAAAATCGCAATTTCTTCCTTTCTTTTTTTTTAAAAAAAGAGAGTAATTAAGTGGCAAGGACTAGAAATAATCAATTGGTTGAAAATGCGTAACGCAAAGAACAGACTTTTTAAAAAGGTAATTTGTGTTAAAGGCTTACCATGATAATTAATATGTATTGGAGATAAACACGTTAAAGAAGACGAACAAAAAAGCATTGGATTTACAAATGCAACGCCATTCAACATATTTTGAGAAAATCCTTTTAAACTGTCATCCGGACGATGCAAAACAAACAGTTTAAAGGAGAAAATTCCGCTCCAATAATAGTGACATATTAGCAAATATCCAAGTAGTTTCTTCAATTAGCAGGGTTTGGCAAACAGCTACGTGTAAAAAATGACTTTTCGTTCTTTTATTTGGCGAAGAATTCCTTTCGCGGTAATCGCAGTTAAAGGAAATACATTTTTATTAAAAGTAAATAAATACTTCTCATTTCTCATTCTCTTCTTTCTAAATGTCGCATTTTTAAATTTTTACACCTTTTGAAAGTAAATTGGCACGAAATAATGTACGAATAAGCTCAGGGAATATTAAAAATGCATTATTTTTATGTAGGTAAGTTTCAGCTTACACTTTTTGAAGTGATGGTATGTACCACTTGGGCCTGCCACATAATTAACATACACCAACTGCTTAACTTAGGGGTTATACCAATATTGCAGCATATGTTAACCATTCTAATTAAAGTTAACCTTTTGATTTAACTAGGGGGTGTATTCTAGGGTCGGCCGAAAAAACAAAGTTTTCGTGCATCGCAACCCACGAGCTTCTAAAATCCGGACAAGTGCTCTTACCAACTGAGCTACAGATGACAAACCCTTACGAACGTATTTAAGGCGTAAAAACATTTCTTTTCTTTACGAACGTTTCACCATCTAACTGTGCCATAACATCGGCGTTACTATTACAACGCCTAAAAAATGTTAATAAAAATTGTTTCTTAATTTAATCTGCGTAGTGTTCGACTTGTATAAATATATCTGCTGCAACGGGCTTTTCGGTTAATTTAATACCGATCTCTTCGCAATTTGGTTTAAAACGTAATCCATGTGCAGTCCCATTTTGCGAAATAACCAGTTTCGGAAAATACGTTTTAAATACGTTCGTAAAGGATTGAAAGCTTGTCTTTTGTAGTTCAGTTACTAAGAGTATTATATATATTAACAGTGCAATTTCCAGCAAAGACAAGAAATATTTCTATGGCATATCCCGAGCAGTAGATTCTGGTCATTATATTCCCGATCCCAGTGTTACAGATCCTGGTCGTATCCACAAAACTCGCTGGCTAACCACTTCAAACAGAATACCCCGACTGTACATTTTCTGCCTTCAGGAAGTTTCAGAACTATGGTAACCTACATACTTACAGTTTATACTCCAATGTGGTTTTCAATTCGCATGCAGAACTTCATCAAGTGTGGATCTAGGCATCTCTTTGAAGCCATTTGCCTCTCAAGGTATTTACCTTTTAAACACCATATAGTTGTTGACGCTTCAATAGCCTACGATGCTTTTTTTTGTCTTACCTGAAAACATCCTTCTCAGTATGATGACTGGTGCTCGATCAGACGTGCGTGAAGACACACTTAAGAAAATTTTACAAGCCTGATCAAAGTCTTCAGGTAACTAACTCATCTGGTGCTGTGCGCTGAAATATTGTCCCAGCTTTTTATTTCAAAGCAAACCACTACTGGGAAATGATTGACTGGTCTCATCCAAGTGTATCAATTACTTTACCACTAGTGCTGAGAAGAATATCTAATGATGAACTTTCAGAGAAGCTCTCGGGCATAGATATGACACACGAATGTTACTTCACCAAATTTCTGTGCCACACAGTGTCAGTGGAAAGGACTGTTAAAATGGTAACGGATGCTCCGGCGAAGGTGTGTGGTTCTAAATCACTTAACCGCTACAAAAGTGCGACTCTTGCATCCACACGAAAACTACCGGATTTTGACTGTAAAGCTCAATATGTGAGCACTCTGACCAATAGTGACACATCTGAGTACTCCCTGAAGTATATCCTAATGGTTCAGTGGATTGGTAGAGCTCGGGCGGAAGCCATAGTACAGCCACCTCCACGTGGTTGATTCTGAATCACGAAGCAAGTCAACTAAGAGCTTCACAAACTCCACTGTATTCGAAATGGAGCTTCGAACCACCTCATTACATAGTAAATAATACCTTGTGCACCGTAATTTCCAGATCAGATACATCACACACACGAAAAAATGGCGCAACTTTTCTCACAAACTAACATTTTCATGTTCTGGGCTGCAACAGCAAAATTTTATACTCAGGTTTAAAACAGAAGATTTAGCCCAATCGGACTGAAAATTTTTACATATGATTCTGATATGAGTAGGCAAGTTTTCCGCACTATTACGTTTCAATGCACGAAAATTTTGTTTTTTCGGCCCACCCTAGTTCACTCGTTTGGTGCTTGGAAGAATTTATGAAATATGGATCTTTCCCACAATTACGGTGATCGTTATAAATATATATTTATGTTAATGTAAACATTAGTATTACTTTCATAATATTCTTAATACATGTGAACTAAATGTTTTAAATGTTTTTCAGTTTATTTGAAATCTGCGCGTTAATAGTCGTTACCTCCCCCATTCTTGCGGCTTTGGCTAGTTTTTAGCCGGGTAATATTTGATCTATATTAATTTATTTTTATTAGAAAATTATAGATGGAGAAAAGTTCGGAGGATAAGCGTTTGGAGGATTATAGTGAAAAGAAAGTGAGAAAATTGAGTTTGTGTACAAGAGAGAGAATGCATAATTTTAAATCATATATCCAAATGAAAATTAACATTAATTTTATGCGATATTTTTTGAGATAATGCAATAATTTCTAAAAACGCGAAGCTAGTAATTTGGAAGCACGTAAAACGCAAGTCTATTGTAGTGAAATATTGTGACTAATAAGAAACTAAACTCTATAGAGCTAAGAGAGCAAAATTATGATTATTAATACAAATAAACTTCTATAAGAATTTAAAAATAAATTTAGTGTTACGTATGCTTCAGTTCTTGTACATTTTATTTATAAATACTTGTTGAATTTTGCGCTGTTAAAAGACGGAATGGTGGATGTCTCCCAAATATTCCGAATTGTCCTATATGGTGACTTATGTGGTCCAAGTGTAGCTAAAATTCATTTCCGATTAATTCGTTTTCCGAGGACCTTCATAAGAAAACGGTTGGCCCAATTAGCGAAAATCTATTTTCTTTCCTCATTGTGCTTGGCCATTATTTTGAACGTGGTTACGCATGCGCAAAAAAATAAGAAACTGCATGTACTTAAATACACGTTCGATATACAGTAGAACGTCCATATAACGAACTTTCGTATAACGAAATTCTCTATGTAGCAAAGTTTTGATAAATCTCCATGATCATTATAGATTGAAGTGTTTCTATATAACGAAATAAATTTCTATATAACGAAATTTTTAATGACTAAAACAGAAAATCGAGTAGTCACGTCAGCGACATCGGATTCCTTAATACCGTGAGAATACAATACGAACATTTAAAAACATTTAATTTTAAATGGTTGAATGTTATTTATGAGAAACAGTCCTTTACTGAAAAGCGGGATTTTAACTGTGGTATCATATTGTAATACCCTGGTTCATGAATACATCGTTTCCACATAGCGAATTTCCTATATAACGAATTTTTTTTTATGGAACCGTCGATTTCATTATATAGAGGTTCTACTGTATATCGAATCTAATTACGAGGTAAGAAAAACCACTTGTTTATTCACTATGTACCAGCCCTTTACGTAGGACATTCTTATGAAGGGTAATTTCAGTAGCAGCAGCACGAAAACGCTATCCAGAATGCGTCACCAACTTAAAACATTCGTAACACGTTTATTTATAGACTAAAGCGGTACTGGCGCGCGGAAACGAGGGACTGAGAAAAATTGTTTGGAGACTATACCAAGCTTTTCAATTTCCTGTATTGGTCACAGACGTGTCCTGCAGCGAGAACTATAAATCTGAGCGGCGAAATTTTCCCGATTTTAGCTCTACGTCTTGTGTGTCGTGGTCTATATTTAGGACAGTTTTCCTGATTTCAGTTTTGCCTTTGGTGTATGTAAGCCACACTTGGGACGCGCGAAAGCAAATCCTTGTTTTTGTCGCTCACGGACTATCCAGACATCGACACCTAGATATTTCACTGTAAACTGTGCTAGTCCTTGGATCTTGAACTTTTACGTACGGCTTCCGTATGTAAATGTTTTTCTCAACTCTGTATATCGTCACACTGTGCAGCTTACTATGGGATTTACAAAAACAAATACAAGATCGAACTAACTTAAGATTTTAGTGAATTTTAGCCAAAACAATCAATCTCTTCCAGCTCCCAAAAACCCATCTTTAATTTTATCTAACTAATCGTTTGGAAGTGTAAAGGGAAATTTAATTTTAGTTTTTCTTTAATTTTAATTTTAATATAATTTTAATTCAACGTTAATTTTAATTTTAATTTAATTTTTCTTTAAGTTTAATTTAACTTAAATTTTTCTTTAATTAACACCAAACTCATGAAACAATAAAAATACTGTAAAATGCAATAGATAACTCATATATTAAAGAATTGAAAAATTTAATTAAAATTCCTCGGAAAAGTTTGCTTTAAATTGAGCATATTCCATGACACAACAATTTTTTTCTTTCGTTATTTGGAAAATGTTATAAATTTATATCGATTTTTTTCTTTGGCTTAAACTTTCCTGATTTTAAATTTTCAGAAAATAGGATAGTTCCCTCAAATTTCCACTGTTATGGGTTTCTGATGAAATTAAATTGAGAGTAAATTTATTTTTAGTCAGTTTTACACCTTTGAAACCGCGTTGGGGGTATTTATTATTTAGATTTAGATCCCTCAGGCGGTAAGTTTTAAAATGATTTAAAAATGTTGTTTCCTCAGAAATTGGAAATTTTGCTGCAAAAATGTCAGCATTTTTTCAAACACTTTCTTTATAATGAATTTTAATATTCGAAAGATACTTATTTTCAAGAAAAAATTATTTCTTCTCGTTTTATGATACGGCGTAGAAAAATTAAGAATCGCCTTTTCTGTACACTGACAAGTATTGATATGCTAAAACATATTCTAATTCTTTTGGATATCAATCATTAAATTTCGTATCAAGAATATCGCAATTGATGGATGAGGAACATTTTTCGTTTCTTTGGTTAGAGTAAATAAAGCGGTCCTCAATCTATATTAATTCTGGAAATGTGTCATATTTCCCCTGAAGTACATAAAAATGAGATTGATGATTATAATTTATGATATTTTATGTACTGTTACTCAATACTTCCATATCAGAATTTCGTTATTATTGCCTTTTGGTATTTAAGGCTAAATTTTATGATGGTCATAAGGGCACTTAATTTCATTCCAAAGTACATAGGGTTTAAGGCTTATTGAATGGCGTTGGTCGATACGATGTATTTAAAAATATTTGTGAAAGTAAATGGTTTTTAACCACATGTCATTGCCCTCTCGTTGGTTGTCTTGCTAGTCCCTCAATGGAAATATAATGTCGCTATTGGCTAGCGAATCTGCCCAGCATCGCTCTGTATATGAAACACGGCCACCCGTCCCATTAATTTAATGCCCAACGAGCATCGTCAGCATCGTAATGTATAAGAAACAGACTGCGATAACGACTTGTGCTAATATACGTATTTTAATAATTATGTTAAAAAAATTAAATCTGAATTATTCTTACATGATCTTCAAGTTATTTTTCCAAGACCATTGATATTGTGCTTTTAAGTTCTGTTTTACAATCTTGTCGCTTTCTTATGCTTTGTATACGAAATGGTATAACAATGCCTACATCGGAAATTGACCTAATAATTGCGCGTTCTCAACTGCCATTAAAAGATATTTCTATTGATAACAAAAGTTGTATGTAGTTTATACCCTTCCGCGTATTGTAAAACAATTGCTGTTACATTGGTAAATTAGCTCATATATCTAAAATATATTTTTATAAAGGAATAAAAATATATCATCGTTGATGAACGCTTGACATACGGGGAGAAGAAAATTTTCAATTTTGCTCATTATTTTTTGTTTGGATGTGCCGAAATTTTTATACCAAAATACATTTTACAATGTGTATACCGATTTCATAATACTTACTAATGAGTTTGGGCAAGGTCTACATTTTTCACAATTAATTTCCTTTTATTTTACATTTATTTATTGGAGTATTGCGACAAATCAAATTATGAAAGTGTTGCACATTTTTAATTTGGAACCTTTCATAACACCACAAAAATTGACTTTTGAACAGCATATCTTAAAATTTAATTCGTCAGACAAAAATCTAATTTTTTGTTTGTTAAAAAGTTTGAAAAAAGTCTTTGGACTATTGCACGAAATCTAAAGAATTCATTTTTCAAAAATTATATATATAATATATACGTATTAAAGTATTTTCTCCCCGTCGTAACCTTCTCAGAGTACCTGCCATTTTGAACAGAATCTTGTGAAACTGGTACAATAGCTTTTTGTTCCCAAAAGCCACAAAACAACGTTTTCCAATTGAAGATGTTTTTCGCTCCGAAAGACAACACGCCTTTAGGCAGTCACACAACATGTTCACTTGCTGACGAGGGTAGGGGATACATAACAACGATAAGCTTTTTCCCAGACTAAAAATTTGAAATTTTTGTCGTGGAAGTAATATACAAAAATGTTCTTTTCTATGGTGGTGCATGCACTTTTTCATAAACGTGAAGTATCTACTCCATCCTCCGTTTTGAATATAAAGAAGGTATAGATCTATTTTCCCAACTAGAAGCGAACAGTTTGCTTAACTATAGCCGTCGAAAATATCTATACTGAATTATTTTATCGTATCTAATCGAGTTGAATCCGTATCTATAACCATGCACATTGTGGAAAAGCGCACTTTACTTTATATTTAACACATTTCCCTTAAAACTGGGGTGAAGTGAAAATTATTTTGGAATGTCATCATTGTATATTACCAACGTCATAATCACCATGTTCGTTCCATATATAAAAATGTGATAAATTCAGTGAACGGAAAATTCCTTAAAGCATATAATCCATTCGATATATCGAAACCCTCTCATTTCAATCCAAATCTCAGTATGATTGTAAACTTGCATGGCTTTGACAGGGGCGGACTTGGTCCTCTCAAAGGGTGCATACCTTGGATTATTGAAGGGTGAGAATCCCATAGCACATGAGGGTGCAACGGCCCGGCGCCCCAGTTGGCCCCTGGGCTTTGATGAGTTAAACAGAACGAGATTCCAAATTAAACCAAAATCAAAGCAGCAAATACAGGACGTGGTAATATGAGAATTATATTCCATGATTTTAATATTCGTCTCATCTCATCTATATAAAAATGGTTGTTGGAATGGGCCGAGCAAGATTTTAATAAACCACACCTCATCAAACCACAAATTGAAATATGGCAGTCTAGTTTTAGGGGTGATCTTCGAAACGAGGTCACTCTGACTAGAGTTCGTATCGGTCATACATGCTTCTCCAATCAACACCTGTTAAAGGGAGAAGATGCCTCAATGTGTGCCACATGTGGTGAACCATTAAATGATTTACACATTTTAACCACTTGTATAAATTTTAACCAGCAACGTTCATAAGATTTTAACCAAAATAATTTTACCCTTCATGACATTTTATGTGATTCTTTTAATCATGAAATCATTTTTAAATTTCTTATCCAATTAAAGTAGATATATAAAAGGACGAGTTATTCTCAATTGGTTATGACCACTTCCAGGCAAGTGCATAATATTTTCTTTTGACTGTTTATTTAAAAGTTGGTAATAAAATTCAAGGACACCAGGTAGAAAGATAGGGATGGAAATGAGCAGAGAAAGGTAAATATTACGAAGGGATTTTAAATAACATGGTAGTTTCTGGATTCCTATCTTTGGAATCGGATTATAATGTTAAAATTCCAGTTCTGTTATATCCTTGCTGACATTTTCTAAGGACCTTTCATTATATAGTCTAATATAATATACTTTTAATATATATTTGTCCGCATTATTATTTATAATAATATGGTATATTACTATTATAAAAAATGAAGTATAAAAATGAAGTATAAATAAAGCATTGATCAAAATATCAATATTGGCTTTTTAAATCTCATCTGATACCATTACATTGTTTTTCGGTACTTTACGTTTAATACATTTTTAAATTTTTAAATTTATTTTGTCCTTAAAACCATATATATGGTCTCTCCTCGTCTGTTCCAGAATGATCAATGCTGTCCTTGCGCCACATAAATAGAGTAATGTTGAATATTGTACGTTAGATTTAAAAATAAATGTATATGCAACAACAATCAACTAATTTCAGGCGAAATCTACATTTTGTTTTGAATATACATAATACAAATAAATTGGTTTATTCCCCGCCTAGATAACTGAACATGAAACCAAGTCAGATAATGCTGCCCACCCCCCCACACTCTAGATGCAGTATTGAGTATTCTGTATTGCAGCCGTCCTCAAATATTTTGCTTTCGTGAATCTAATTTTCGTTGCAGGGTTATATCAATAAAAAATTGTAGTCGTTATCTATCAACTTATTTACACGTCGAAATGCGCGATATTTGCATGAACACGAACAAGTGTTCATTTAAATGGAAAATGCTCCATTTTATAAACTCAAAGTTACATTAATGTATTAGAATAGGAATTGAGTAAAATTTAAATGTTTATTTTACAAAAATAAAAATGTGACTCAGACAAAAGGAAGCGAGATATATATTCAGTGGTAGCGCATCTAAAACTGAGGGAAACAGTATTCAACTTAAATGGAAACAAAGAAAATGAAAGAGAAGGATTTAGAAAAAGCATGAGAGGGACAAATAGAAGAAAGGTTAATTTTATGAGATAGAATCTAAGGTGAGAGACCCGACTCTCGTATCGAGAACGAATATCAAACAGCTATTAAGTTAGCTGTAAATTGGAAAATGTAAATAGAAGAGACAACTTACTAGAACGAAGGTGTTTTTATGATAAAGGGATTTAATGGAATAGTCACAAAATTTTTCAACAGCAAATGGCATCATGCATCTTCATTTGATGAAATAATACACAAATAATTTTTCAATTGAAAATAACACTTGGGTGTCCAAATCTCACTCAGCATACGACCACATGTACGCATTAAACCGGTTACGACCTGTTATTGAACTGTTCTTTACATATTGCTCTATGTGAAAAGCAAGTCTGAGAACTTTTAAAAACTAAAATGTTATTGGCAATCACTTTAGATTCTAAAACATAATTTATACTAAAAAAATTAGCATTTTAAACACGAATGTAGTGTTGAAAAGCTTAAAAATTCACCAATAAGTATAAAAAAAATGGAAACAAAATATATATTGCAGACTTAATGTTTATGCATATATATCATTATGAATATTTCACATTTAAAACGCTAAGATAGTTTTTATAATTTAAATCACACATTTTTTAACTAAGGTGGGAAAAAAATCAACTAGAAAATATGATAGAACGTTATTCAGACCAGAGATATAAGGTGCTTAGTTTTGAAGAAAGTCCTTTAGGGAGAAAAGAAAAATCTTTTAAACTGTTCGTTATTTGCTAACTACTTCATTTTGAACGGATTGAGAAGGAAATTTTGAGGAATAATGAGTATAAACATAAGTTCGAAGCCAGCTATCCAAATGTACTTTTCCAGAAAAAAAGGAATTAAAAATAGATGGGAAGAACGAAAGAATGTAATTTTTCTGCGATACGATTTTCTACCGAAAAAGAAAGAAAGACATCTATTCTTCGACGAAGAATCTTTGTTGTGGAACGATTTTTTCCGGAATTGTTTTTATTTTTTCATTTGCCCACGTACATTAGCTTTTTATTGCATATACAGATAAACAGAAAAGAAGAAAACAGGTATTATTACCTGAAAATCCCAGCTAATTTGCGATCAACAAAAATTGGATAATGCCGAAGATAATGGCGAAGGTAATTACCTCAAAGTTCCATAAGTATAGAGCAAACATGATACATGTTTATTATCTCGAAATTGCTAGATTCCTCCGCTTTTTATATATAAAAGAGGTATCATTGCAGTTTTTTTCCGTTGTATTATTACATAAAAAGAAATGTATGTACTTCAAAAGTTCTAAATTATTCCCTCTTCATGATCTCCTTCAAGAGCAAGTATTTCTTTGCTCAGTATGTTTACCAAAGCATTTGATTATATACGTAAGTTTTCATTTGTATTTTTTCATTCATAAAATTTATAGTATTTTAATCTGAGCTTGAAATGAATCTTTTATTTATGAATATTTTCTTTCCGTTTCAAAATAACAAAACTAATTATTTGCAGATGGCTGAACTGGGCAAAACATTAATGGAATGAACCATCTATCTTACATTTATTTGCACGAGATATAAATGTAGTATTTATTTACACGGTAAAAGGAACATCTATCACCATTACAATATATAGCAGTCTTTTATTTAGGGGTATAAGATTATGGAATTCTCTTCCTCTTGAGCTCTGATCTTGTAACACAATAACACAATTCAAGAAGCAACTTCGTACTCTATTAATTAACTCATAATTATATTTTTTTATTCCTTCCCATCTCTTACTCCGATATTTTAATCTAACTTTTTTTTAATTCCGCTTAATCCTATTAATTGCACTTCACACAATTACCCAACACCCACCCGGCCTTGACTTTGGGCAACGTGACCTTTGTCAAATCCCATTGTCTTTTCCCACTGCTGCCCTGGCAGGTCGTCTGGCATTACAATATCTTCTTTCAATATTTAATTGTACTGCTATTATATAATTACATTATGTTTATATAATTATTACATATTTGCTGGTTAATTTTCATAGCTTTTTCCAAATCATTTTTACTGTAATTAGTACCATGTTCAATTATTATACAGTAAAACTTCCCTACATTGATATCCGATATAACGATAAATTTTCTCGGTCCGTTTAATAGTGTTGTAGAAAGTTTTTAAGTCTAATGAACCCTCTCTACAACAATAACTCCTTCTACTCGTACAACGATAGTTTTTCTCTGTCCATATAATAGTGTTGTAGAGAAGTTTTACTCACTTCTCATAGTAGCGGAGAATCATTCAATTTGTAATGTCGTGACACTTGTCTGAATAAAATTATTTATTTATTTATTTATTTAC
>QLNU02014176.1:138066050-138081007 GCA_006491805.2 Dysdera silvatica
ATGAGTAGTAATATCTTACAATATATACATATACATATATATATATATATATATAGATGAAGAAAAGGAGCTTTGTTCACCGTCCTCGATGGCCTAGTTATTAAGGAACTCCGGGTTCAGTGGAAAGACCCTAGTTCGAATCTAGGTCGGGGACTATATCTGTTTTTCTCCTATAACAAAAAGCTATAGTTTGACCTAAAAATGTGAGTTTCGTAATTACCACGTATAACCTTGAAGGTAATATATATATATATATATATATATCAGTGCCGTAGTGGAACTTCAAAGGTGGACAATTTCCAACGGTTCAAAATACCCCTTTGAATAAACAATTCCAACTCACGCCGTATATATTCATCATTATCATCAACAAGGTAAAATATATATGAATTACGACTTTTTATTCGAGGAGGGAATGATGAATAGTTGAAGATAGCATAATTATGAAACCACGTTACTCACCTGATATACATATAAAATAAATTAAGTGTATAAAACTAAATAAAATTTTAAACGATTTGTGTATAAAATAATAATAAGCTTTCACCATGTTTATCTGCGATGGGCTTCAAGAATGCTATACGATAAATTAAATCACCGTAATCGCCGTAAATTAAGAAATATACGGCGTACTCAGTAGTGCACATATATATACGAGTATATGTATATTGTATAAAATATTAAAATAGCGGTAATATTTATTTATTTCTCCTGTTGTATGTAGCAGCATTAGCGCAAATATGTAGTTAGAAATTTTATATTTTCATTTTATAATTTATATATATTAAATGTTCATCCTCATATATACATTAATATATATACACACACACTAGAATTTGCCTGAAGTGACCACCATGGGGAGTGAAGACTTCAATGGTCACCATAGATCAATGGTCATTATACACTATAGGCTTTAGTAAAAGTATGACTAAGTTCATAAAATTCCTACTAATTTTCTCTTATAAGAAGTGGTCACTTTATTCAGGTGATAAATTTACAAAGATGGCGACTTTAACAGGTTCCACTATGTATATATATATATAATTATGATGCAGATATAAAGAAAATTATAACTATAAAACAATTCCCTAAACGATACAAGCTACCAAACAGAACCGAATCCTACAAAACAGAAAAACCAAACCACGCAAAGGGTCTAACCTGAAGAAATTATCCCCCTTGAGACAGCTTGATTTTTTTATTCACATTATTCGTCATTCATCAGTTTCTAATTATCGTATTACATCATAATATTACATTTATATAAGCACACTATAGTACAATTTTTATATATGTAATAAATTACACAATAAAATGTGCAGCGATGTCGAACGACTATCAGTGGAGCCGAATATTATAATATAGAGATTATATATGTTTATATCAAAATTATACAGTAAAACCTCCTTCAGAAAGCCACCGTCGTTTCCGTGCAAAAGCGGAATCACAGAGAGGTGGTCTCTGAACGGAGATAAATTTTGCATTATGTAAATGGAGATAAGAAAGTACGTTTCCGGATATGTGATCGTTCAGGGAGAGGGTCGCTGAATACAGGTTGTATTTAAGAGCGGTTTAATTGTATATTTAATTCAAACATATCAGATTTACATGAAACTTTATAAAAATATTCGTTTTAATTTAAAATTGCCCGTACGATTATCTTTTTAAATTACACACACTGCTTTCGCAAAATGATATATCCATGATTAGGTGAAAATACATGAAACTGCCTTATTCTCTAAATATTACGCCATTGTGAGAAAAGTTTTTTACTTAAAAAACGCGACTGATTCCCTAAGTTCAAAATCGCATAAAACGCCATTGTATTTCATTTTCATTTCATCAGAAATTGGAATTACGATTAATTCCGCAAAATTTCTACGTAATTTATATATAAAATCTAGTAAGAAATGGCTGCCACCAAATTTAAAAAAAAAAAAACCACGTCTCTTTTGTGTTTTAAGATGAGGGAGCAATTAGAGGAAATTTGTCATTTTTTACGCTGAGTTTTATGGTCTTTTGCTTGACAGAAATCCTTTGTATCGAATATCAATGCATTCCCCATAATAGCAAGATATCTTGAATATTAGCGCCGTCTTCAATATGCTAAACACTGGAACCGATTCACCCGAGAGATTTTTTTTTATATTCTCTTGTGTTTCCTCCTCAGCTTTACTCCTTCAATACGGTGATTGATATCGGCCGATTGGAGCTTCCTTTTTTTTATCTTGACCCAATTTCTCCCTCAATGAATATTTATCGCCTATTTCTATCAAATACAGAAGTCGCTATTTATGCTGCCTTTTTTTTTCAAATCCATTCACATTAGATGAATGCAAATTACTTTCTTTAAGCGAGAGTTTTCGTCTCCAGTGGATGTAGTTTAACTCACTTAATTCAAAAAGGAGTTTTAATTTTAATACGCCTTTAGTTTGATGAGACTAATACCATGACTGGGATTCCATCAATCAATATTTATTGCTTCGATCCCTATTTATTATGAAACCTATTAAAACAATTCGTATCTAAGACCACACTTATGATATAAAGCAGATAAATAACACGGGTCTTCAAAGCTATACGTTACATCCAGGGCCGGATTAAGGTTTTGTGGCATTCTAGACAATTTTTTTCCGCGCCTCTTGTAATATAAATTAGGCTGGTGTAATTACAGTAGGACCAGTATATAACGAGGATCTTGAGAACAACGACAATGTTCACTATATCCAATCGCACGCAAAATCAGCTCTTGAATTTTAATTTTAAATTTTGAAAATAAAGCTAGTATAGGTAACATATTTGCATGCAACGTACATTCTGTTCTTCTTCTTACATAATACGCGCAATCTCTTGCTCTTGCTATTGGAAAGAGAGCCCCGTTACTAGCATCGCTCCTACTCTTTATCCATCTTCCAACTACATTGTTTTTAAACACCCGATGTATAGAAACAACAAGGAATAAATTATTATTATTATTATTATACAAAAACTAAAGATTTGAAGAAACTTTACAAAAATTCGCGCCACGATGAACTTCCTGCCCTAGTGATAAGATCTGATTGGCAATGATTTTAAAGTAGCGTTGAGTCCACACCGCATTGAGTATCTCGAAAAACCGTGGGTCCTAGACATTCGTCTTTTTTGTCTTAGCAATAATTCGGCCTTGGTTACATCCGCTCTTGTAGTATATACAGTAAAACCTCTCTACAACAATATTATACGGACGGACAAAAATTATCGTTGTAGAGGGAGTTATTGTTATAGGGAGGGTTCATTATACAGTAAAACCTCTCTACAACACTATTATACGGACCGAGAAAAATTATCGTTGTAGAGGGATTTATCGTTATATCGGACATCGTTGTAGGGAGGTTTTACTGTATTATACACAATGTTATTCATTATTCTATGTGAAAAATATGTTTACCACATTATTACAAATTTTAAATATTATAAAATATAATTCACGTATAGAATTCATCATAGCTTAAGTCTTTCAGCATATTATATATCGTATATTCTATTATACTACGAGTATATATGCCTAGGTACGTCTCTGTAAAATCCACTACGAACTTTATTTTCATTACAGCATCTCTCTCCGATGAAGGACTTTTAAGGGACAAATGTCGAACGTCGGTAATCAGAAAAAGACGCAAATCTGAACTTCTGTGATTCCATGAAAAATTTGCCATGATCTCAAAATACCGTCTTTATACAAAAATAGTCGTAAATCGGAACGTCTGTGATCCTATGAAATATTTTCCATAATCTCTGCCGTCGTTCTATAGAAATAGTCGTAAATTAGAACGCCCTTACTCATAAAGTTATCCGTATATGCAGTTTCCTCAGGTAGATGGTTTTCTGTAGAAGCACCTGTATCCTAACCAAGAGTTCTACTCAATGCAACATCTGTTCAAAATTTAAGTTATATTCCTCTGAACCAGTGGTTCCCAAACTTTTTCAAGCCGCGTCCCACTTTTATAGTAGCCAAGCAATCCGCGACCCCTTTTTATAGTAATAAAAAGATTTGCGATACCACTCTTTCCACCGCAGACACATTTACATAAAAGAAAGCACTTTTAACAAAGTAAAGAAAACACATTAAATATAGAATTATATTAATTATATATATATTACATTAATTATGTATATTATATTAATTGTATATTATATTAATTATATATTATATTAATTATATATATATATATATATATATATATATTAATACATATAAAGTTAACAACCATTAGTAGAATATTGCAATGTGTGTAGCCATGTTGAAATATAAAAGCCTTGGAAACATTTGGTACGGAATTTCTTATAAAACAATTTGAATTAAGAATACCTCCAGAAACCTGTTGGCGACCCCCAGGCTGAGAACCTCTGCACTAAATATTATATTACTTACTTACTTAGCAATTGGATTATTGGAACAGATCAATTCATTTAACTTTATTTCAATTTTATATTGTTCCATATGTTATTTTGCGCTTTGTTTCAATTTTATATGACCTTTTATAGACATCGCATGAGGATTGCTTCTTAGTATTATCCCTTAAAAAAATTGGAATTATTTTTGTTGTTATATTCGTGAATATCAGTTAGATTTAATGGTTTTTAGTATAAACAACTAAAGTTTTCTGAGGCCATAAAGCTCGCCCAAATGACTAAACTGGGAATCAAACGTGAAATTGTACTGCAGATGAAAAGGCTAAAACAAAATCTATTCCCTGAAAACATTAATCATTGCTCGAATCCCTCGATTCCCTATTAGTAGTTATTCAATCATCATTCATCAAGCTCCCACACAACTACGTCGCTGATGGTATTTATTTTGCCATGGATACCAGTATTTTTCCATTATGTATTTTCACTACAGAATACTTTGTATCTGATGATTTATAGGAGAACATCTTGTTTACACACAGCTAAAGTATCTTTTACTAAAATCTTATACGCAGGATTCTTTGGAGTAGCGTATATGATATCCATCGAGGACCAAAGTTTAGCAACATATGTTAAATTTAAACAAAATGAAAAATAATAAATAAATTAATATTACAAATAATCGCATTTAAATTTTCATATCACTGATATCTGTTTCAATAGCATACTTTAAGGAAACAGCTGTCAATGGTATTAATATTTATAATTACGATAATTTGTGTTCTTATTTTATTTATTAACTTTGCGCAGTGTATGACTATTTGACCTATTTCTGAAACATACAACCTAATTGAAGTGATTAAAGGAAATTGATACATAGCAGTTAGTGCACATTGCTACTTTACTACTATGTTAATTTATCATAAAGAACTATTTATGCCAATATGTTTACTTTATTTTTGTTTAAGTGTTAAAGAAATTACTGAAATATAACATAACGAATTTAACTTCGTTGCTCTAATTTTGAGTAGTTTATACCTACCTTTAATACTTATAGATCAATTTGCCTATTCAATCTTTGTAAAAATATGCCGTCTATAAAGTATCTGAATGCTCTTGACATAATTCGATTGATTCTTGTGATTCGAACTGTATATTGGTAAGTGATTTAAAGTTATTTCAGAAATTAAAAAGGGACTATCTAATCTTATATTTTTCAAATGTTCCTTCTACCTTGTGTTGTATTTTAGATATATGGAAATGAAATTCGTTGTTTTACAGAAATATACAAACGGAAGTGCTCTTACTTAAATGCAATCTTTCAAAGAATATTTCTACACATGCAATGATTTGAACTTCAAACATTTAAATTTGACTGACTTCAAAACAAGTTGAATGCAACATTATTCCCGATCTTACATTTTGAGGTTTGTTCCCCACTTAATCATTTAAATGTTTTGATAACTGTACATATAAAATATAATGTATCAGTACTTAAAATTTCACAATTATTTTAATATTATATTACTTATAAAAATATGATAAAAAATTCTTAAAAACGATCTTACTATTTAAGTTGTATTCAAATATGTTTGTTCAATCATTTTTAAATGAAATTTATATAAGAATATTAATCTAAACCTTTTTTAAAATTTCTTTTTTACCATCATTAATTTCATACTTTTTTTGCGAAGCAAGATAAAGTAAATTAAAATATAAAATATATTTTTAAATTTAGCTTTTATACTATACCCAAATTATAGTGAAGTAACCAACATTCATATAATTTATGTTCTAGTATTTAGTAATTTTTTCCATTGTGTTTAAACAGTGAGAAGGCTTCTAAATGAATATGTTATTACTATAAAATCCTTATATATATATATTATTACTGTTTTAGCAATAAAACAGAGCAAAACTTCTACAAGTTTTATTATTGTTTTTCATAGTTTCACGAGGAACAGGATATCAGTGCGAGGCTCACCACAAACCTAATAAACGGCGCTAACTCACGCCGCGAGAACAAGAGTTTTATTTTATGAGATTTTGCCAATGCCCTGCACAAGTGAATTTCCCCTTTTTCTTACTTAACCAAATTGGATTCAATCCAAACAGAAGCCTGTCTATATCGATCGAACTTATCTGAAAAAAAATAAAAGAGATGAAAATGTAAGATCTTTGGTTCCTCCTCCTCGTCCTTCTCCCACAGTGATCTTTATCGACCTCTTAGTCATCCTCAATATCCAGCTCTTGTTCCAATACTTGTCAACAATGTTCCTCGTTCGCAAGTGCCTCGAACTCTTCCTTGAGAATCGATCCCTGGGTTTAGTGCCGGCACCTCCTTACGTCTCTTTCGATCCGAAGAAATAAATTGAAAGGATTTATTTTGCGTGCATATTTAAACCGTTCCGGAAATTCTAAAGCTTCTAAATCGTCAGCATGAAGCTTGCTCTTTTTCTCCAAAGAAGCGTGTAGCAAATTAATAACCAATTGTCGCAATTCTTCTTCAGTAATATATTGCCACTCGTATTGTTGTTTGTTAGTGGCATCGTTGTATTTCATTATGAGATAATCATCTTCTCTCGTAAAATTCTTTCTTAAAGAAGAGGAACGATTCTGAATAGAGAAAGAATTTTTATTTTCTTTTTTATCTGTCTTTATTCGGTATTGTTCTTCTTCTTCTTTTTCTATTTTAATCAAAATTGATCCTTTTTTTTTCTTTAGAATTGTTACTCCTTTCCTTCAAACTTGTTACTTTTTTTCCTACAATTGTCACTCCTTTCTTTCACAATTGACACTCATTTCCCTTAGAATTGCTATTGTTTTCCTTCCAAACCACTATTCGTCTTAGATTTAATATCCATTTCCTTAAATATTTTAATTCTCAAACATTTCTTTCTTAAATAATTTTTAAATAATTCTTTAAATATTTTAATTCGTAATTATTGATACTTTCATTAAAAAATATTCCCTAAAAATTCTAAATTATAACAGAAATACACTAGTAAATAATATAAATTGAAAATAATTATAAATTGAAACAATTATAAACTGAAAATAATTATAAATTGAAAATAATTGTTATAATGGCACACCATAAATTAGGTAAATAATTATAACTGAAATAATTTATACTATTTTTTTTTGTAATTGTGATATTATTCTCTATTACTTACAAAGTTAGTTATTTTTCCTCTTTTTTTCCGAATTGTCGTTTTTTACTTTCAAATTGTTATCTTAGTTTTTTCAAATTTATTCATTTTCAAGAATTATGCATTTCTACAAAATTATTCGTCCATTCCTTGAAAATTCTCGTGGATTTTTTCTTCATATATGCGAAGTATTGTACACCCTGAACTGTTTTATATTCATTCGACATAAAATACATTCTCCTGAAATTAATCACAAAATCAGAATTATTCACGTGTGTTTAATATTATTTACATAAAAAATAATTCCTTGCTTTCCGTGTTTTTCTCAGCTTCGTGCTTAATAAAAAAGGTTGTAAATTTTTAAACACCAATGCAAATTTTTCTATTCAATAATCACATCTACATAGTCTTACTACAAATATTTATCTTTTATGCGAATGCTATTGGACAATTATTATAATTTACTGAAATGTCAGCACTGATAATCTTGTACATATGTGTTTTTAATTGTCATAGTTTTTAATTTCATATTGATTTATAATGATGTTACATTTTTTATTGGGTATTTGTTTAGAGATTGTTAAACTTCCTGTGGCTGTGGTTGATGCTAGGAATGGCGGTAGGGATCTCGTCATGGCAGTATATATTCTCTTTATCCCTTCTCTCCCATGACGGGACTATACTAACGGGACTATACTATACGGGACTATACTATACGGTTTATATACTAATTTTAAACTTCGTAATGCAATTCTGTCACGAATAAAATAATTTGAAATTGAATTTTTTTGCTTGCATTTTACTATCGAGTGAAAAGCACTAATATCATGAGTTACATGGACATCAATTATTTTAATAAAAAGAGATTGAGAGAGAGAGATTGAGCTGTTTGCCAATTTGATTCTATCAGTATAATTTTACAAATCTATTATGAATGCATTTTCAAATGCCGTTATTGAAATGAGAGTGGTTTCACGCTATTCACCATCTTATTTAGTGTGAAATAGATTTGAAAAATATTTGATGTGAATACACGGATGGAGTGTTTCGAAGGAAAGTCTCTAATTTGCCAATTTCTTGTACTTTCTCATATGGAACTAATGAAGAAGATTTCTAATAAAACAAGTGGCGATATGCAAGCTTAAAAAGAAATTGGCTGATTATTATTCAGCTCATGTTCCGAGTTTCTGAATGACGGTGAAACGGTGCAAAATCATAAATCAAATTCTTGAGTTTTGGCAGATTTGCAGTTTCCTAATTTAATCTTATTCAATAAACAAGGAGACCGAGAAATAATTTGATTCCAAAGTTTCAAATTATTTGAAATTTAATGAAAAACGTCATTCCCTAAATTAGAAACAATACTCCGAATTGCAGAATTATAATTTAGAGAAGCGTAAATAACAATTCCAATAGGAAATATACGAATTTTCCGATGAAAAGATCCGTACTTTCGAAGAGGGAATTTCCTTTCACATTTATTTATTTGGAATTTTATTAATGTTGATTTATTTCTTCAGTTCAAGAATTTATTAATTAAGAAATGCAAGTTATCACTGTTAATGAAACATGTAGGAATTCCGTACATTTTGTGGTTTATTTTATATTTTTTCCACATTATTTAGATAGGTTTCTACGTATGTATTTACACACTGTCTTTCCTATCTAATCCTATATTTACCCTCTTCTTTTCACATATTGAAAGTCAAGAACAACTACACGAGCAACGCATGGCTTTCGAATCACGGGCTTAAACGGCAATGCTTCGGTCCTGTTGGTGAAAGCTGACCAGTCTGGAAGTTTGTTGTGAAGAATTCAGACGACATACCAGAATATAAATGTATTTTTTTTTTAGTTTCGATTTATATATATTTAACATTATGCATTGCTATCCAGGTAAATGAGAATTCAAAACGCAAAGATTAATGTGAACATTTCCAATATTGGCCGTGATATTATTCAAAATAAAATTTAAAATTTATAGAAATAGGTACTAAACAAACACAAAAATAAATAAAAATTCAGAGTGAAATGTTATAACAGAAACAGTATGACAAGAAAGCAAAACAGCAAAAAAATTAAGGTTATGAACCAGAAATATTTCGTAAATTTTAAAATACCAATACAATTTTTATCAAGTTCATTAAAATTTGGTTTTGATGATTTATATAACTTCTGTAGAGTTTTAATAGGTCCTTCTATATCTGAATCTGATGGTTTAAAATTTCGAATTCGTTAGTAGTATTTTTTCATTATTAAATAGTGATATTTTAACATAAAATGTAACAATTTAGCAACATATTTAATAGGATGGGGAGGTGTGAAAAACTAAAGAATGCTCAAGGAAAAGGTCTGCAAAATCAAAATCTCGTTCTTAAATGTTAATTCCTATTCTTTTTTCACACATACGCAATATAGTACGGAGCCTTAATTAATTTAAAGTCATTAAAGTTGCCGCACTAGAAATTGACTAAAGAAATTAACAAATCGAAATCATTTTCAGTGAAGAAATTTAACGCATTTATTAAAAGAAACTGGGTTCTGTCGCGATTTTAATGAAAGGCTCTTTAAATGAAAGAACATTCTTTAGAAGTTATCGAAATTTTTCATCGTGAAATTATTTTTATAAGCCCATAAGTCCCAAAACGTGTTCCTCCATCGAAATTTTCTTCCAGTGCATTCGCCGGTATTATTGGGTTTTGCGTAACTTATTTTTCGGTAAAAATCATCAAAAATTAAAGCTCTTTTCCTCGCCTAAAATCATTTCTGTTTTTTTCTTCTTTAAGCGCAGTTACTTTTTCCGATAAAATCGATTGGTGCGAATGCTAAGCCGCAGACTTCCTTGATTTTCATCAAAATCGTTCGCTTCTGAACTGCCTTTCGTTGATCTCAGTTCGTACCGAAAAACGGGGAAAATTTTCTTTCCAGTTTGGTTGAATTTTAATGAGATATTGATTCGTTAAGTGAAATGAGTGTTAGACATCATTGGTTTTAAGAGTAAATGGATAATTCTTGTTTCGAATGCTAACTGATCAACGAGTGCGTTCTTATGCTGGTGAGGGTTCTGTTGTAAGACCTTTGTATTTTTATGCGTGTGAAATTTTTGGTTGTTTAAAAAGAATTGGTTTTAGATTTCGATACTTTTTGTACCATTTAACATTTGACAGGCAGCTTAGGGCAACAGCTACAAAAACGTGTAAACGTATTTTATGCCAAAAGAATGTTCTTCAAGTGAAATAAATTATTAAATATTAGGAGAGTGCATAAGGGATTTTTAAACTGACCGTGTCGTGTTTCGATCATGGGCGTAGCGACGTTAACTGCCATTTTATATGGTATGTGAAAATAGTTACAACGCGTGTTTTGTACCATTTTCCATATTTTAGGGACCATTGACAATTTCTGAGAAGCTAAGGGGAAAAGTTTGAAAACTGCTGACCTAACTTGATGCTACCACAGCGAAACCTGGCAGAATAAATTTGAAAGTCTGAAAATAATTAAATTTCAGTAGTATATTATTTGGAATTGAAATATTCACTGTAAATATTTGTTCCTCAAACTGCGTGAAGCAAATTTTTCACTCCATAAAATTATGTACGTCCACGTACAACATGTATGAAGAAATCGCATAAAATTAAGGAAGTCTAAACAAATGACAAAGAAAATAAACTTTAAACAAATGATTAAGAAAATGAAGTTTGTGAAAATGATTACAAAATGACATCTAAGCAAATGTTTAAGAAAATGTCATCTAAGCAAATGATTAAGAAAATGTCATCTAAGCAAATGATTAAGAAAATGAATAAGTATCATAAAAAAATACGCAGAAAATTTAATGGGCTGAGAATTTGAATATTTTTTATATCAATTAATCGAGAAGTTATGTAAATAATTTCAAATAACGAACGAACCACGGATATTCTGTTTAAAGAAAGGGTGACGTACTTTAAAAATTAAATCCTTGCTCTTGTGAATGTAATTAATATTTCTTCGTGCTTCCAGTTAGAGAATAGTTATCCATTTCGGTCGAGAAAATCCTTAGTTTTAGGAACAAACCAGTGGGATTTAACGTGCCTTATTACACAAGGGCTTCTTCTAGAACTATTTTGTCTGCGAGAAAGTAAACGGGGCCAACTGATGAAATATTTAGAAATACGGCGAGCAAGAACGTTTTACGACTGATCCTACATATCCTTTAGTAAACAAGAAAAGAGGCAAGAGTGTAAGGAGATCAAAAACCAAGCGCTTACGAAACAGGGCCTTTTCTAAATCTCCTACCGTTAGGAGGATTACTATAAGGAGATCTGTAAGAGGTTACCTTCCTCGCGTCCATGATAAAGTATAGTTTCTTAGGGTTTGTTCCCGCTGTAACAGAAGGGGAATTCCTTCCTTAGTAAAACCATTAAAAGAACGAAAACTTTGAATATTTTTCAATAAATTTCTAAGTTTACCTTCAGAGAATATCTTTCGAGAAAGCTTCCTTTCTGCGATGTTTCGTAAACCTATGGTTTTTTATATGCTGATATCTGAGCGGACGCTTTAATATTATAAAAAGTAGAAATATGTTTCTCAATAATTCCATAAATGTACTTTAATTAATGAAATAATTTCACTAGTATTTCATACATATACTATTATTGACGAAATGTTTTGCACCAATATTTCATCCATATATCTTTATTAAGGAAATGTTTTTCAGTAATATTTCATAAATACCATGCATTTAAACGTATGTTTCATGAAGGCAATTCGTGAACATTTCATAAACACCATGTTACAAATACAGTAGAACCTCCATATAACAAAATGGATGGTGCCATAAAAAAATTATTCCTTGTATAGAAAATTCGCTATGTGGAAACGATGAACCAGAATAATGCAATATGATACCACAATTAAAATCCCGTTTTTCAGTAAACGACTGTTTCTCATAAATAACATCCAGCCATTTAAAAATAGATGTTTTTAAGTGTGAAATATACATGCATATAAAAAAATGAGTTGAACAGTTCTTACTTTTTTTATCATCATATATTATTGATCGAAAAATTATTTACGTACAAAACTTCCATCTTCATATTTAACACTGTACGAAATGGCACTTATTCTGATCTCATTTCACTGCGCTTTCCTGATCAAACCCACTTTACAAGAAATCTTAACGATCTGATACAAGAGTATTCACGAACGAAACTTGGACTCTCGCTCATCTGTTGCTTTGGCCCTAGGGTGTGGGATCTTCTTCCTAACTCACTTAAATCTGTTCATTCCTTTGCTCAATATAAAAAACTCATCCGCAGACATCTATTGGATAGAGAATTATGATATTCCTACATCTTTCTTAAGTTATATCTTCCATACTTTTGCTAAACAACCAAGTCTTTTATCTTATTGTATTTAGTTTATTTATCGTATGTTTAGTTTGTATATTGTATTTATGACTTCCACTTACAAGGGAATCCCTTTCGCTGTTCACTGCACTTTGAGATCAGACCTATAGGAGATGATAGTGCTTGACTTCCTGATCACGAATATGTAATCATTTGTCTGCTAAAATGATATGACAATTTTTTATGAATACACACAGCTGTCGCACTGTATGGATATACACACAGTGCGATTAAAAAATATCAAACCTGGCGAAAAAAAGTGTCATTTTTGGACTTCAAATATTCATAAAAAATTGTGATATTATTTTAGAAGACAGATGATTACACATTCGTGATCAGAAAGTCAAGCATTATCATCTTCCATAGGTCTGACCTCAAAGTTCAGCTAAAGGGGTTCCCTTGTTAATATATCCAATCCTGGCCAGCAGGGGCTTTGTCAAAGCCCAAAGTCCCTTTGCTGCCTAGACGTATTAACCTAGCTGATAAATTAGAAATAAATATCACCTTTTGTAAAAAATAATATTGAATTCTGAGGAATAAAGTTTGTATTGGTTTTATTTGACCTTAAAATGAAAATGTATTTAATGCTTCTTTCATACATGTTCATGCTTTTGTAAAAAAAAACCTCTTAATATCCTACTGCACAACAAATGGTAATGTTGATTCATCATAAAAGTGTTAGAACTCCTGTAAGAAATTTGCAAGACCTGGATTTCTGGTAATGAAACGAGCAAAAAAGCGCGACAAATAATACTATTCAAATAATACAGTGGATTCAAGGACAATTGGGGCCTATTCCTGTCCTAGAAACGTCGCACTGTATAGGGTAAGCAGACACAAGTATGTCTGCCTAGGAAAACTCTTTATTAGGGAGTTTAAAGTCCCTTAGACATGCCTTATTCTGTTTGTTTGCCATTTATCTTAAAACCGTATTGTATTCCCACGGTATTAGGGAACCCAAGGTAGCTGACGTGACCACTTAATTTTCTGTTTTGGTCGTTAAAAATTTCGTTATATAGAAATTTATTTCGTTATATAGAAACACTTTCATATGTAATGACTATGTGGATTTGCCAAAACTTCACTATATAGAGAATTTCGCTATACGGAAGTACGTTATATGGAGGTCCTCTATATACTGTATAAATAAATGATTATTTACTAATAATAATTTTGCTGGTTTGATGACAGAGACTTGAGTAATTTCATCCGTTCTACGCCATATAATATTATAATTATATTTAATCTATTAATTAGTTAATATATAAGTTAATAATTAATCGCATTATGATTATATATCACAATTTTAAATGCTGTCATTTGAAATTTAACATACATATTTTTAATTTAGTATGCAAAGATATGTAAGAGTTACGTTACAAGATTCTTTGATGGGTTACGGTGATAAATTCTATCGTAATGAATGAGTTAAAACTATTTCAGGTTTAGCTGTGCCAAATAGTTCATTGAAGGCACCAATGGAAGAATTTGCCAAAGAAAAGCTAAAAAGATAAGCGGTGCACTCTCTGATCAGTAATACATTTAAATCGAAATTCCCACAAACGCAATTTATTATAAGCTGGAAGGACTTTTTTACGACTGTTTTGGCAGGGAAGGCCCTACTTTTTTAAGAAATTCTTCCAAACAACAGTTTTGAAGATTTTCGGAAGAAGGTAGGACCTTCCCTATCGAAACAATTGTAAAAAGTCATTTCAGCTCATCATTAACTGTATTTGTGTGAATTTCGCTTTAAATAGATTTTGTTCATCCTTTATAAACGGCAAGACTCATTTAATGATTCCATAATTAAACGCTATTAATTCTCCGAGAATTAATTCACTATTATAAGCCAAAGAAATGAATGGGAGAAGAAGCGTATGCACCGCAAATATTGTAATTTTTCTTAGGGGAAAACACGTTTACAAACTAATTTAAACTCTTCTTTATAAAAGTAATTGCATTTTTTATTCTTTTTCTAGTGACATTACCATTTCCAAATTTTTGATTTCACATCTTCGTTCCGAGG